>JAXRJS010000092.1:4837500-4995000 GCA_037127375.1 Dione juno | reverse complement strand
TAATAATAAATGAATACTTAAAGACAGAATATACATACATATAAAATATTATAATATACTACACAAATATACACATAATTTTTATATATATATAATATATATAAATATATGTATATATATATATATATATATATATATATATATATATATATATATATATATATATATATATATATATATATATATATATATATATATATATATATATATATATATATATATATATATACATACCAAAATCTCAGCGCTCTTGATCTTAATGGCTTCCAAAGTTAAAATCAGGGGTAAATCATCCACAGGTGAGCCTTCACTATTCGATAATCCATACAAAATGTCAGATTGCATTTCCGCTAATTGCGTAGACAGCTGAGCTCGCGATACAATTAATTGTCCTCGTAATTCCTCTAAATCTGGCCGCTCTTGAGCTACTACTATCGATAGAAGCTGCTCTGCTAGACCACTGTTAGAAACAAAAATAATTTAATTTAGAAGTCCTGTAGGTAATTTTTTTGTTCTGAAAAAGTCATACTTTAACGTATACGTTAATTAAAAAAAATATTATATAAAACATAGGATTTTTAAAGAAGTCTCATTTAATTTTTTTTTCAAAAAGTAAGGTAACACAGCCATTTCACAAACAGATAAATTTACAGGTAAAGTCAAGTCTTTGGCAATATTTGCCTTTTTTTAGCAATACGTGCGATATTAAAATTTTGAGAGAAATTGTCATTTAACAGTATATATGTCATCAAACAACTGGAGCTCGAGGAGGTTCCGGAGAGTACCTCAAAATATGCTTATTTAAACATAATACAATTAATATTTTTTCTGTATTTAGATTACACATTAAAAATAAAAAAAAATTTAACACCTGTAAAACCCAACTAACCTTGGCACCAAAGCAAAATTAACAATTTGAATTTTAACAGACACCTCGGGAGTGTATCGGGGGTTCGGCAACTTCGTCGTTATATACAGCCTGAACCCAGTCGTGTACGGTATCAGGGTATCACCCAACTTCAGCACTAGTTGACCCGCTTGTCGGAAGTATTGACGCTGTTGATTAATTTCCAAAGTTTAAATTACACGTCGTGGCGCGGCGGGACACCATCTAATTTTAAACGCGACAGTTGTGGGTTCGATTATCAGTCGGGGAAATCCATTATTTCATTTCCTCGCTCTGGTAGCACGATAAAGAGCGGCGTTTAGCTCCACCAGAACGGAACAGAGTGTGGACTAATATGAAGCTAAAAAAAATGCACTTATATTTATTTTTGGTCATAAATATTATAAATGGATTTAATTTCACGCAGCCATAGCTACTATTATATCATTGTTAAATAATACAATTTTAGCTTTTATATTAAAAAAAGCAATTGCTGAGCTTGTTGCCAGCTCTCCTCAGAACTATTTTTCGAGGCAGTAGCTTTATATTCGTTTGATAATTAAAAAGTGCTTGCAAAAGTCTATTATCAAATTAAAGTTTAAATTTGATTATCCAGCGAAAGTTCAACCCGGGTCCAATATCAATTATTTAATAAATTATTACTTTAAAATACTAAAAATACCCCCAGGAGCTTTATTTAATTGGCCCTATCAATTACACGTAATTCCATCCTTTTATCTATTAGAACCAATTTAAATTTGTAACAGCAATTAAACTGTAACTTAAAATAAACCAAATTGATGTCAATTTTGTATACAATACGTAAATTTGTCAGCACTTCATAAATTATTTTTTAACTAAAAGCTTTTTTAATAAATTAGAGTGTCCCTAAAGTAATAAGTTTGTTCCATGAAAGTTATATGATATGATATGTCATCAATATCAATAAGCAATTTCCTAAGTAAGATTAAGTTGAAATAAGTTTGTGAGGTTTTGATTTTAATTTAGTTTATTGTTAAATTGGAGACAGTAGTGCCAACTGTATTTAGAGGCATCGTACTACAGCAGAAGAAAATAAAATATATATATATATATATATATATATATATATATATATATATATATATATATATATATATATATATATATATATATATATATATATATATATATATATATATAAGAGAATAGAAATATACTGATACGATAAGTACATATCTATTCACCTAAAATATATTTATGGAATTTATCAATTGCAGGTTTTATTATAGACTAGAAAATGAAATTTGTAATGAATCTTCTCAGAACAAAATAGTCACCGTTACTATATATATTATGACGAAATTTGGGACAGGGACAAATGACAAATAATTAATTTAAATACATATAATATGAAAAAGAAAAATTTTCCCGCATATAGTTAGAAGTAGATGGAGAACACTTACTATTAAACTACTCCGTTACTCACTCTCGGCCTAATTTTCTAGACATTGCGTGTAGAGTGGCGGAATTCAATACCGCGAATAAATAATTCATACCCCAAGTGGGAATCAAACCTACGACCGTGGTGAGCCAAATCCGTGAAAATTCAAAGCAGTGGAAATTCTTATATATAAATAAATAAAATAAATTTCAATTAAATATTATAATATATTAAATTCACAACAAGTTAAAATATATCTACAATAATTCTTTATATATTTTAGCCATGTTGGGATCAACTACTGTAATTTTATTAATATTGGGTACGTTTGTATTACACTGAGTGGTACAATACCCTTATGAATTATGGAGTTTAGGGACAAAACCTATCTCGTTCTTTTTTATATTGAAATTCAAATAAAACAATATATATACATATTTATAAGACAGGGTTAATTCAATGTATTCCCATAAAAAAGATATAGATGGTTTAGTCCCATAAATAGCCTATATACAGGGTGTCTCACGGGAACCGAACGGAAAACAAATGAATGTGACTCCAATGGTAAACTTATTTATCATATCCATGTAGCGGATAGAATTGACAGTGACCGTGTTTTTTTTCTTCCTCAAAAAAATAGGGACCGATGACGAATTTTATTGCAGTGGTCGTTCATGGAGGCTTTGAGGGTTCTGAGGGGCATAATAGTGGCAGTTCTGCCGATTAACATAGCGGTGGAAGTGCGCCTCATCGCTCATGAGCAGCAAAATTTCGTCATTCACTTCGAAAAACGAGAGCATCTCCAATACGAATGAAGATCGCTGAGGGTAATCAGTGGGTTTCAACTGTTGAACAACTGCCAACTTGTACGGATGAAACCTTAAATTACGCTTGATAATTCGATTGACTAAAGCGGGTGAAATGCTCTGGGCAGGGCTCTGGAGAACAGCTTCCTTCACTCTGTTGACGTTTTCTTGAGTTGTTGCCGTCCGTACGGGGCCTGGAGGTTTCTTTTTCATTAAACTGCCAGTACTCCGAAGAGGATTTGCCTACCTCAAAATTATGTTTCTTGAAGGAAACAGTACCGTGACGTCCATTGTTGAATCTGATCGTAAAGCCCTTTGCACTGCCACTACCGATTTATTGTTTTTGATAAATTCCTCCAGTGCAAAGACACGATGAACCACATCCTAATGATCCATTGTGAAAACTAAATGACACTACCTGAGGGTCCAAACGAGCTATTCCCCACCTCGCTCGGCCTCACCAGTGAGGAGAATGGGTCTCCTACTTGTTGTCCGGTTCCCGTGAGACAACCTCTATATGATGATTTAGTCCCATAATAGCCTGTATATATCCTGAGATATCTTAATTTCTTTTAAAGCCGTTTATTGTACTTAAACATTAATTATTATTAAAAAATACAGGGAAAAATGTTCAATCTTTTGATGTCATTATTATAACTATATAGATATGCATTATATAGATATATACTACCATATACATATATATATATATATACCAATAGTGATTTACCAAATTTTTCTGTTCAAATTTATCTGTTATGTGGAAATGGGAGACTGCGATAAAGTGGCGACTGAAAAATTTTAACTTGATTCATATAAAAATTTTAAAATTTCTCTGAATAATCTCTAGTAAATAAAGTAATAGTAATGCTTGTAAATTATTAAAAAAACATCTCTGATTATGTCATCACTTAAGGTTCAAGATTGTTTATTACTATTAAAGTACAAATAAAGTTTACAGCAAAAAAAACAGCAATTTTGGTAGATTTTGACAGATTTTTACTTAAAAAAAGGTGTTCTCTAAAACAGAAGAAATAAATAGCCTACCTATTACGTTAACAGCGCAAAAACCATTTCCCACACATGTTATATGAAAGTCAATGAATTAATTCCAGCTAGCAAATCTGAAATACCTTCAACACAGGATCTAGTGCAGGATCGAGCTCCTGACCTACATTTTCTAACAGCAAAGGCTTTCCAAATCTGAGTGCCGATTCGAAGTTTCGCAATAGATCTCGATCGTTTGGCTTACAAACTATTAATCCTTCTATTTTAGCCTGAAATTTATTAGAAAATATCATTATTGATATAATTATATTATTTAGTAGTATCTTTTGACGATTATCTGAGAAGTCTTACTGAATGTAAATATTCTGGAAACAAATATCAAGCCTGTGGCTTCTTCCGCCTAAACTACACTATTATTTATTTAGTATACTGAATAGCATTTGTTTATTATAAATTGTAGCCCATATGTTATTCTAATGTCTAAGTTATATAGTGCAAAGTTTCATCTCAATCCGTTTTTGCGTGAAACTGGAATAAACATCCGTCTTCACAAACTTTCACATTTCACATTTTACTTATATATATTATATATATATATATATATATATATATATATATATATATATATATATATATATATATATATATATATATATATATAAAAGATAGTAAAGATATTCTAGTATCAAGACTGCGTATTCAGTGGCGGAACTCAACGTCGTATTTTGACTTACCAGAGCGAGGAGTTGATAATAGTTTCAATATTATTATATAATTAAGCTTGGAGTGGGTATCGTATCCACAACTGTTCACCGATGACCTCTGCACCTCGATGACCTCTTCATATTATTAGATGACCTCTTCGTATTGTTAGTATTGTAACTTCGTAATAATTCCCATTTAACCTATCTAAACTATCCAAGTGAGCACAAACTAACAAGTAATTACAACGTACCATGGCTCTAATCCATTTATTGGCTTGCGTTTGCGGATCAATTATGAGAGGCCATCGTCTCGAATTAGACATTAATACCGCGGATTCAACTGACAGAGGATCACGAGGCAGCCCGTACATTTGCCAGTTTCTATGTAGTTAATATCTATATATTAATATGTGAAGGAAATACTTTGTACCTCTTTTGACAAATAAATTACAATTCCCATACTTAAATTTATATATATATATATATATATATATATATATATATATATATATATATATATATATATATATATATATATATATATATATATATATATATATATATATATATATATATATATATATGTATACATATGTGTATATGTATACTTTTGTTTAAAATGGCACCGTTGCTATGGCAACGCGTTTTTCCAGCTTCAACGGCTCCTCTAATATTTATAATTAATTTAGAGTATACATACTATAGATATATTATATTTTGCTTAATCTAATTACTTTATAATTTTATTTAATTCATCGATTGAATTATTTAATAGTAGTACATGCTCCTCATTTCGCCTGAATGGGAATTAAGCCCGCAACCGTCAAATTTATTAAGTTTAATATTTTTTTTTTATTTTATCTATCTAAAATATAACACAACAGTAAAATCTGTAAAAAAATTAACTTAAAAAAATTAAAGAAAATATGAAATGCATATATGTATATGCAAATCTTAGGAACTTACCTACTGGACGAATTTAATTGGTACTTTTAATTGTACAGCTATTAGACCTGGTAAAGGCATAGGGTATGAATGATTTTGAAGACTGGAATATCTGATGCAGAACTCCTGGCTCTTCGGCAAAAGCCGCTTAGCATGATAAACATTTTCAGATGACATATAAAAGTTAAAGGTAGTGTCTTTTTTTACGACTTTTCTGTGTAAACGAGAACTCACCTTATTACTACAGCGTCACCAAGAATAGAGAGTGGAGTTGCTGCTTCTGTATGAGGCACAGCTACTTCCTGTACAATTTTAATTATTTTTACAAAAACAAAAATTTTACTGTATACAAACTTCTCAATTCTGTATAGGTATCGATTTTCTATCTGTACATACATACATACATACGCTTGAAATACAACACCCCTTCTGACGTAGTCAGGTATAAAACATTTTTAAAATCGTTGATGCTTTTTTTGTGTTTTTTTATAAACGTTAACCTGTCTATTATAAAATATTATTTTAATGTTTTAATGTTACAAATATGAAATGTTACTGACTGACTGACTGACTGTGATGGTAACGTTGAATGAATTTTTCAAGAGGAAAGTAAATCTTTTTTTACATATATATAAATATAAAAAAAAAAAGAATAATAATTATCACAAAATAACTAATTTACCACTATATGTTTGATCCACTCTCCTAACAACTCTCTCCGAAACTCATCCGTAAAAGGTGTTATGTAACCGACTGCACCTATGTTAAATTGATGAAACATATTACTATTAAAATATATATATATATATATATATATATATATATATATATATATATATATATATATATATTTATATATATATATATATGTATATATATATGTATATATATATGTATATGTATATATATATATATATATATATATATATATATATATATATATATATATATATATATATATATATATATATATATATATATATATATATATATATATATATATATATATATATATATATATATCTTCTTCTTCCTGGCATTAGTCCCGGCTTTCTTGCCAGGGTCTGCCTTCCGACTAAGACCAATCGGTCCATATGAGTGGCGAAGTGATTTTTTTGTGGAGCGATTGCCATCTGACCTCCAAACCCATTACTGGGAGAAACCAAGAAAGGAAAGGGAATAAGAGGCAGAAAGACTTGGAATATAGGGGAGGGACACCACTTACATGGATTGGATCGGGTTATGAAAGTGGTGGCTCGAGGTCCCGGGGTCGCGTACCCGTATGCCGGAAACCAAATATCGGACAGATAATTGGCTAGACACCCTCTGAGATGATATGATGATATGATGATGATATATATATATATGTATATATATATATATATATATATATATATATATATATATATATATATATATATATATATATATATATATATATCTATCTTTAGGATTCAGTTCTCACTCGAGGGAATGAATTATTTCATTCAATCTGGTAAAAAGACAGCGCGGCGTTGATTTCCACCACTCAGCTCACAATGTCACAAAAATTGGTCACAAAGTTGGGTACGGAGTGTCTTAACACTGGACACCCACTGCCAACCCACATATAGAAAACTTAGGAGTTATATAAATATGTTATTTAATATATTTTACAGTACGCAGACTATTGTTAATAATATTACATTGCTACTCATTTAGTATGATAAGAAAAAAATCTGAAGACAAAATCTTTGGTCTAAAACCATTTATCTAAAAACGCTACTGCGCTGTAAGATTTAATGAAAAATAGTTTTGTTAATAATAGTAACCATTATTATTAACAAAACAAAAAAAAATCTGAATTTTTTTTAAGAATATATCCCACAACAACATAACATAAAATAAATAATATAAATCCTAAATTTAATTAATGCCAATATAGACTTACATGCACTCAACATAATATCGCCAATAAGATTAATTTGCGCTACATCTAGTTCCTTGATTGTGCGGATCCAGCGAACCCTTTCACTGGACAACCCATTTAACAGCCTAAATAAACAAAAACCAAAGGTCTTTAATAATAACTATTTTAAATATAAAATATTAACAATATTAACTAATAATTCTTCCAATATGTTCTAAGTTATTAACTGACAGATAAGGTACAGGTTAATAATGATAAGAAAGATATCACCAAATGGAAGTTATTTTAAGAAAAAATAATAAAATACCTATTAGCTCGATCCATTCTTGCTAAGCACTGATTAATATCATCCTCCATTTTACGTTTCTCCTCTTCCTTCTCTTGCAAATACGCGTTTAGTTTTGCTATGCCTTCTAATAGCGCTTGCATTTTCGCTTTAGCATTCGCCAGCATAGCTATAGGGAAGTTGGTACTTATGAAAGTTTTTGTATCAAATATTGATGATCATTTTGGAAATCGGTTACAAGGTCATATAGCTTAAAAGCTAATAGACAGAAGGAGCTTAGTTCCTAAATACTATATTAAAAAGCTTAAACCAGCGGAACTTAACGCAACATTTATTTCCCACCGTCAGTTTGTGGGGAACCCACCACCACTTTTATGTTAATGCATCAGATAATCTCTAAATAATATTAATTATAATATAGGTAAAAAAATTGATACCCTCAACAGCAGCCAATTCTTTGGTGGCGCGCTCCAGAGCTTCCTTTTTTGGAGCAACTGCCTTATTGACGTGGTAGAACTTGTACATGGCGTGCACCCACATACACAGGGACATGCAAGCTTTTGAAACCTATTGAACAGTGTAACTGATATGAAAGTTGATTCATATACAATAGCTAGGCAGGTCAGTTTTTTATTTTTTTTGTTTGGGCTTATCCAATCACAGATCCAGGATACGTGATCTATAGGTTTGTTACCTTAGATTACTACTATCATTATCATTATCATTATCAGCCTATATCAGTCCACTGCTGGACGTAGGCCTCCCCCAGGGTACGCCATAAGGCACGATCTCTCGTTTTTGCTATCCAATCACTACCAGCCGCTTTTTTATATCATCGGTCCATCTGGCCGGAAGACGTCCAACGCTACGCTTGCCGAGACGCGGTCAACATTCGAGAATCCGTTTGATCCATCGTCCATCGTCGCTTCTACATCAGATGTGACCAGCCGACTGCCACTTCAATTTGCTACATTTCCTTTGCTATATCTGTTACTTTGGTCTTTTGGCGGATGATTTCATTTTGGACTTTATCCATTAGCGAGATTCCGAGCATAGACCGTTCCATAGCTCTCTGAGTGACATGCCGGTGGGCCAGTTTTACTGTCAGGTTCCACGTCTCGGCTCCGTAGGTCATGACTGGCAGACACCTTGATCTTAAGGCATTGTGGCAAGGATGATTCGAAGATATGACACAACTTCCCAAATGCTGCCCAGCCAAGCTGCACTTTTCTGGTGATTTCGGCCTCAAAGTTGTCTCTACCCAACTGGTTTGGCCAAGGTATACATACTTCTGGACAACTTCAATGGCTTCGTCGGAGACCGCTCTACTACTACCTAGATATATTTATAGCTTACTAGCTATAAATATATTTTAGTCATTTTTTTAACGTTCAGAGTATATTTACATTTACAGTTTGTCAGGATGCTTAGTTGATGCTTATATGAAATATGTTGTAAGCTTGTGTTTATATGAATTGTCTGGATCATAAGAGACCAGTACCTCAGTATAAATGGTTTTAAAAGTCTGTCTTTTTTTCCTGCCCATAATGGTATCTCCGTTTACCTCTTACTTAGCACAGCAAGGTGGTGCGAGAAGTCAAAAACAAAAATTACAATAAAATGAAAAATGTTAAAAATTACCTTCGATATTTTAGTTGGTTCATAATTTGGATCAACTACATATTTCTTTAATTTCTTAATCATATCCTCTGTAATAGATTCTTTATCGAATTTCATCAACGAATCTAAAAAGGCGGTTGGATCCGCTAACATTTGGGAACCTGGTTTCCAATAGTTCAGAACTTTTTCACCGAAAGATGCTCCAGGTTCCTACATAAGTGGAAAATTTAGCAATGAAAACTATTTTCTAATAATTTAAAATAAAATATATATCTAAAATTAATATGTTCCACATAACTTTAGAAAATACGGCCAAATAATACAATAAAACAATATCTTATTATATTTGACGAAAAGTGCCTAAATTAGACAGAGAGAATCCAGAGTTAAAACACTCCGTTCTCCACTTTTCGAATTCCACACATTGCGTAAGTGGCGGAATTTAGCGCCGCGCGTCGTCATTTCAGAGAGAAAAATGGGACCAACAACCATCGCGGTTAAAGTCGCTGCTTCCATACGCCAAGATGGCCATACATTTTGTTAAATATTCCATTATTTGCTAATAATATACCTTAATAGGTTTTATATCGAACACAACACAGAGTGATTCTATTACAAGAACGACCCCCGCAGGAGGTTTCTTCATCGCCTTCACTTCAACAATGTCATTGCGGTTGAGTTCTTGCAGGGCCTTCTCTGCTGCTCTTAGAGCTGGCATTGCTTCATCTAGAAAGATTTAATTATATATATGTAATAGCCACTCGCACGCGTAACCACCCGCTTGGACTAAACAATGCATTGTGGACTGCATTCGTTTATTATAAAGCGTAGCCCATATGTTATTCTGATGTCTAAGTTATATCACTGTAAAGTTTTATCTCAATCCGTTCAGTAGTATTTGCGTGAAACCGGAATGAACATCCATCTTCACAAACTTTTACATATATAATATTAGTGGGATATAGTTTATCAAGTAAGCCACTGTTCCTGCAGTCAGAGTTAGCGGGGCTATTTAGCATGTATCATATTTAATAGACAAAGTTTCATATAGTACAAAGTTAAAGTACAATGTTTTAAATATAGCGATATTATTTCTTTTTTTCTATTTCAGTTTCAGGTCATTAAAATTAAACATACAATACCTGAATAAAACACACACACACACACACACACACACACACACACACACACACACACACACACACACACACACACACACAAACACACACACACACACACACACACACACACACACACACACACACACACACACACACACACACACACACATACCAAGAAATTGACTACATTCAAATATATTACAATTTATTAGTGTTATTTTTTTTCATGACTTATTAAAAATATATTCTCATATTTTTTTTACTATTAAATATCGCCAACCATTTGCGTAGCTTCTATCCATACGCTACAGGTTTATCGATTGCAGTATTTACTTACAGTACTCTTCTAATTTATTATGTAAAGTTTTTAGTTTACCTAAATCTCGCTGCGCATCTTCCGCCATTGCTGACGTTTCTTTGGCCATTAACTCTGCGATCGCTTGTTCTTTTTCTACTTTAATTCTAGCGTCTTCTGCGATTTCCTATAAATATATGTTTTTTACACTTTTTTTTATGGGAAAGACAAGGCAAACGAGCGTTCGGATCACCTGTTGGCAAGTAATCACCGACGCCCACGACCCCGTGTAACATCTAGGTGTTACAGGTGCCGGCCTGTAAGGTTTAACTTTTACGCTTTTACGGTGTACTTTACGTTGCCAGAGCGGGAAAAAGAAAATTCGCTTCTCTTAGTTTAATTGAAATTGCATTCACATATATATATATATATATATATATATATATATATATATATATATATATATATATATATATATATATATATATATATATATATATATATATAACTTGACAATGGATATACTATGTACATATTATGATTTTTTTTTGGAAAAGAGGGTTCTTCTGTTTACATTGCGTGTTAGGTGCCGGAACTCAACGATGCACTGTGTCTTATCAAAGAACAAAACTGGGAAACTGCCTCACAACAAAAATGCATTAGCTTTATAAAAATTATAACTTTATAAGCATACCGTATCAATTGCAATTTGTTCTATAACTTTCCTAGTTTCCTCGGCAGCTTTTTCCATCAATGGCTTCAGTTCCGCTAGTTCAATTTGCAATTGCTTTACTTCCACTTCGGTCTGGTTTAATTTGCTTAAGCCTATAATATGATTGAAAAGATTTTTAATTTAAAAAATATTTATAGAATATTATATTTTATAAGTTATTAGCTAAAATGATGAAATTATCATAAGCTATGTAATAAGTATGGCCATTTAGTAATATGTTATTTAAGAAAAGGTGGAAAAGTTTAATGTAGAAGGCACTTGAACCTACGCTTCTTGGAAACCGTCCAAGCACTCTAACCACTAACCCATATGCTCTTATCAAGCTAACTTTTTGTCACCGAAATTACTATACATACGTTTGTACAACTTCTTAGCGTCTCTCTAGGGAGAGAAAGAATAATCACTTGGCTAGAGAGAATCTCTCCAGATCGAGGTGATGAAACCAAGTCATTTCCCAAAGTAAGGCTAGGACCTATAACGCCACACCACGACGGCTTGCTTCAAAATGTTAGTATAAAATCTGCTGTTTAAAAGTAGGACATGATTAAGGTACACAGACTTATTGATTTCCCCATTTTTACATTTTATAAATGAAACTCTTTTACCGGATTCAACATGTATCGTTCTGTAATTTTTTTTGGAAACCCGACTTTTCTGCCACAGAGAAAATATACGGGATTAATCTGGTAATAAATTTATTAAAAAATGTCGAAATCGAGCTGTACATTATATTTCACACTGTGTTATATATGTATATATATATATATATATATATATATATATATATATATATATATATATATATATATATATACATATATAACACAGTGTGTGAGTGTATAACACAGTGTGTGTAACACAGTGTGTGCAGTGTATATATATATATATATATATATATATATATATACATATATATATATATATATATATATATATATATATATATATATATATATATATATATATATATATATATATATACCTGTTTTAAGAGCATTAGATTCAACGAGAATAGATTTCTGCTTCTTCTTAAACATTTCAGCGTAAGCTCCAAGCATTTCCATGTACGACATCGGTGTAACATAGTTCAGGCGATTTAGTTGGGCGAGGAACTTGGTACTGGCGTCAACAACACTTTGATGGGCGAAACAACAGACAGACTGAAATAATAACAAACTTATATCATATTAAAAATCAAAATATTCTTTATTGAAATAGAGAATTACAATTATTTTGGTGTTATTTGTACTTAGTACTTTTTAAAATTGATATAATTTAATAACTACGACACAGTTTTAAGCTATTGTAGTTATTATTGTTATAAATTGTTTTTTGTTGCATACTAAATACAAAAAAATAACTAAGTTCCACATAACATAAATGTCTGTGTCAGATAAAGCTACATATAAGTGTCACTCAGAAGAAAATCTGGGGAAAATAGCTCTTAATGGCTCTTAAACGCATAACTTCCCGTATTGTTTACTTAGTCCGCCTTGTCAGCTACTACTACTAAAAAGCCTAAAGAACTATATACTGACGACCAGGGCTTCAATAACTTCATCACTCGTTTGCAATTCAGGCATGTTATGGAAGAAATGGCGCGCGACCGATTCCAAAGCCGACTTGGGCCACTCGCTGAACCAGTCAATCGTACAACAGTTCACCA
Organism: Dione juno; assembly: GCA_037127375.1. NCBI lineage: Eukaryota > Metazoa > Arthropoda > Insecta > Lepidoptera > Nymphalidae > Dione > Dione juno. Next base: position 4,981,598 of record JAXRJS010000092.1, on the reverse strand, counting down.
GCGATGGAAACTGACGGAGACGAGCGCGGAAGATCTGAAAATAATATTACATTATTATATCTTAGTTCGAGATGAATATCCATGAAGAAATATCTATGTTTAAACACGTCTAGAAATAAGATATTGGGTTCAAATATCAAATAAAGTTTAATTAAATTAACTTTTACTATCATACAAAAAGCTACAAAAATGTCAGAACTGTTTGTGAGTCAGACGAAAATCATAATAATCTATCAGAGAGAGCAAATGTAAATAATTTTAGTGGGGATTGAACCCACAACTATCGATTTACATTGACATTCTGCCTCACTGCCCCACCACGGCCTCTTATTTATTATACTATCTTATTAATTATCGTAGTAGTAGGAAATATTGCGAATGCATATATGCGTTAAAATTAAAATAAATAATAGTTTCTCAATTGTTACACTACTATATACGTAAGAAACGTTTCCATACAACACCTTGGAATGCTAACCTCACCAACAGGACTCATAACAACAACTATATGCAAGTTACTCCTAACTCTTCGTTGATAACACGCAAACAGATTGGTTTTGGTCGCAGCCAAGCTCATCTCCATTACGGCGTGACGTACGGACATGTATATGGTGTCTAGGTCTTCCGCCTCGTATATATTTGGCACGTCGCCTGAGCTCAGGATGTTGTTCAGATCTTCTAGGAACGATTCCATTTTTATCTATAAATTTAATAATATTTGTTTGTTATAAAATCGCACATATACTAAATCGGTCAAAATAGACACTCCATCACGGCGTGTTTGGTATGTTTTGTAATAAACTTAACAGATGCAAATCAATTCTTCACACTGTTTCCCGCAAATAACAGGATAGGTAGGTAGGTAGGGCGAACTAATTGCGAAGACATACATGGGTGGGGACCTGCCTACAGCCGCTCTGTCATACCAGAGTGTAGAAACAAAAAAAAAACATACTCCCTCATGGGGATGGGAGGGAACCCACAATTGGCACCTACAGTCAGACGTCATCCCACAAATCAATATAAAGTCAAGTTCAACACACTTGTGCATCGGAAAACAGGAAGACAATGCCTCGGTTCTCGGCGCCGGCCTTCATCATGGTTTGCTTGAGATCGTCGCGCCACTCGCTTACACCGTACGCTTTTGTTATCTCTATCTGCATACATTGCAGCTCCGCCATGTTAGCCGCCAGCCGAGATAAGGATTGACGGCCTGGTGTGATAAAAATAGCTATATAATATACAATAACTAGATGTGTTAATGCGTGAAATACTCGTTGCCATAGCAACGTGAATATCAATTTTTGTTAAAAGCAACACAAAGTTTTTCTTTTACGTTTTAATAGATATTAGTAGAGAACAAGTCAATGCGGAGGGTGTGCGTTTGATTTTGGGCTTAGGGTAACATTTATGTAGTCTAAATGAGTTTTATAAAGAGATTTCACTACATTTTGAAATTAAAACAAACTCTACGGTATTTTAAGTCTCAATCTCAATATCTTCATAATACATGGTTTTCTTACCAGATCCACCCATTCCTAGAAGCAATGCGTTGGCCATAGGTTGTCTCATAATACGAGATAATTTACACAAGTGGCCCACAGCGTCTTCGAATAGAACTAAATCTAATGGCGCGGTCGTAGACAGGTTGTATTCGTTTAAATAATGCGAGAGCACTTCGTCCAACTGTAAAAAGTACCTATTAGAGAGCTTCAAAAACTTAAAGAAGCGACACATCAAAAGAAATATCAAAATTTTCAAATGACAATGAAAATAAATTGAAACAAGAATATGAAAAGGGATTGGCTAATTGCTGGTGGTGGGGTTTGGCTATCGTGGCGCAGCGTCTTTTTTGAGATTGTGGGTTCAACTCTCACTCGGGGAGAATGATTTTCTTTTCCTCGCTCTGGTAACAAGACAAGAGGCGGTGGTGTGTTCCGCCACTCAACACGCAATGTCTCAAAATTGGGCGGAAACCAGGGAACGAAGTGTTTACACTAGATACCCTCTGTCTATTCCGCTATATGCTAGAAATAATCTAAATCTTTGTGCCAAGCCCCCCCCCCCCAACCTTTATAGATATACATTACCCCCCCCCCCCCCTTTGTCGATGATGGCATCACACTTCCATATCACTGTCAGATATTTATAACTTGTATACTTGTATAATTTGTATCAATTTAAAAAATTTTTTTTCGTTAAGTTGTGAAATACGATTTCGCTCGAAACAATCACTATTTTAATCTTTCATGTATATCAATATATAAGACTTAATTTACAACCTAAATTAAACTATTAAAAGTATTATGTAATTATATAATATTACTTCTTCCTTATCAGTGATTTCCACGTATTTCTTGTCATCAGCACCGATGTCCATGAAGTCGCCGAACAACATCAGTCTCCCACCGATCACATTAGCCGATTTCTTATTGAACTCGGTCTGAATCTTCTTATTCAACAATCTGATATTAGCAATATATTTGAACTATTATATATATTATAGATAAAGATATTTGAACTATTCTCAGATGTATTCTCTCTCTCGACCCCCGAGGGGGGAGAGGAAAACGGCTTCAGGGCAGTGCCCTCTTGCCGTTAGGCTCTTCCGCCGCCTATGAATATGGGCGAGTCCTTGGGTTGGGCGTTTGGCTCGAGGTAAAGTGTCCTTAAGAGGGACAAGATTTAATAGGACTGGACGAAAGGAGTGAGGTATGCGCTACCCGGGCGGTCAGCCCGGCCGAGTGAGACCCTCGGTAACCCGGGGGACAAACTATTATATATATTACATATATTATAGGTAAATATTATATATATTATAGATAAAGTATAAACGTCGAATTGTCTTTAAGTTGATTCAATAAAAGTGTTATTATTTAAATACACTTACTTAACAAACCAAGTGCGATCTTCATCATTAACAAGCCTATCTTGATACACGCGTTGATGTTCGTGATACCACAGCCTTATGACGTCGTCCTCATCCTTTTAGTTAACAGTAATATTAATAAAAAAAATCATACAAGAAAATTATCTTATAAATTATAAAGGAGTATTTATTTTTAAACAACTTCAGAAAGGACTACATATGAATGATGTACATGTAAATGTGACATAAGACAAATAAAATAAATAAATATTTAAATAACTATAGGTACAAGAAAAAAATAAAAAATATACTTTTAATATATAACCCAACCTTCATTTGTAAAGGGTCCATCATCAGTATACCCTGGAAGACTTTACTCAGGTCTCGAAGGTTAAACGTATAATGTGACTTGGTGGGCGTCGGCAAAAGCTCCTCCACCAACGAATTAAATATTTCTATCGAGCTTTTGAGGAACGCGTTCTCCCTGATTGTCAAATCTTTGAAGTAACGCGTCCAAGATTTCAGAATTGTATTGAAGATTCCAAACTGTGAATATTTTTGTTATTTTAATTATTTTTACTTTGTTTTCGAGTCTCGCTAAATAGTTCATATTACCTAGCATATTTGTAAAGACAATTACTATTAATTAACAGGCCATGGGGGTGCAGTGGGACAGTGTTTGACTGTACGGTAGATGATGGTTGTGGGTTCATTCCCCCACCACCAATCATCATACTTTTAGTGAAACAAAGCGCGGCGTTAAATTTCACCATTCCATGTGTTGAATAGAAGGAATAGTTTTAAATTTCCTCTGTTATCCAGCTTTATAGCGGGACAAAATGTGAAGTTAAAAAAAGAACTTGAAAAAGAAGAGAGAAGAGAAAGAAGAAGAAAAAGTACCTTGCTATTGTACTCCATTTCGGTAAATGATATATAATGGAAGTGTCTCATAAGCCTCATCGTGACGGGGTTCCGCCCACCACCGGGCGGTCCCATGGCCGCCACTACACCGACCTCGATTAAAGTTTTGAACTCACCGATATTCGTGCGATCGTACCAACCTAAAGTTATAAAATTACTATAAATATTTTTATAACTTATACCATATAAATCTCTTCCGTTACCGAAAGACAGACAGATAATGTCAGCCGAAATTACATAGTGAAGACGCCTTCTATTTCCTGAAATTTTAACGGGAACGGGAATATCCGGATTTTATGTTTTACAGTTTACGCAAATTAAATTGCGGATTTCAGCTCAATGCACATAAAATGATCATAAAAAGATCTGAGCTAGTGCTTTTAATATCGCCAAAGAGCTCTTACCAATTAAGTCAATGAGAGTAAATTGCTTTAACTAAAAGTTAAAGCAATAAAAATAAATGCAAATTAATTACTTATTAATTACAATTAATTCCGACGAAAAGTGGTATTATTCACCTTTGTGATATCTAGATGTTATCTTATATTTTCCCCAAGTGGTCATTTCACAATCACATTGTTTTCAATTATATGGTCTGGCTATATGATGGGATAAAATAAAAAAATATTTATAAAATATTATAAAATAACAGTATCCTTACCAGAAAAGTCCATAAACTGTCTCAATAGTTCAATAGGTGGCTGAGCACCGTACACTTCCAAAGCAGGCATGTTTAGATCATCTATAAAGAGCACTAGCCTCTTTGTTGGCGGTGGACCGAAGACGCCTCGTCTGCGTCTCTCTAGCTTACTGTCTATTACATCCTGGTCCATGGATATAATAAAAGATATATATATATATATATATATATATATATATATATATATATATATATATATATATATATATATATATATATATATATATATATATATATATATATATATACAATCGTATCATATTTTTAATAACTCTATACGGTATACCGCATATATCAGGGTAGTAAGAGGGTACTAAAGTGTTAAGAGATTCCGTTCAACGTTTTCCGCCTATTATACCACTCTTTCCATTCGTTTTCCGGCCGTTTGATTTAATTTATTTTAATGTTAATTGTAACGGAAATTGCAATATACGGTTACTTCACACTATTTTCCGCATATAATAGTACCCTACTACTACTAATAAGATAGGGGGGGGGGACCTAGTGCTAAGACACTCCGTTCACTACTTTCCGCCCAATTTTGGTCTTTGTTGTTACCAGAGCGCGATATATATATATATATATATATATATATATATATATATATATATATATATATATATATATATATATATATATATATATATATATATATATATATATATGTACTTTGTACTCACCTGAGTTTGATTAGCCGAAGTTCTAGCAGAAAATACAAGAAATTCACAAATAAACTTCTTGTGCAACCCTCTAGATAGTTTAGAAGATATTGTGACCGTTTTGCCTGTTCCAGTGGGACCGACGCATATAACGTGGTTGTAGTTGGCTATTTTGTATCCGAGCAGAGCCGCGGAACGGACATTGTCTAGCGTTGGTACTTCTATATCTATATTAAGGAGAAATTATGAAACATCATTAATTAAATAACTTATGTCATGAAACGAACGAGAAATTATAAAATTTTTAATTATGTTATTAATTAATTTAGGTCACATTGACATTGGTCGACTGTTAACTCACCGCTTGTGGATTCGATTCCCACTCGGGGAATATGACTTTTTTTTCCTTTTCTTTGTTAGCATTACAAAACATAAGGCATTATTGAGTTCCGCCACTCAACATGCAATATATTTTAAAAGGCGGAAAGTAGGAAATGGAGTATCTTAGCTTAACACTAGGTTGTACATAACCTAGTGTTAAGCTAAGATACTAAGATGTTAAGATATATATACATAACCTAGAGTTAAGTTAATTTTCAACTATAGGTATCACGTTATTTTTTTTGTTTTTAACTTTTATACTCAAAGTCATACCAGCAAATTGCCATTCAGGATCCACTTCATATTCTTCCAAGTTTTGCATCCAGTTGTACCAGAACGGATTCGCGGGTTCACCGTCTTCTGTGGGATCAGTGAAGCCGCCGTCGTGTAATCTGTTTCAACAAATTATGACTTTATTTAAAATTCAGGCATTATATATCCTTATATTTTGTCAATAAGCTGTATGCCATATATGTAATTGTAGAGAAACTAATGTAGACACTAGGTTAAATATGTTATGAGTCGCGTAACTCAACGCCGTACTTTGTATTACCAGATTCGGAATTCAATAACAAACAAACTTTCTCTCTAATGGGCACTGTTCTAAAAACCATTTCCTTTTATAGCCATGCTGTCAAACTGCGTCATGATGACATCAACTACGGCAAATAGCTCTACTATATATATATAGAGTCATTAGAGTCAGTCATTCCGAGTCATATTATAAATGGAAACTTACGTGTAATCATAAACCCTCCCTTCCTTAGGAAATGCTGGGCTGGTACCATTCTCTGCTATCAGGTCTCTCATAAAAGTTGAGAATATAGCTCTACCATTGTGATCGCAGGTCGCTCCCACTGCCCATATGACTGACCATATCACCCAACACGGTGCTAGCTTGGCTGTTGAAATTGTTGAGTACTTAGTAAGCTTAATATAATAATTATTAGCTTTAGCGTAAGCTTAATACTCATATATAATAATAAACAACACAGAAGGAAAATATGGAACAAAATACCTTTAATATATAAAGTATTATTTCCAAGTAAGGAGCATATAATAGAAAACATAAAAAAATGGGACTCGAACCCACACTTGATTAATTTGATGCAATTTTTATCCTATGTTATTTATACATCTAAATTATTAATTTATTATACATGAGACAGAGGTCTTTTTGTTTCTAAATTAGAGACCACAAGATTTTTTATGTTTCCAAGCCAGACTATTCTTTACATATTAACAAATCCACGATTTATCTTATTACAAAAGCGAGAGAATGAAATAAATATCTCCCCTAGTTGGAATCGAACTGTCAACCGTTAACTGCCAACAGCGTTACGATGGAACATCTCAGATTGCAAGTTAATATTCTACAGTAATTATTTAAATAGACGATGAGTTACAGAATGAGTCAGTCAGTCAGTCAGTCACGTTCATAAACACCTTAAAAACGTTTACCTTATTTTTATTTTGACATCAAAACTAGAAATGAGTACCAAATTCCATGGCAACCGATCCGCATATTTAATTGTAATACATACATAAATAACAGGTTAATAAAATGTTTAAAAAAAAATCACTAACGCATCATGGCAAGGAAAGGTGGAGCGGGCGGCGGTCTGTCATCTTTACCGGTGAGCGGTCTCAGCCTATAGTCCAAGAGCTCCAAGAACTTTAGCACCAATGCAGAATCTATTGAAGTGACTATTTCAGTTAACTTTGAGCGCAGCAGTGTTAGAGTTGGATAAAGATATGCATCTATCAGTTTTGGTAGAATCCTTCGGATACTATCAGCGATCTGAAATTATTATTTTATATTAACTGGCTAAAATTAAATAATTGTTGTGCTGGAGACAAACTCATTGATTGTCGGTTCGATTCCCATTCGAGGGATGGAAATATCCCGCTCCGGTAGATAAACCGCGATTGTTGTATGGTGAAATTCAATCGCCATACAACAAGAAAATTGGGCGGAAAGTGTGGAACGGAGTGTCTTAACACTAAGATCCCTCTTCCTAATATATATTAGAGATACAACGTTAATTAAAAAAAAACATTAGTCTACTCTTCTTTGCGGAATAAAGTGTGAAGCAAATAAAAAAACAAAACGGAAAAAAATTGCCATAAACATCTCAAAAACCAATACCGGTGGTAAATTACTCTTCATCCAGGCATTAACGAGCGGGTGCAGCCCGACCACTTGCGTGTCCAAGTACACCATGCCGCACCGCGACACTGTGGCGGGCGATGCGACCGCTAGGTCCGCCACTTCAAATATCATACGTTGTCGGTCCGTTAGTTTCATTATTTCACCGCTTGATAGACATAGTTTTTTGTTGTCGTCTAGCACCTAGATGATATATGTATTTCTATAATATCAGCATTATTTATATTATATTAGTATTAGGAACATAAATCTTCCTCAAATCTCTAATTAGTAAAAATTGCATTAAAATCCGTTGCATAGCTTGATAGCTAAGCATAAATCGTTAGGAAGTTATAAGTACTCTGTAAAGCTTACGTTTATAATGGTAATTATAAATATGCATATACGCTACGATGGTCTGTCTAAATCAATATTATGAGATTTTTTTTTTTCATTTGAAATTATACGGCATTAAATTTGGAATAGTGAAATGCGCTTAATTTTTTGGCCTCAGATTAGTTAATTTCAGAAATAAAATTTATAAATACCTATTTAAAACAACCTTTCACGACATTTTAAATTGTGTTGGATAGTCCGAAAATAGCTATAGACTACAAAGCCGAGTTGTTTGTTTTAACGCGATCATCCTACAGCCTTTCTCTATTTTATATATATATATATATATATATATATATATATATATATATATATATATATATATATATATATATATATATATATATATATATATATATATATATATATATATATATATATATGTATATATATATATATATATTATATATGATATTCAGAGGGTGTCTGGCCAAATATCTGTCCGATATTGGTACTGGGCATACGGGTACGCGACCCCGGATCCTCGAGCCACCACTGTCATACTCCTTCCCAATCCATGAAAGTGGTGTCCTTACCCCCCCCCCCTTTTCTACTAATCTTTTCCCCTCTCATCCTTGGCTTTCCCCACAAAAATGGGTTTTGGAGGTCAGATGGCAATCGCTCCATTAAAAAGCCGCCACCTGCCACTCATATGAAAGGAAAAAAGATGACCGTGCAAAGTGGAGTAGACTAAGTAGGAAAGCAGACCCTGGCAATAGGCCGGGATAATGCAAAGTGGAAGAAGAAGATATATATATATATATATATATATATATATATATATATATATATATATATATATATATATATATATATATATATATATATATATATATATATAAATCTAATATAACTAGATTTCCATTATACTACGGGGACGAAGCCACAAGTAAAAGCTAGTATGAATCTAAAATATATAGAAACAAAAAGCAATCATTAAATCGTTCTCTTAATAATAATTTAAATAAAAAATCAAATAATACGCTCGCTCTAGTCTACCCAGACAGACCGCTGCGTTGAGTTCCACAAAAGTCGAAGAGCGGGGAACGGAATGTCTCAACATTATATTCCCTCTGCGGGAAAGGAATCTAATAGTTTGCATTCACTTTAAAATGTGAAGTAACAGGTTTTAACTAACTGTATTCATATTCTCAATCCACACAGCATCAACGGGCCCATCAAATATGTACCAACGCCTGTCGGTGTCCTCCACCGCTATACCCGCGCGGACTAAGCTTGATAAAATCCCGTCAGTCCTGAATAAAATACAAAGTTTATGTACATATATATATATATATATATATATATATATATATATATATATATATATATATATATATATAATATGGTTTTATTATATATATATATATATATATATATATATATATATATATATATATATATATATATATATATATATATATATATATATATATATATATATATATATATATATATAATATGGTTTTCTTATTGTACAACTAGCGACCGCTCGCGGCTTCACCCGCATGATCAAAGTTCTGGGATTTATTCAAATACGATATACATGTACTGTTAATATAAGATTATTTATTATTTCCGTTTAAATCACTTTGTCTAAGAAAAACAATGATAAATATGTATATATAAAAGAAAATGATCAACTAATATGCAATATTTTATCTACAGGAAAGGCTACCCGCGGTAAACGTAGTTTTTCGTGAGTAAATCTCGATTCCATAAGAACTATACAGCAGCGAAATTAATTGTTCCACAGCCTATTAAATATCTTTTAGTGACAGTTTCATTATAAAATAGGCTCAGTCGTTCCGTAGATGAGCACTAACAAACGGAACGACAGATAGATTAAAAATGTTTGAGGCCAATTTCACCGGTTACAGATAAAGCTTCAGATAGTAAGCTGGTAGTTAATGATGTCTACCAAATGAAGGCTGATAGTTTAAACAGGTCTTCATCTGCTAGATATTTCCATCTGAGACTTGTAAATCTAAAATTTGTTGCTTATCTGCCAGACTAGGCACATATTTCCTATCTGGGATTTTATCAGCCAGTGGTGTAACCGTCCCTGAATATGTTAATTTGTGTTTTATTAAAATGTAAATAGCTATATACACTTGAAAAGACATAGCAATTATGAAAACACAAACAGGCACCTCAACTTCATTTATATGTTTAGTCAATATGATGGTAAAAGTCCTAATCATACCTACATACATACATGCATGGCTTAACATGCATATTTATTATTTAAATCATACCATGATAAAAACTAATTAACAGACAACAGATAAAAAATTTTTGTGGTGAATTATAACAAACTTTATTTGTTTTTATTAGCTATTATTATTTAAACTAACCATTCATGGGTTTGCAAATCGAATTCCCCATACAATTGTCCCATAGTGATCGATTTGGGGTTGACTACAAACGTGTGTACCGGTGTAAAGGGGAACCCATCCGGCGCTAGCTTCCCTTTGATTGCTGTAAGCGCATCTCGCAATATCTCGTAGCACTATAATAAATTTAACGGTGAATAATAGGCAATTTGGGGCTCTAGTGGCGCTGTGGGGCAGAATTTGATTTTAAATCGATGTTTCGGGTTCAAGTACAACGGTGATGCATTTCATTTAGTCAATCAACATGCTATGTTTGGAACGTAGTGTTTTGACACTAAGTTTTTCTGACTACTCTAATTAAATTTGGATGGAAAGTGAAGAACGGAGAGAATTAGATCCCTTCTGGAATAATAATTAGTCTTAGAATAATTCATGGTATATAATTAATAATATTAGCTTTACCTTCGTCTTACCAACACCTGCCGGCCCCACTAACATCAATCCGTGTCTTACTACAGTGGTCTCATACAGTTGAATTATTTTAAATATAAACGCTGAAATATTTAAAAGAACAATTAAACAGATTTTTAAATAATTGTCATAATATAATAACAGTATTTATTTGTCGATATGTTAAAAGCAAAAATAAATTATAGCTCTGTAAAAATGTATCGATAACTTGGTCTTGAGCATTTGTGTTATCTCCAAAAGGCGCAGGTTCGAGTCTCGCTTCATTCAATTATTTATACATTTCTTAATATTTCTATATCCCGAATGTGAAAGTAACATATTAAAAAAAATTAAGTTAAGTTGCTTTAAACTCATTTATTCAAATATTATTTATACATGCTTTTTCTTTCAATTTAGTTCAATGAAAAGGCTATAACATATACAGATGTATATGTTATATAACTATGTTATATAGCTCTTTAGTTAGATAACAAGAGTTGTTTCGTACTAAAACACTGTGGTGGTGTCTGTGTGGTGCCAAAAGTCTGTGGTGAACAAACAAGAGATACAATAAAAAAAGCTAAAAAGTTAAACGGAACTTCTCAAACAGTATTGAAATAAGCTTATCATCTAAATAAATAGTACTAGAAAAGGCTTAGCGGTTAAGGTCACCAATTTATACTGGTACGAATATAACAATACAGATAAGACCTGTCCTGTCATGTTCAGTTCAAAATTTGTATAAAGATAAAATAACGTTCCGCCGACCAATGGATATCAATAAAAAATACATTAAGGTTTGTTGTCGTAAGCTAAAGCTGTCGAAAAGCTAGTTTTAGATGAAAAGTAACCGAAATATGTTTGAATCGATTCATTAGAAGCTAGTACAGTTTTTATAAAAAAAACACGCACGCAAGAATATCTTCAGCAGGGTAGACGGAGTAAACCAGCCCCCACTATCCGTATAATTTTAGAGAAATTGCATATTGTGTGGCGGAACTCAACGCCGCTCTTTGTCTCTGTCTTGTCTTACTCAGAGTGGGAATCGAACCCACACACATTACGCTTATATTAAATGGCAAACATTTAAAACGATACTTACTATACAAATCGTCATAGCCCCTCTTAACGAGAATATTTCGTATAGACTGTTCCATGATACCATAATCCACAATAGGTATCTCAACTCGTGGAAATAGATCAGATATTATTCCTATATATATGGAAAGAGATATATTTTTCTTTACATATATAAATTATTTTTCAGATCCTGAATGCTGGATCCTGGATCCTGGTGCAGTGGAACAGCATCTGACCTTACTCAATAGAACTAAATATTCTCAAATACAAACGAATTTACTTAATTATTATCATTATTCCGAGACCAACAAACGACGCGTTAACAGTCAAATGCTGTCCAATTTTAACTTAAACAGTAGCAGTACCAATAGTTACATCTTACCAGATCGGATCAAATCGGATCAGGAAACGGTTAGTATTAAATTGCAATATCACCCCCTCTATAGTAATAGAATCTCGTATCATTGTATTAAGTCAATTTTAAACAGCACACTGTAGTTATGTGTAAAAATAGAAGAACATAGTCTTCCATAGAGATTCCATTCTCCATTTTCTGACTGACGTGAAGATATTGCGTGTAAGATAAGCTAATATATTGCAAAACGAGAGGAAGTAAAACAATATTATTAAAGAAAATGTGTAAATACCGTATAAGGTATTATAGGTAGGCGCGGGTTCGAGTCCCGGATACGTTAAAACTCTTATAAGTATTCCAAAATATATTCTAACACTTCAAAAATGTTAGAAACGAAAAAATCTTAAAATATTATTTAATCGAACCCATAACCGTCTCGTTCACAATCAGAGAATGTTTATTACACTACAAGGCCTACAGAAATATAAAAGAATAATATATATAATAAAACAAACCATTAAACAAAACAAGATCGTCAGCCAAAAACTTAGGCACGTTGACATCCCGCAGCGCCCGCAACACAATCTGACGCTCATCAGCATCAGGCATCTGACGTATCAAGTTACCAGCTACGAGGATAACCGTTTTGACTGCTCTCATGCCGAAATCGTAATGTTCCTGTGTTATTAAAGTAGTTTAGATATACCAACAATATCTATCTATATATTATCTATTCGTAAAATAAAATAGAATTGTCTATTTGTCATTTTGATATATATGTAGTTATTTATACGTTACTGAAACATAAAAACGGATTTTTGCCTGTCTGTCTTTCCGTTTGTCTGTTTGTCCAGGCTAACCTTCGGAATTGCTGAACTGATCTTTATGATACTTTTACTATAAGATAAAGGAAGTTGGGGTCTGACGATATCGATCAAGCAGGCGAAGCCACGAATGGGTCGCTAGTTAGTAGCTGAATAGCTAGAGGTCTTGAGCACAATTACCACGCGTCATAAATATTTTTATAAGAAGAGTTAGTATTTTACTGTTCCACCAGCTCATGCTTATCTTGTCTATAGAAGGATAGGTAGAGAGATCAGATTCTAATGTGGAATCACGTAGCTCTTTTTTTTCTCCAACAATTCTAGACCTTGGGATTCTGTTTGAGGGTATAAGCTATATTATTACGACTCCGTTCAGTAGTTTTCGCGTGAAACCGGAACAAACATACATTCTCACAATCTTTCACATTTATAATATTAGCAGTATACTAGGATTTGACAAGACTAAATTAGTTCATTAAAGTTTTCACAATCGTAGCGCTGGAATGCACTTACTTGCGATGACAATTGCTCCGAGCTCAGCCTGAACGTGGTTGTAATTTTGCCAGCCAGTATCTTGGCTTCAAAGAATCCATAGGAGAATAATGATATTTCCGCAATCAGCGCATAATCGGGTACCATCATTGCTATCGGTCGGAAGAGTGCTTTCAAATTGTCTGGAAGCTCCGTTCGACCTGTAGTAGAGCAACAACTTAGACTATATATTATAAAACTTTATTTGTGATAACTAGATTAATTATATTAAGGCGAAATAATACAGTGGAATGGTCTTAAGACCAATAGAATAGTAGGAGATAAAATGTTGTTCTTTCTGCTTTCCCCGATATAAGCGAGAAAAACCTTAATAAGCTTAGCAACCTTAATGTGTGAAGAAGAAGAAGAAGACATAGATATTCGCGAAAATACTTACATAGACCCATACCAAAATAGTGGAACTATTATATGATATATACATACACAATTAAATGTAAACATACATACTACTTTGTAAATATATCCATATACAAAACAAATATATATTTTTTGTATTTTATTATTAAAATTTATAAAATATTTAAATATAATATTTATTATTGAACTTAGGACCATTCCACTGTATTATTTCGGCTGAATATAATTTACAATAACAAAATCAAAAATCATCTATCATCCATCAACAGATCAGATGGAGATGGGTGAATCCCAGTATGACAAGAGGTTTTGAGTTTCATCGAAATAATATTATTTAAACAGAACATTTATTATTAGACGAATTTCAATAAAAACTCCTCACAATTAAAATTAAAATAGTATAAGTAATATGCTACTGTACTAATATATAAGCAAGTGCGAGTAGTACTAGTACACTGAGGGTTCCGTACCTATTTCATGATTAGTATTCCGCTAATGAAATATTAATTTATATTTTATTTTTAGTATTTGTTGCTATAGCGACAACAAAAATACATAATTTGTGAAAATTTCAGCTTTCTAGTTATCACAATTTATGAGATACAGCCTGATAATAGACATACAGAAAGACAGACAGCGGAGGCTTAGTAATAGGGTAAGGTAAAAACGCGTTACCTTTTAGGTACGGAAACTTAAAAAAACCGCTTATAAAGCAACTAAAAGCTACAAAAAAACATAACTTATACAAATATCTATATATAAAGCTTTATAAATACCCGCATATCCTGGATTCATTGTGATGAATACAGAACAGGACGCTTTCAACGGCAGCTCAACCCCCTCAAACATGAATTTCTCTTGACGCAGCAATTGTGCTTTTTGTATTGTTACTACCTGTTGGTGTAAATATATGTAAAACTAGCTATTAATATTTTTTTATAAAAAAAGGTAAAACAAATTAGGATTTTGTCAATTTTTTTTTGTTTTAAATGTAAAGTATCCAGACGCTATATGGACCCAGATGTTGACCACACAAATTTAGATCTGGAGAACGAACCTGTGACTTCTGGCTTAGCAACCAAAACCATAACGTTAACGGGCCGACCAATCAGAGTCGTCGTTCTCTATTTTTATTTACAACAGTCTATTGGAATAAGTAATAATTTAAATTTGATTTTGAATATTAAAAGGTGATCCTAAAGTATGTTATCATTTTAAAGAAAAAACAGTATTATTAATTAATATTAAAATTAAAGACCTTATGAGACTAAACGTTATTTAAATAAATAATCTGGACTTATCTAAATTGAATACCTGCTGAGCGACTACAGACAGCACTTCTATATCAATTCTATTGAATTCGTCAAAACAAGCCCACGCACCAGATCTGTAGATTAAAATTTTCATATTAAAGTAATAATTTTGAGATGATATACAACTATTATGTGTTAAATGTTTGATCAAAATGTACAAGAATGTATATGGAAAATATACGAGTACCGTCGTGGCGCATAGCCACAGCGTCTGCCTGTAAACGTGACGGTTTGTGGGTTCGATTCCCATTTGGGGAGAATGAATGATTTTCATTTTCTTCGCTCTGGCAACAAGGCAAAGCGCGGCGTTGAGTTCTGCCACTCAACACGCAATGCCTCGAAAGGTGTAAGGTGGGGAGCGGAGTGTCCTAACACTAGGTTCCTTTTGCGTACAGTTCCCTTAGACCCTGCAATGAGCGGCGTGTAGCTAAAAAAAAGTCCCGCTTCACGCTGTATTACATACATGACACATGATAGCAGTATATGCAGAGAGACAGAGAGACATTGTGTGTTGAGTAGCAGATATTAAAAAAAAACATTTCCTGAGTAGGAATCGAACCCACACGACGGTTGTGGGTTTATAGTCAGACGCTGCAGTATTTAGCTTTTTTTTTAGTCTATGATATATACTGGTATATAAATAACTTACTAGTAGAGCTTTTTAGGCTGACGCTCGTAAAATATTACTTACGCAGCAAGCCCTTTGAAGAATTTCCCCATCGCCATAAAGTCGAGTTGATCTGAGCAATTGAAGACAACACATTGTACGGCGAGCGCTTTCGCCAAATCCTGGAACGACATTTATATGAAACATTCTAGAAGATAGTAGAATTAAAAAAGTAGCACTAAAAAGACAAAATAGCAACGATAATTTAAAGACAGCAAATTTCAGATGAATAGAGAGAATATTAATTAATTTTTTCATCAAATGCTAGTTATATCTTTTATAGGAAGTGGTTCTGGGTTGTGGTGCGTACAGCCCGCGACGTTGTGTTGTGCCACTTAACACGAATTCGGACGAAAAGCGGAGAGCGAAGTGTCTTGACACTAAGTTATTATTATATACCCTGCTATATGCGGGTAAGGTAAAGTAAAGTATAAAAAAAAATGAAAAATTACTTAATATTATGTTAAGAATTATTTAAAAAGAAAAACATTATGTAAACGCACAATTGTAAAGGATAGGACGAACACGTTAAAATCTACGTGACTTTTACTTTAAAATTGAATAAAAAACGTAATACATATTATTATTATGTGATAATAAATTAAAAAAAAATTACATTTTTTATATTTTTTTCTGAATTAATACAATGCTTATATATATACTTCTCTTAAAAGAGCAATGTTTTTATAAGCTAATTATAAAAATATTCACATATATAACTCAAAATAAAAAAATACAAACATTTTATATCTAAATTAAACAAACAAACAAACATACAAAATGTCCTAAACTAATGTATAGTAAATATATAACAGTATACATAAATAAATACATAACTAATACCTTAGTAGTTTCCGTTTTGCCAGTGCCCGCCGGTCCCGCGGGCGCTCCACCGAATTTCAAATGCATAGCGCACATTAGCGTTAAATAGCAGCGATCGGTCAGTGGAGTTATTACTAGACGACCACTGTTGGTAATAATTTAGATTATTATGCAAAGGTATATTTACATTTTGTTGCGAAAATATCTATATACTCTCGTTTTGAGATAAATTTTGTATAAAGTGATATACACGTTACCATGGCAACGCGTGACTCACGCGTCAACGTGTGCTCTAGTATGTATAAATACGTATAGCACAACTGGCTACAAACGCTTAGACAGTACACAAGAGGCAGGGGTTCAAGTTCGGGTACTAAAAAATAAAAAAAAAACTAATCATTTATGGTATACCTATTCCCCAAATATTCATTTTGATATGTAAACACGGAATTCAACGCACGCACGTCGCAATGATTCTGACTGAACTGTCGGTAATACATCGACGTGTCCAAACGCTCCTCGTCCTGATATATTTCTGGCGATTCATCTTCCTCCAGTGGATTCATAGCTTTCACTATTTGATAGTATCTGTTGTGGAATGATGTATGGAGGTTAATGATTTCAGTTTGCGACTTGTATAATGGGAATAGATGACGCTTAAGTTTTATATTTTCGTTGTTGATTTTATCTATGGTTTGATATTTGGAGACTATAGAAGTTTTGAAATAGATTTTTTTTATAATATATGAAGGCCGTCGTGACACAGAGGCACAGCGTCTTCCTGTAAACGACGGTTTGTGGGTTCGATTCACACTCGGGGATAATGAATAATATACATTTTCTTCGCTCTGGCAACATGGAAAACTGCGGCTTTAAGTTCCGCCCCTCAACACGCGATTCTTTAAAAAGGCGGGAAGCGGAGAGCTGGCTGTATTAGCACTAGTTTCCTTCGGTTGCGATGGTTTCCTCTGCCTAACCTGCCATGTGCGGGATACAGCGTAAGGCTATTAATTAATTTAAATATTACTTATTACAAGGACAGACAGACAGACTGTAAATGCGATAGTTATAGAATCCAAACTTATGGGAGAGGTTTAATTTGAAATTATTCTCATATACATATACAAACCGCGGTACAAATTGAGCGGGATGTAAGAGAGAGTGCCTTTATACTAGGGCTACCCTGCTATGCATGCCTGCACGCGTGAAGCACGTACCATATACATTAAGGCAAATAATATTTACACATTATAATATATACAAAAACATATAAAAATATATTGTATTAAAAAAAAGGCTAATTTTTATGTTATATTATATTGTATTTCTAATATAATAATAATAATAATCACCTCAACTGGCATATCCATTGGAAATCGCTAACATTTTTAACATTCTCGTCAAGAAGTGTTTTCGTAACGTCTCTAGCGTGTACTTCAATTACTATTAAAGCACAAAGGACCTCTCTTTGGAAAAATGTCAGCTCCCCTTTGACTAGAGCACGCAAACTATCCAGCTGTATTATGAAAACGGTTTTTATATTAAAAAGTTATCTTAAACTGGAGCTTATACTATATATTTATGGAGCTTATATTATATTCTTCAAGTTCTTATTATAAATGTTATTATCAAAAGTAAAGTAAAGTTCACAGTATTTAGAATTTTTGATTTGTTACTTTATTATAAAGTAGTGTGTAAAGTGTGTATATATATACATATATATATACATATATATATATATATATATATATATATATATATATATATATATATATATATATATATATATATATATATATACATATATATACATATATATATATATATATATATATATATATATATATATATATATATATATATATATATATATATATATATATATATATATATATATATATATATATATATATATATATATACATACACTTTATAGTAAAGTAACAAATAAAAATATAATAACAAATATAATATATTTATTAGTTATCTTAAACTGGAGCTTATAATATATATTATATTCTTCAAGTTCTATAAATGTTATTATCAAAAGTAAAGAAAAGTTCACAGTATTTAGTTTTTTTTTATTTGTTACTATATTATATTATTTTATATATATATATATATATATATATATATATATATATATATATATATATATATATATATATATATATATATATATATATATATATATATATATATATATATATATATATATATATATATAATTTCCAACACAAATAGGTATCCTAGATTACTTACTCGAAAGTATCAGCGATATCACTTATATTTTTTTTAATATTCGATAAATATCTTTTTATTTATATTTATTTATATACGCTTCATAATCGATAGCGGAAGGAGCCCAGTGTTAAGGCACCGTTCCTCACTTTTCGTTTCAATTATCCAGACATTGCTTGTTGAATGGCGGAACTCACCACCGCACTTAATCTACCAGAGTAGGGATATGAAAATTATCGAAACCTTCGCGTACAGTCAGACGTAGTCCCATTGCACCACGATGTTGAGGCCAACTTACTTGTAGCAACATTTCTTCAAAATACAAATCCATTCTATAATCAGCTATAGCCTGTTCCACGCCCGCTGTCCATGCGGTCTGTGAACCCGCTATCACCACTTGACCCGGCCACCGGAGCACCCACTGAGCTCGAGGGAGAGTCCATAGCTCTTCCATAGATGCTACTAGAGTTAGGCGGACTGTAGATGGGAAATAATGATGGTCATAAATATATAATAATTATTTATGTACCTAGTGTTAAGACACTAAGTCCAACGTTTTCGACTGGAATTTCAGTTTGAAATACTGATTTTTAGACACTGGTTATAGAGTGGCAAAACTCAACGCCGCACTATGTCGTATCATAGAGGAAAAAAGAAAATAATTCGTCGTCAGGAGTGGGAGGGCAGGGGGGGGGGGTGAACCTATAATCCACCAAGTTACTGTACCCCACGATGGCTTTAATATATTATTTTCTGGACATTGATTTTACATATATTTATTGTACAAAATGTAACTAGAATATTAATTGAACTAACTTGAATGTCTCATAGTGTCTTCCAGCAAGAGCAACCACTGTTCTACATTGGAGCTCGGGTAGAATTTGTATTTCAGTTCCACAATTTCACCTTCGCTTGAGTGCATTTCTGATATTTTCAAGTCTGGCTCGAACGTTACCTTTAAATAAATTTAGGTATATCGTAAGTGTAAAACATAAAATTATTGAATTTTCACTACTTTGACAGCGTGCTGAAGAAGAACTAAATGCTGAGTTATCACTTGCCATTCCCTTTATACCTCTAGTTTAGAACCTATCTAATAGCGTCACGATTGCCTCAAACTTCCAAGATCGTGAATACTTAACGCTTGAATAATAATTTTTCAATACTGTGTACGTGGACCAAGCGTAGTTTTGGATTTAAGTTATGTAGAATTCATTTAGTGAAATGTGGAAATGTACCTTAGCAATATTTTCAAAGCATTTCCTAAGATGAGGTTGTACAGCCCTAGGATTTCTGGATTGGGACAAAATCTCCAAGAGTTCATCATCACTTAAGAAGAAGAACCTCGGGAACCTGAGTCTCTTTAGTTCCATATATTCGTTGAGTCCGCGGGACACTACCGCCAACAAGTGTCGAGCTTCTATCAAACTGTCCAAGAGCCGACTGTCCGGACATATCACCATAATCTATAATCAAAAAAATGATTTCCAGGAACATTTAAAAGAAATTAAAAAAAATGTACGTTTAATCTTTTATCATGCGAAATAAAAAAGATAAAAACAATTTGTCACGCTGAGTGAAAATCGTACCCACAACCATTGCTTACCGTCAGTCAGTCAGTCAGTCAGTCTGTCTGTCTATTCCACACCAGTATAATGTCACAATGGATTTATAAAAATAAAATGGCGTCAACATTCTACAATCATGTTTCCAAAAGATAAAGATAAATAAATGGAAATAATAAATTACTTATTAACTTTTTTATGCTGGGCCACAGCAACTCGCTCAAATGCTAAATCGGGCCAATGACAAATTCATACAGTGAGAAATGTCACATATATTTTTCTTTGCTGACCTTGTATGGGCTCCGTAGTAAAAAGCAAGTATACAGGTTAAACAATATTGGCCATGCCATCGTGGGACTGTGTCTGACTGTAAAGGCGATGGTCGTGGATTCGATTTCCACTTTGGGGAGTGAATTGCAAAGTAACGTGTGAGGAGTCTCTTAGCATTAAGTTTTATTTTCCTACCCGAAGGGTATCTCAGCAAATACAGCATGTGCTGAAAAACGAAGGTTTAGATTTAGCCATTTAAGTCGTCTATCATAATATATTTATATAGAAGAAAGTAATATTTATTTCACGTCCACTAGAAGGTTTAACAAAACAAAATGTAAATAAAAATCTTTTCCTACTTTAAATGAAAATATTGTAATATTTTACAACAATAAGATCTCGACTTTGATGTTCGCAAAGATACTTGGTATTGGATATTAAATATCTAACATTAATATTTTTGTACACTGAAGAAAATGTAAAGACGTTTCATACTGAAGAGCTATGGAATTCATTTTCAGACGTTGTTTTTGACAGGATGAAATAGAATCCTACATTTCTAATGAGGACGCCAGAACCGTAATGTTAAATCAAATGTTTTTCTTAAGCTTTATGCTTTATCCCACGTATAGCAAGGATAGACTAAATAGATGGAGGATAGAATAAAATCTAGATTTAAGACCTCTCCAGTCTCCAATTTCTCCGTAATTCACAGATACACGTTAAGTGTTGAGTGGAGGAACTCAACGCCGCAGTTAGACTTGCCAGAGCTGGCAAGTTAAGAATACATTGCACTACAATCGTCTCACATACATATG
The DNA here is from genome assembly GCA_037127375.1 of Dione juno. NCBI lineage: Eukaryota > Metazoa > Arthropoda > Insecta > Lepidoptera > Nymphalidae > Dione > Dione juno. Next base: position 4,959,873 of record JAXRJS010000092.1, on the reverse strand, counting down.
GTATATAAACCTATTGAAAATGTGAAAATGTAAAAAACGTCATAGTAATAGTACTATATAATATGTATAATCTATTTAAAGTACTCTTGTTCCTGAGTACCTGACAGCCAACACACATCCGAAAGTACAGGTAATTTAAAAAAAAATATATTTTCCACACTTGTGAAAGAAAAATACTTTTGTAAAATATAAAATCGTATGTAGCTTGTAATGAATAGATGCAGGTTCTAATACCGTTAATCCCGTTTAAGCTTTGGCATGGAAGCTTCTAAGCGAGTGAATGGGAGGATCCCTAAGAGGAGAAATAAGTTTTCACATTTTATAATCCTTGATATTTACTTAACTAAGAGGATATATATATATATATATATATATATATATATATATATATATATATATATATATATATAGTAGTTTGTGATATTACGCACATCAGCGTGTCACAATAGTACCTTTGGACAAGCTGCTGCAGAAGACATTATCCTTCTCCATATTCTCTCCATCGTACCATATTTCTTAGCTTCCAGGGGCAATTGGCGTGATATATCCTCAGACGTGAAAATTGGCTCCAAATACATCCATTCTCTAAAAAGAGTTAAGTTTATTCAATAATACATAGTTTCATCAAATATGAGACAAATGATATCTTGGTACGAATACACAAATTATGCAGCACAGTGTCTGACTGTGAAAGCGACTGTTCAACTCGAAAGCGAAAAGAGGGAAATGGTGTACCTTAATACTACTTTATCCTATCCTGCTAAACGCGGGATAAAGCGTAGAGCTAAAAAAAAATATTTCTGGTATAGCATGTAAGATAATTTATAAATCTTATATTAAAATTAGCGGTCATTAATCAAACATAAGTTGGTTTTTAAGTTTGGTCTGCCAAAAAAGAAGTCTTTAAGAAATTGATCAGCATCGGAAAAAGATTTTTTAACACCGGCATAGCCAGTTAAAAGGAATAGACTCGTAAACATACGTACACAATAATTATATATGTATAATAATAATAATAACTGCAAGGTGACTTGTCTGTAAATTGTATGTCTAGTCTCTAGTAGTAGTAATCTAACGATTACAAGACTTAATAAAACACAATTACTTTTGACATTCTATCCATTCGTCCACAACTTTCTGAGTCAACCTCAGCTTATCATCCCATTCCTGTATCCTCAGTTCGAAGGCAGCCTTGAACGGGCTGAACCCGAGCTGCTGCGTACCGAGGAGATGCTCGTCTAGGAGCTGGAGCGTTTCATCTGCTATTTTCATTATGAACGTTCCTATTATGTAAACAGTATATGCAATTTAGTAAAAATTAGGGAGATTTAGAATCCGAAATTTGATTTAAAACTAATAAATAATTACATTTTTAATCGAATTTTCTGCTATGAGGACCATTAAAAATGTTAAGCTAACCAGTATTTTTGTACGCTGAAACCTCCATGGCTCTAGTGCCCCATTCTCCCAGCATCTTATCTAACGATTGTTCTATTACATACTCTTTACTCGCCAGCTCTCCTATCTCTGATATCAATTCTGCGTGTTCAGCGACGCCTTGCTTTAAGCACATCGTAAATGTTTGTTTCTCATTCATTGTTACCGTAATACCTGAAATTTGCATTAATGCATTTCTAGAATGAGGTATTTTTTTGTACTAGTTCAAGATTAGTAGGACTTTTATTGTGTATAAAAAAAATCGATGCTTCGCAACTTTTTATTTTTCTGTGCTCCAAAGGACTATAAATCTGGATTTTGATATTAATTTCTTGTTTGATATCTCTACCTGATCTTTCAACTTATTCCAGACATCTTTTTCTCGTCTGGACCGATGGATAGACAGACACATGAACAACAAAGAAATCCTATAAGAGATCTGTTTTGAGGTAAGCCTAACCCTAAATCCCTAAATGGATACATTTTTGAATGTATTTTATTAATTATTATATCTATTAATATTCGTAGTAAAGTGAGCAATACTGTCATATAATATAGTATGTACCAGCTTTCTCCATGAATTCATTCCAATGCCGTTCTTTCATGCCGGGATTTTTAACTGCTTGTATAACTGGTATTAACGGTCTGAACTCATCCATATCGTCCTAAAATTTTTGTTATATAATTTTATTTAAGTACTTTTGGAAGATCATTTTTACCTCTAATATTATATTATTAGCTTCAAAAGATAACATTTCAAGATAAATTAACGTTAAATAATTATTTACTTACATTGTCTACTAAATAGTGGAAGTACTGATACATTATTATTATTATTTAAAAACTTATTGTTTTTAGTTTATATAGTCTTTGTAATGTATATATATATGATTACTAAATTTTTTTAAAAAAGATGAAAATATAATACCCTTATAGTTAAAGCCACTTGCTGTACTTTGGGCAAATCAGCAAAAGTCCTAATACATTTCACTATAGTTTTGTAATACTCATTGATAGTCGGTTCAATGCCGTCAGCGTCAACGTAAATAAGGGGATTATCAAACCAAACTTCACGTGCTTTCAGGAAGTCTGTTAAAATAAAATAATTATTAACATTTTTTCTGCTCTCTGAAGAACGATTACAATGCACACCCATCTTACATCTGAGAAATGATATGTGAAAACAAAAAAAAAAAATAATAATATCTCACCAGAAGCGGTGACCCACAAATTTCTATATGGCTCAAACTCCTTAACCAATCTATTGAGGTCAGCAAACGGCACTACTGGTTGGCCGAATAATTTCTGTCTTTGATTCAGTATACGACCCCACTCTTGCGCATCTTTCATTCCTTTCCAGGCTTTTTTGATGTCGTTTGCTATTTCATGTACCTGTTTAAGAGATTCTTGAACTTAAGTTTAATTTCGCCTCGTACTTATTATTAGGAGTTTATTAGATAGTTCATTTATATTACTTTCATAATAATGTATATTATGAAAGTAATTTAAATAAACTATACTGACCAAATATATTTATATTTTATAGAGAAGACTTTGTGATTGTTCATTTGTCTGTCTGCGACTGAAACATTACAACGATTCACCGTGGGGGAGTCGGGGTTGTCGAGATCCAAGTGTAGGCTAAAGGGCTCCTTTAGTGCACATTAACCCTAGCTTCCACTTTCCGAGCTCGTTTCTCTACCTAATTGAATTTCATATAATTCTACCAGAATCACCTCTTGAAGTTTATTCCAGAAATAAACTGATAAATGTTATAGACAGGTTCTTATAGGAAACTATAGAGATTTCGCTGTTATAATTCTCGCCCATTCCTGACCAGTTGAGGCAGTTCGTCAGTTTTTAACGTAATTTGAAAGATATTTGAATATATTTGCGATGATTGTCTGTTCTTATATCCCCATGGAAGAATGATAATGCTCACAAGAAAATCTTTCTTACCTCTTGGAATCTATAAAATTGGTAAAATTTACCTTAGCGAAATCATTCTGTAACGTAAGAGCCATACATTGCGCTGTGAACATATCAATTTTGTCATAGAGTGTTTGTTCATCTTGCTGGTGGAGTTTCCAGAACTTCTCTTGTTCTTCCTCTAAGAAGTCCACCGTTGCGTTCACCTTTAAAATAATGGTTAGTTTTAATACTACTTTCTCTATTTTATTAATTTATTAATTAATAATGAAATATTTTGATGTAATAAATTGTCAGCAATAAGATGTAAATATCTTAATTTGCTAGAGTTAGATTGATTTTATTGAAGTTCAGTTGATGAAGGTGATTTTATTGAGGTTCAGTTAGTTTTACATATAAAATATATATTTTTCAATAATATTTGTATTTTTTCTGAAAAAGAATGCACGACAAGTTCCTTGACATCATCTATTGTTGTAACAAGCTCTAGCAGAAAAACTCTTGTAAAACGATCTAGATTTGCTTAAACTAAAGCTACCGTGAAGTAACAACGGCAGCTGTAGAAAATGTAACTTCTAGAGCACTAAAAATCCTGATATTTCAAAGAATTTTCATATCTAATATCAGTATTTCCTTCCCAAGAACAGAACTGCAACAGAATGCTTTCACATCATGTTCTTTCTGTCTATTCTGCTATATGTGGATAAAGGAAAACGTTTAAAAATCAACAAATATAATTAAATCTAATTTCACAAATACTTACTTGCTTTGATATATTTAACGGCCATCCTATAGCTTCCCACAGCGCCCTGAAATCTTCACTCTCCAGAGGTGTAAAAAACGCATCAAGTACTTCATAATCCTGTAATAATAATAGTAGTAATAGTAATAGTAATGTAATATAAGATGTATCTTAAGACTGAATAAATATACAGTAATTTTAAGACTAAATAAATATACGTAAATTTTTTTTTGCCTACCCTACATATGGCGGATTATAAAATTTATAAGCGTTGTTTTTATATACAAACCTCAATATGAACTTACGAGATGAACTTACGAGAATTTTACCAAATAAAAATAAACTAAAAGTTTTTGTTTTTGTTTATTTTCGCAAATATCATAACTCTGATAGGTTTCCACAAATCATAAATGTAAAGTTGAAAGCTTAGATTATTATGTTATAAAATATTTCTGTGTTTCTGACGATATGTAATGGTTGTGGGTTCAATCTCAAGTAGGAATGACTTTCGTCTATCCATAACATGCAGATTTTATTGAATTCGAATAAGAAGCGAAGAATTGAGTGTCTTAATCCAACGTTATCTCTGCCTACACTACTAAATACAGGTACATTAGTAGTAGGTAGAGTCGACTTTTTTCAAAAAGCTCTCCCAATACTGACGCAGTCAATTTTCATTCCAATCGTCTTGCTCTAGATGTCCAAATAACACATTGAAATAAAAAAGTTTCAATTAAAACCCACTGTATGAACTTTCTTCATGATATCCTCCTGAGTTTTCAAAGCGAAAGCTATAGATTCCATCCACTCTCTTATCTCAAACACATGCTCAATCGTGTTGGGCTTCTCCCCTAGCTTCCTCATGATGTTCTTGTACGCTTGTATTACGTCTTCGACGACTAGTCGCACTTCCTCCGCCCACATTGTTAGTAGAGCTTTTATAATATCTGCCCGTTTTGTTACTAGCATTTGCTACAAAAGGATTGATATTATAACAAACTATATATTAAAAGTTTGTTTGAGTGATTTATTTAACATAAAATATCGTTTTATACTTTCCCTGTGGGAATTTCGGGAATTGGTCTTTTAGTGGTTCCCTACAATATCCAAGGCATATACATATTCGAGAAACGGCTGTGCGTTGTCTGTTTGTACTTTGTGAAAAACTCAGCAACGGAGGTGTGTTATATATATTAAAAATAATCGTGGGCAACCGTAAGATAACTACGAGTAATTATATTAAAATACAGGGTATTATGATTTTTATACAACTGATGAATATATTTATTTTTCAAGTCTACAAACGCTTTGATTTTTGATACCTTTGTAGTCAAGGTTTTTATCAAATATACTTATACAAAATTATAAATCTACAGACAAATATTTCCTCTGAAATGGAATCGAATTCATTACCCTAATCTTAAATAAACGTTCGCAAACAGTGCGACTCAAAGTGCTTGCATTTTAGAAAAAAAAACATGTTTAACCGTTAACTTCGATAAAAAATATTCAATTACTTTAAAGTTTGCCATAAAATTTAAATAGAAGTCTGAAATAATGTAATTTTTTGTACATATTGAAAAAGTAAAGCGCCCCAACCTTTTCCAACACGAAAAAAAAAAAACCATGAAATATGATTTATATTCTGGAGATACCCCACAAAAGAAATTTGGGAAAATTTTGATTTGAGGAAATCCATTTGACTACTTTTCTACAGGACATACATACGAGAAATAAAATAAATAATACATTCATACCTTCAACGTATCAATATTAAGAGAAAATGGTCCGATATTAATATATTGCGGAAGACGCCAGATCAAATCTTGTTTGGCGTCGTAGTGCATTTGTACTTCCTCGCGAGTTTCGGACGCTGAGTGTTTTTCTTGACGAAAGTTTCTGTAAATTAACAATATTGCTGAGCTATTGCCACTTGTTACAAGTTCTGGGATTATTTCTTAAAGAAAACTCATCTAGCAAGTGGAAATGGATGTGTGCCAAATAGAGGAATAAGAATATGATGTCATTTTTACGAAAAAGTAAAAACAACAAGAATACTACAAAATGTTTAAATGTGTAGAAAAAGGTGTTTAGAAATCCAGTAAAATTAAATGTCATATTAAAAAATAACATTTAATGTTATACAATTGTTGATAATTTAAAAAATTATATAATATGTCGTTATTACGGCATATAAATTTGAAAAAAAAAAACGTCTAAAAAATCTAAAGTCGCCGAAACGGTTGTAATGTAAAAAAATTATAACGCTAGGTTGTCTCTCCACTATCTTGCTATCAGCTAATTAAACAAATAAATGTAAATTAAGCACATTTTCTTTTTATATTCAACTCCACGCTTAATTCCAAATATAGATTTCCACCTGAATTCGAGACAATGCCTAATTAGTGGTGGACTCAGAGCCCGGGTTTATCTCTTCACAGTTGGGAAATAATAAAATTTTACAAGTTATGATCGACCCCACAGCATCAGCTCAGTCAGATCCACACCCACCACCCCAAGGCCTCTCGATAGAATATACTGTCAATATAACATTATATAACAATTATTACTCGACATATTCTTCAATATCCAATTTATAAATGTCTTTATAACAGTCGTACTCGTGCATGTAGGCTATTAGCGGTATGATTGCTTTTCTGTAAGCCTTGAGAAGCCTCTCCCTGTATTCTACTACGTTAGGTTCCATTAAACCTAGAAAATATAATAAATTAGTATTTTTTATTATATTTATACCAAATGTTATTACAATTCTTTTCGGCTTCCATTCAAAAGTGGCAACATTTATGGGGAGAATTAAGTGTGAAAATACTCCCTTCTCCGGCCTCATTCGAAACTTTGATGTTCTGTGGCGGAACTTATTAACGTATTACCAGAGCGGGTAAATTATAATTATTATTTCTCCCGAGTGTATCGAACCCACAATTATCGCAATATAGCTAAACGCTGTCTCCACTGCGTCACAATGGCTTCTTACATATTAAATAGCTATAATTAGCGAATCAAAAAAATTAATATAATACAATAAACTAAATATTAAAGTCTATAAGTCTATGGTAATATATATCTTTTATCATCTTTATACACACATATTAAAACTGACAGAGAGAGAGAGTAAAAATCACTTCGCTTCAACTTTAATGAAACATGCTACCTGCCACATTCCGTAAGTTAACACCGCGTCGTAAATAATCTAACTATATCAGTAAATAATATATATATATATATATATATATATATATATATATATATATATATATATATATATATATATATATATATATATATATATATATATATATATATATATATATATATATTAACTATAGAAAGCTTCAAATCATAGTAACATACCAACAGAAGTAAGAAACAGCTCCTTATCAAACACGAGACCTGTCATAATCTTTGGATGCACTTGTGGTATAAAGTGGCACCGGTACAACATTTCCCGGAATAAACGTTGTATGACTATCTGTTAACATATTTTTTTAAAATACATACACATACTTATTTATTAAAACTTTTACGTTACTAATTGAAAGATTGATAAATAAAGCGCGTGGGAAGCTTGAATTGATAATATGATTGTTACAATTATAAGGAGGTTGGTTGGTTGTGTGGGAGTTTAGGAGAGCGCTAAGAGAGAATTTCCCGATATTAATACAGAGAAATATGGGATTTTAACTCAAATTTTGAATACATAAAATCGCTGTCACACGTGACTTAATAATAATTTTTTAGCAACGACGCTTTGGAAATTTACAGAACAGTCAATAACAATGTGTCAGTTTAATACTAATGTAGTTATTATCGTTATAAGTTATTTATGTTATTTACTCAAATTTGAAATAAATATTAATATTATTATTATTTGTAGCAATGTTGAAATCCATTATTGGCGCAGTAAAAGCTGTCACCGGCACAGTCGAGTTACGAGTTGAACATTCACTTTTTACAATATTTCCATTTACAATTCCGTTATTTCATTTAAATTATAATGGCGACGTTTATATCCAAAACTACTTTTAGCTCATAGAGAAATTACCCAATACTGTAGTTTTAAAAAAATGTCCATACCATATCGTGATCTAACTAATTCAATGATTAGGCAAAGCTTAAATCTAATCAGCCAACATAAGATATATGCATACATACATACATATCTTCATGCTTTATCCCTAGCGGGGTAGTCGGAGCGCCAAACGCTGCGGTCCCTGCATATCTCTTTCGCCACGTCCAATGTCATTAACCTCTTCATACATGCTCTTCGGGGCGTCCTCATGCTTTTTACGTGACCTTCCTCCAGTATCTTAGACACTGTGTTTTCAAAGGTCAACCAAGGTCGCCCCTTACCTCTCTTACCTAAGATATATCTACTTCATAAAAAACCAAAATATAAAAATTAAAAATCCTAACCTCAAACTGTTCCGGGGGCGTCGTATAATAGGGCCCCTCAGCAGCCATCATTAAATGAAAATAGAATAACGTAGGCGTTGGTGAACGAAAAGGTGTATTGATGAGATCACTAGAGTCCCATTCATAGTCGTCCTCGCAAAAGTACGTGCAAAGGCATGGTGTCTCGCATAGTGCGACGAACATTGCCATAGATTGTTCTATGGAAAAGCGCAACGCGTACTGGAATATAAATTGTTAGTTAAACATAATGAATAATGGCAAATTTGAGTTTAAATTTTATTTTTCCGAGATTGTTGGAAGAAAGCACAGCGTTGGTTTTGTATGAGGGAAGAAATATTATATTAGTTTCTTTACTTCAATACACTTTCATATTAAAAGCTGTAGTCAGTTATCCTAGAGCAATAACTATTCCAGGTGTTTTTCCAGTATAGTAAAATGTCATAACGTTACGGGCAAATGAAAAAATATCATTTTCCAGAATGGAAATGGTTTTTTCGTTCTATTTGTATGTTTTTTTGTGACTATCTATACTTTTTGTAACAAAAAACTATAAGAATATATACCTGCATCCTAAATCGGACGAGTTGCATGAATCTGCTTAACTTGCTTATACCATAGAATTCCCATTTCTTTTCGTAGATGTTAAACCATCTAAATGTGCATTATGTCAATAGATAAGGTTGCCATCATAAGCACTAAGTAGTGATCATGATAGTGATGAACTCCAATACTGTTTTAGTTGTTCATGGTTCATGATTCAAGCTTAATATTAGGTCTAGCGATACTATATACAAAGTTCAGGAATGGGTTTATATAAACTTTTTTATATGCGAGATACAGTGTGAGCAGTAGAAGGAACCTAGTGGAGACTTCCTAGTTCCACATTTTAAAGCCAATTTTTGAGACATTGCATATTGAGTGGTGGAATTCAACCCCGGCCTGTGTCTTGCCAGAGTGGTAAAATGAAAATAATTTGTTCTCACAAGTAGAGACCTGATATAAAACCATCGTGTTTACAGTCAGAGATTAATCCACTGTGTCATCCACACGACTTATGGTAACCGAAATGTTTTAACAAAAGTGCGATATTTTATGCTTATAAAAGCTGTCTCAATATGATATACCCATACTTATATTATAAAGTTGAAGGCTTAGTACGGCTGATCGTGTTAACCTTAAAATCTGCGAGTTCGAATCGAAATTTTTTTTTCGTATCCTGGACGATAATGCTAATGATGATAATCCAGGAATGATTATATCAAGTTTATCGATCCGATGTATTTCAGTTTCAGTTCCTGCGGCCAGAGTTACCTCGGGCATGTATCACAAAAAAAACTCTTGGTTATTCCATTTCAATATGCGGGGAAAGCTCCATGTATAAGCGAGTTCTTTATATTGATATAAAGTAGATTGATATGAGAATTTGATTTTTAAATAAAATAGCTTCACGCTATAGCAGGATAGACAGAGGGAACCGGGAGGGTTAAGGAGGGTTGATATGAGATTTTGATATTTAAAAAAATAACTTCACGCTATAGCAGGATAGACAGAGGGAACCGGGAGGGTTAAGACAAATCGTTCCGTAATTAAGTTGTTTTTTTTATATTATTTAAAAAAAGAACACAAACCCTTTCCCTACGTCTCTATATGACATTCTAATGGCATGCGCTGCAGAGTTCAGCCAGGTGATGTTAAGATACTTCAACATCTGTAACAATAAAACTATAAATTATATTTTGCTTATTTCACCACAATAGAGATTAGGTTTCACCTAATTTGAACTTGGATGAGCAAACTTTAACTCGTTAATGATTTTTAAGATTTTTTATACTATACGATGTATACCGCATTTATCACAACATGTCTCTGTCTGTAACTAAGTGTCAAGACACTCTGTTCCTCCTTTTATATCCTAATTCTGGATTTGGTCTTACAAGAGCCGAAGAAAATCAATATCGATTCTATAACTATGAAGTTTACCAAACACTCCCTAAAACACCCCATAATGTCCTCAAAAATAAAATACACATATATATATATATATATATATATATATATATATATATATATATATATATATATATATATATATATATATATATATATATATATATATATATATATATATATATAGACGTACATTATGTACATACTTACATCGTATATTTTTATCAAAATAAGTCATTCATTATATCGAAGTACGAGTACTTAAACAAGAGTATCCCATTACATACCTTACAAATTCAAATTAATTAGTATTTCCAATAAATTATAATATCTATTTTAGATTCCTAGTATAACTTGAACTTACCATAGACGTACAATGTTGCTGTGCAGCGTCGAATTCAGCGAGACTGACGTTTCTACCGTAATTAGTTGTGAAAAACAACATAGATTCTACCTGAAATTTTATGTATATATATATATATATATATATATATATATATATATATATATATATATATATATATATATACATATTGTAACATATACATATAAATCTGCTGTATGTATGTTTGTCATCCGTTTATTCTTTAACGGTTTTTTTAAATAAAATTTTGTACAATAGCTTCCTTTTGATATTACTACTGTCGCTGAGTACTTAGAAATCAGCTAAACTATAAAAAATATATATTTGTGGTAACTTTTATTTATCAAGTTGGACACGGATTTCCATCCATTTATCGACGAAAGCTACATTCTTTATTACATCACGTAAATAATTTCCATGTAACAGTTGCATCTCACATTTAGAATTTCATATATCATATACAAGTTTTAGCTATTTTCATTTGACCATATGCTTTAGCCTTTTTATTATAAAACATAAATGGAGTGCGCAGATTAGTACTAAAAAAATATAAAGGAAATTATCTACCAAAGAAAAAAAAAACGTACCTTTAAGCATTCTTCTACAACCAAATGTATGCAAGACACTGATTCAGTCAATACGTACAAAGAATTCCACTGATTGAACTTAACACGTCCGGGAAAATCTACCATGTCACATGGGAAGCGACCTGTGTATGAATTAAATAAATAATAAATTAAATATATATACATATATATATATATATATATATATATATATATATATATATATATATATATATATATATATATATATATATATATATATATATATATATATATATATATATATATATATGTATATATATGTATATATAATAATTTATATTATATATATATTCCCTTACTGAGTGACTGACAGACAGCTCACAGCAGTTTGAACCTGAAATTTAACGTGAAGAGTCCTTGGGGAGTATAGAGGAGGGAGTCCAAAGAAGATTTCCCTAAATTCCAATAGAAATAAGAAAAAAGAAATAAAATTTGACGTTTTATAGATACGCAAATGAAACTACGAGCTACAGTTTGTACTTACGATTTGTAAAAAAAAAATATTTTATAACAATTACTTAACTAATTGGAAGCTCGATAGTTATGGGTTCGATACCCACTGAAGTAAGATAAAGCGCGTTGACACACGATATACCGAAATGAATTAGAAAGTGGAGAACATTGACACTAGGCTCTCTAATCTTACGCATATGAGATAAAACGTGAAATGAAAAAAAAATGTAAATATAATATGTATGTATATACAATAAAATACCGTAGTCTGGAACTGGTGCCACATAATCCTTCGTCGGCGGCTTGATGAAATTATAAAGTGTGGGATATTTCAATATTGTATTAATTATTTTCATTTTTCCTTCAATTTTTCTGTACAAAACCTCCACCTGGGGGGTAGTAAGATGATATTGTCTCTTAAAATACTTTCCAATGCTAATAAATTTTCTACATACGATACTGTACTTTATACTGTTGTATAGTTGGCATGTGTTTGAATGACAATTGTGGATTCTATATAAAAAGCCATTTTAATTGACTTGAGACCTCTATAGCTATTACTGTGGATTTAAATCCTGAATTATGGAATATTTTTATAACAAAATTTATTATAACAAAAAAAACTTACTGGGACATTTTAAGCACACTACAAATAAATTAGTGGAAATAACATTAAATAATTCTATAGTTAGTTAGTTGATGTTATTTCCACTAATTTACATACATAATAAATAGTTTATTTTTATATCGATAAAATTTATTAAACACTGCACTGTAAATGGAAGAATTGATTTTACAAAAAAAAGTTTAAAAAGACATATTTTTTTTGTTTTAATCAAATTAATGAAACCACTTTGATTCATTACTAAAGCTTCGAAAATGCAAAAATGTACTTAATTTGTATATCAATATATGAAATATTTGCAATTTAAGTTATAATATTTTTCTTTCGTTAGTGCAGGATACCACTTTGAACATAATAATAAAAGATTACATAGATACCAACATATCAAACATAATATTAAATGACTGACTGACTAACCTCTTTCCTTAAAGACTGCAAATGGTCATCATCTAACTGCTTGGCTTGCCGATGAATGATCACCATTTTCAATATAGATGGCAGGAAATGTAAAGGCATTCGCGGTAAACCGTCCAACATTAAACAGTCCAGATATATGTAAAACCTAGACATATTAAAAAAAAAACATATTATGAGTAAAATAGAATATCTCACTAAACCTCTAACTTATCTCGCAATTATATAATAGCAAGGGACTTAAAAAAAACATATGCCAGAAGCTACTACAAAACCTTTTCCATAACATCATCAGTTAGTACTTAATTCATACAACACTTCTGGAACTGGAACTAGAATTGCATATACAAGAACATGTAATATCTCGAATTATTGCGAAATAAAAAAAAAACACAATGTGGTAACAAATATAATGTCTTCAGCTTCCATACCCTGTTCGCTTTGCTCAACCAACAAGCTTTGACTTCGCTCGTGGTAATGATAAAAAAAAAATCTTTGAACGACAAAAATGTGATATGAATTTATATCATAACATCTTATATGTAAATTTAACTGATTATAATTACGAGTCTAATATAAAATCTAGACTTATTTTAAACTAGCTGCGCTATATTTATAGATATTTTTAAAATATTATTGCTCCTGGTAGGTAGCAACTACAGTCAATGCGTACGGAAATATGTCAGATAAACTATTAGAAATCATGTTTATAATGGTATTTTTCCTTTGCAGAACCTGACAAGTTTTACAGATAAAATATATATTTACAAACTGTACTTCTTAATCTTGAATTAATAGATATAATATTGTTTTACGTAATTCCTGTACATTATTTACCTTAAATTATTCTCCACTTCCTTACGAAAACGAACAGCAAACTTTACTCTCTCGGCGAAAGTGTCCGGATCGTCAGCTTTGAACATCAAACGGATTCGAGGGATGCTGAATATGAAATATCGTTACAATAGAAATATATTTATTACTATCAATTCTATAGTTTTTTGTTAATTTAAGTTACTTTATATTAATAAAATTGTACAAAGTTATATTCACTAAATTTAAAAACATCTGAAATGTATACCAATTTGGATTCATGGTATTTAACACTAATAACGTAATAAGTTGTTAAAAGCATATAAGAATTTCGACGCAGCGTAACGAGGAACGCATGGTTTAGTGGTCAGAGCATTTGGACGGCTTCCAAGAGGCGCGGGTTCAAATCACGCTGCATTCAAATATTTATATATTTTCTTTAAGTACTTTTTCTATCGTTATTGTGGATTAATACTTTAAAAATCAAACAGAGGTAGACAGAGACAAGACAAGACACTCCCGCTCTCCACTTTCCACTCGAATTCAATACATTGCGAGATGAACGGGGAAAGTCAAAGCCGCTCTTTATCTCACCAGAGCGAGGAAATTACTATGATTCATTTACCTGAACCCACTACCATTTTGCTTACATTGAGATACTTTTTCACTGTGCTACACACATATATACATATATACATACATATATACATATATACATACATACATACATACATACATATATACATACATACATATATACATACATACATATATACATACATATATACATACATATCTTATACATGCATACGCTTTATCCTAGCAGGGTAGTCAGAAAGAATTTAATTTCATTAGCTACATACATTTTACATATAAATACAAAACATACTTAAACTTTCGCTTAGACCCATCCAACGCCATGACTTCCCATGTGTCGGTGATTTTATCAAAACTGAATGCTGCTACATTTGTCCACTGGAAATTAAGTAATATTAATTATTTACGCTATATCAAAGAATATTAAGATTACTAAATGACACCGACAGAGTCAGTAGTCGCACAGCTGATTTCTTAATTTCCAATAAAGATTTGTATACAAATGTTTGTATACACGACGGTCTTGGATTTGATTCCCACTTGAAGGAAATTATTATTTTCATTGAATCTACTATTAAAGACAAAAGTTATGTGTTGAGACAAGTCCAAGTCTTAAGTCAAGATTCTAGTCTAGAAATTAGTGGAAAGCGGGGAACTCCTCCTAATACTAGGTTCCCTCTAGGCAGAGGCCCTGCCATAAAGAATCCAACATTATTATTGTATAAATAGAAATTGTATATCATAAATAACTTAATTTTTTTAATTATTTATATTTTTGTATCTTTAGTACTACTATAAGCTGATCTCTATTATAGTTGGTAAATGATGTATTCTCCTTTAGATATGTAAGTAGTAAATAACGTTGTGTAAAGAAATATATACCTATGTACAACTGTTGGAGATCCGAATATATTAATAATTAAATAAATAAATATGCAGGCCATGTGAAGCTTAAAGTCTATAGAATAATAAGAAAAAAATGGTTAAAAAAAAACAAATCATTTCTATTAAATTGTAATAATATCAGTATAGCACACGTATGTACGTACATGTCCAAGGAAACTGGATAGCAAGAAGTCTTTGGCGTTTTTCCTTACACAGATACAAATGAAGTTACTAAAACCCACTTCATACCTCGTACAAATTGTTAAGTGTTTGTATTAAATCCGTAGAATGTTTCGTAGGCATACTGTCCAGTTTCGGTAAAAACGCTAATCCTGGACACGGATACTGCTCACCCTCGATAACACCAAGACTAAGCCACTCTTCTGGTATCCTAAGCGTGTAGCGTTAGTAAAATAAACTGTTTAAATTATACCTAGTAATATTTAGTGCAATTTAGATATAATATAAATGGTATTAAAAAATCCTAAAATTTCAAAAAGTATTATTATTTTAACATTACAATTTTAAATATATTTTTTTTAATAAAAATAAATTTATATATTTATATTTCTAATTAAATTAGTATCGATTTAACAGAAGCTTTTGAACTTATGAAGCTTATCTTTATATACTATAGTGGCAATTGGCCACTTCACGTGAACGAGTGAACCAGAATGAATATACTGATGAATATACCAGAATTAATATATATTTTTTTATAACTTTCAAAGAAGACATCAAATTTTGAGATTTTTTTTAAGTTAAAGATAGCTTACTGTATGTATGTAATGCCAAGCTTTATCTAACCTACTAGCTATAAGCTTCGCCTGTAAAATGTATAAAGGATATATCTAAGAGTTATATCTAACAGTGGGCTACGTTATACAAAGAGCCTGTAGTTTTCTTCGGTAAATTAACGTTAACATATTTTTTTGGAGTTCCTTAGATTAGCGCGGTGAACCAAACATTTTTTCAGTTATAATTTATTATTAACTATATAAATATATCAAATTTGGAAATCACCTATATATATAAAAAAAGTAATACTTACCTGCAGTCATATTCAGTATTATCAAATAGTTCTAGGTCGAGTTTAGGAAAAACACTGTACAGGCTGTAGTATACTTCATCGGTAATACGATATTCACTCGTTGGCAACAAAATATATGGTTGAATACCACGTTCTCGTAGCATTTTCTAAAAAAAATATTAGCTGTTACATTTTGAATTTGGATTATATGATATCTTCTGAATAATATACAAAAAAATATCAGTCAAGTGCGAGTCGGACTCGCGCACGAAGTGTTCCGTACCAATATCTATAGAAACGGCAAAATATTTACGTTTATTGTATGAGAGTCCTTTAAATATTAATTTTATTAATTTGTTAGTATTACTTGTTGAATAGAATATAGCGGCGGCAGAAATTGCCATCATCTGTGAAAATATCAAATTTCTACCACAGTAGACACAGTTCAAACTATCACAGTTATGAGATACAGCATTGTGACAGATGAATAGAGACAGACAGACACTCTTAATATCCCATTTCACTATTTGGGTACGGAAACCTAAAAAGAAGATGCCTAAGACCCAAATCCGGCATCGTCAAATTTTCATATATTATGTTAAATAGTAATATTTTAAAATAAAAAGGTCGCTGTAACGCCATAGGATCCTGAGAGCATATAAATAATTTAAGTATTTCCGCTGTGGTAGAACAAGTGCGGTGTTGAATTTCAGCCCTTAACAATGCTTCATACACGGATAGAAAACTATAAGATCGGTTTGTCGTGACTCTACATACATACAGACGGATACAGTGTGAAGTTGGAGGATCATGATGATTGGATCCTCAAATATCGTCTTAATAATCAGATGAAATTTCACTACGCCATTAGGGAAAATGAAATAAGAAATTATTTTAACATTTATAATAACCAACCTTTATATTAGAAGCCAAGAACTTCCTTCGTAACCTCTCTATCTTCACCAATCGCGGTAATTCTTTCGGTAGTACAACACTTAAAAATTGCAGCTTTGGCACAAATGTTTCAAAGGGAAATTGCTGGAACAACATAAAGTATTAAATGATATTTAATATTTTAAAATGTCAGTCAGTCAAAGCAATTTCACAAAGACAAAAAAAGGAAGCTTCAAGCAAAATATGGAAGTACTAACGATCGTGTCATCTTCAGGATATGTGGTCCATCTACCAGGTGGAAGTAATAATCTAGGTTTCTGAGGTTTTGGCAGCGATATTACCATTGGTGCCAACTTATCAGTTTTTGCCTGAAATATATTGTGAAAGATAATTGAAAAAGAGGCACAGCGTCCGACTGTGAACGACAGTTACGCGTTCGATTCCCATATAAGAAAATGAATTGTTTTCACTGTCTCGCTCTAGTACTTGTTACAACTTGTACAAAGGCGTTGTTGGCGAAACTCAATTCCGACAAAAATTACGAATGATTTTTTTTTAGTTTAGCAATTTACCTTCAGCGAACATCGAACTTACTACCACAGTCAGTATACAATTCTAATCTCAAAATTAATGGCAAAAATACCTGTAATAATAATTTCATACGTTTCTTTCCAAATGTATATTTAGAGGAATCATCTTTCATCATATTAGATACGAGTTCTGAATAGTAACCTCTTTTGGGTATCGTGTCCCTTTCCGCATTATCGTAGACTATGTCTTGGCGTTTTATTTTTTTCTTCCTACTGTACATATTTATATTTATATTAATATTATTATTATTTATTATATATGTATAATATATTTCTGGTATTTCTTATATACAATTATAATATATAACATATATTTTTGACAGATGTCAGTTATTATTGTTCATGCTATTTTAATTTTTATTATTCACCAGTTACATGTTAAATTCGAATTTACAAGCATTGCGGAAAGTTGCGTAATTTGGAACGTATGCTTAGATTTACGCCTTATATCGCATAAAGTAAATTAAATAGAGGGCCGTTGTGGCGCAGAGGCACAGCGTCTGTGTGTATGCGCAACGGTTAGAGGGTTCGATTCCCACTCGGGGAGAATGAATTATTTTGATTTTCTTCGCTCTGGTAACAGGGCAAAGTTCCGCGACTCAACACGCAATGCCTCTTCTCATAGTGATCTATTATCACATATTTTTTTTTTCTAATATGAAGAAACTAAGATTAAATATTTTTCTTAGCTTCACGCTCTATCCCGCACATACCAGGCTACGCAGAGGGAACCGTAGGTAGAAGGAAATTAGTTTTAAGATACTCCGTTCCCACTTTCCGTCATTCGAGGCATTGCGGGTTGAGTAGTGGCGTATAATTTTGCTGGTCTATTATTGTTCTATAACAAGTGTTACTCGAAATCGATAATTAATATTAGTAATAGCTAAGTAGCTATAAAATAGAAATAAAGTTAAAATATTTAAATCCATTCAAAATTTTTTTTTTTTTTTTTTATTTTTTTCGCTGGGAAATGCTTTTACGCAGACCATCCCTGAGTAGGACACTTGTGTCCTACAGAGGAATGGTACTAACCTACTATTAAGTTGTAAGTTTAGAAAAAAAATATTTTGACTTTATTTTTTATTACTGTTTTTTTTACTTGTAGATGTCCCTGTGATGTGTTTGACCCTCATTCATAGTTTTCATTTCATTCACTAATTTAAAGTGTAGCATAAAGTAGTCGCTAAATCAAACCTCCCTTTATTTCTAATCATATACTGCAATTATTAGCAGCCGGTCTTGCGGACTTGCATTTAGGAGCCAGCCTAGATTAGAATCTTAGCGAATACCGCACCAGAATATTGTGGGAAATTTACCCAGCAGTGTATGGTTAGTATACAAAGTGAGAACTTTTATTATTTTTTTGTATATTTTATCCGTTTTAATAAATATAATAGATAGAATTTAGCCAATAATTCTATACTTAGGACGATACATATTGCATTTGATTATGAAGCTATATCTATAATTTATGTCGGTCTGTTTGTATACGTACATTACTTTATCTTCTGGACGGATTAAAATGGTTATTTAGCTGTATAGTTATTAAGACTAAAAGTTATTATAATCGATTAAGAACATCTCTTATAAAACTATAATAAATCTATATGTATTTATTTCGAAAATCAAAGATAAATGTCAAATTGTTACATAAATGTTATAAAAATGTTTTAATGTTATGTATATTACTTTACGTTGTAATGGGTGTAAAAAAAACAGAAACCCATTCGCGGTAAAGGCGGTTTATTTAAAGTCCCATATTACAATCATATGATTAGTAGTGAAAGATATATATATATTTTTTTTATTTCAAAGTCGTTTATTATTTTATATTATTTTTACAAATGTTAGTATAATAACTTACAATCTACAACATACAAATAACAGTACTTTACCAGGCTATAAGCACCTTTAAAAGTATGTCCCCACAGAAAAGATTAAACACTTTTTACATCTTGTAATAAATATATGAATCAACTCACAAACAATTATTTTCTATCATGGATTTAATACTACTAAATCCATTTATTAATAGCAGAATTTCTTTCTCAAAAGTTTTTTTTTTTTTTACGATAATAAAAAAAAATTATTTAATGTTTGCAAATGTCTTGTATTTTGATTTTAATATTAATTACGTCTTTCTCTTTCGTTTGATCAGACATGGAAGTTCACCGTTGCGCTTTCTTAACCATACTAATAAAAAGAGGCACAGAACAGGTTTCTAGGTTTGATTCCCACTCGGGGAGAATGAAATATTTTAATTTTCTTCGCTCTAACAACAGGGCAAAGTGCAGCGTTGAATTTCGCCACTCAACACGTAATGCCTTTAAATGTAAAGCGGGGAACGGAGTGTCTTAACACCAGGTTCCTTCAACCTACCGTTCCCTCTGCCTACCCTGCTTCGTGCGGGATACAACGTGAAGCTAATTTTACCACACTTAGTACTTACCACCATATCCAAACCATAACTAACATTAGCTTATATTTCAGAGCTATGCCACAAAGACTTCTCTTAAACAATAGTTAGTTTCTAGTAATAATTAGTGCAGTTTAATAGTAATAGTTAATGCAACTTTGCTTCAACTATGCAAGCAGTATTATGCTGGCCGTACATTTATGAATATAGATTTGAACTCGATGTAGCCAGTAATTGCATGCGGTCTTGTTTCCTTACCGATGTAAATGGAATGTTTCGCCTGTGAATGATAATTGATTGAAGTAACCTAAGGATTTTGTATATGATATTCTATATGTTGGGTCAAATTATTTCCTCTTTAAACTAGACATAGTTTGGATTAAAGATGGGATATATAATTTAAAAAATTGAAACCATAGTGGTGATGTATCTTTTAAAGGATTTATATATAGATGACGTTCGAAATGGTAATATAGACTTAATTGAAATCTATTTGTGCTATAAAAGTTTATATAAGAAACTAAGTTTGTATGTTGAGAGGCGAAACACAAAATATATAAATTGAAATGCGTAAAAATCTTGTGACAAAATGTTCTAGGTTCTTATTTTATCCTGTAACATGTACGAGATATTAAAAAAAAAAATTTAAAAAAAATGTAGAGCTTAAAACTTTCCTATGTTTCTTAGACTATTGGGACAATTCTAACTTCTACTTCTGGAAAATACTTGACAGTTCAAAGGTGAATAGTAAGTTAGTTCAAAAACAATGAATAATAATAAATTCGGAAAAAAAGCAGAAAAGCCGTTTAATTTTGTCATGCATTTGGTGTCTATGTTTAGCTTCCCTTAATGACAAACAAGAAAAATTTCGTTCGTGTCACAACTTAAAACACTCAAATAAAGACATAATTGTATAATGGGTTCATCTTCTTTTTGTAAATTTTGATAATAAAAATAAACAAAAAAAAAAAATTAAAATATAAATCCTTGATCCTGGTGTTGAGCATTTTGCATCCATCCGCTGCCAGTTACCGTAGTTCCATCATCTGTCGATCATGATGCAGAGCGTCCTACACCACTAGCCTAAACGCGGTCTCCATTTCCGTTACCGCTTCCGTCAATTTGTCTAGAGACATGTCCAGCCTAGTTCTACTTCAACAAACTGTAAAAGCTAGTTAAACTGTAAAAGTTGTTGCTTAAATTCTTATATGTAAAAGCTTGCTAAAAATCTAACTTAAAACTTTAAATAGCATAAAAAAAACTTAAAACTTTAAATAGCATAAAAAAACTTTAAATAGCATAAAAACACAGAAAAATATAACACTATATATATAGTTAGAAATAAACGTACAGCTAATAAAGAGGATCGCTTAAAACAAATGTAATGTAACCTACATACATCGTACAAAAGGTTAAATAAATTGTGGCATTTTATCATTGCGGCGGATCGTTTGTGCGGAACTCACAATTTCGTTAACGACTCTAACAACAGGAGAGCAATGAAAACTTTAGTACAATTACTAGTCTCAACAGTAAATTTTCAAAATTCAGCGCTTAAACTATACTGGACTGAGTAATTTGTGGGCAGCCTGGTTTACACTGTTAGTGGACATTTTCCTAAAATTTAATATTCCAGTTGAGAAGTCAGAGAGATAGTGTGGAATCACTTTATATTGTTTTTTACCTAGCTCCATATTAACGGTTAGAGATACTTGGTCATTTTCTCAAAAGATTAACTTTTAAATCTCTTATATAGTAAATTAAAAAACATTTAGCAGAAATAGTTATGTCGAATAGGCGTAGAAATCCCAATCCCAATAATATCAATACATTGTAAAATTAGGGTAGCTTAGAAAATTAAATATAGCGAGTGCAAAGTAATGTAACTAAGGCAGGTGACATATTAGTGTATTATATTCCGTCAAATGTAAGTATACGTTAAATAGTATACGTTAAATAGTATATATATATATATATATATATATATATATATATATATATATATATATATATATATATATATATATATATATATATATATATATATATATATATATATATATATATATATATATATATATATATATATATATATATATATATATATATATATATATATATATATATATATATATATATATATATATATATATATATATATATATATATATATATATATATATATATATATATAAATATATATATATATATATATATATATATATATATATATATATATATATATATATATATATATATATATATATATATATAATATATATATATATATATATATATATATATATATATATATATATATATATATATATATATATATATATATATATAAATATATATATATATACATATATATATATATATATATATACATATATATATATATATATATATATATATATATACATATATCACATAACAAGTATCAGCTCGCAATTTCATGTGTTTAGATCATAATTCGAAAAAACATTCCCTCGTTCCCGCTGAAATTTCCTGAAATTCCTTCTTAATACTCCCCTATACTCCCAAAAGACCTTACGCCAAATATTCCCAAAAAACATAGATTTATAGACAAATAAATATATATTAATATATTTATTCGACTGTACTTGCTTTCTCTATCAGTCACTGAGTAATGGAAAAGTTTTATACAAAAGATTTTCAAACAAAACTATGCGTTGTATTTTTAAAGCTTTCGTCATTATATTGTGCATAACATACAACTTTTTTAGATATTATGTGAAATTTAAGGAAAATGTCAACAACAAAAAGTTGTTTTAAACTCTTGAACCAAAAACAGGAGACGCAGGTTCGCTTTCTGTTTCGAGTTGAGTTATACTATCTATTCCCCGGTGGCAGGCCTAGTGACAGTGGAGACAATCCGCCCCTACCTAGAGCGCTAGGAAAAAAGGAAATTTGGTGTCTTGACGTTCAGGCTGGTACAGGTACTGGAAGGAACTCCTGCAGGAGGATCATTCTGGCGAGGCGTCGTAGTTGCATATGCAAGCGATCCTGTGACGTCTTATCTAGGTGGAGAGGGCTTCCGCTGGGTTGTAGTAGGTCGGATTGGATTTAGGGCTGAGAGTGGCGCTGCACAAGACCGAGGCCGTTTTCTTCCACGGACCTCGGCAGCGCCAACCGCCGGACGCCCATTTCCACGTGGAAGGTGCCCGCATCGAGGTGAAGGCCCAGATAAAGTATCTGGGCCTAGTGCTCGACAGCAAGTGGCGCTTCAGCGCACACTTCAGTGTCCTGTCGACGCGCTTGCTGAAGACAGCGGATGCCCTCTCGTGGCTCCTCCCGAATATCGGGAGCCCCGGCGATCAATGCCGGCGCCTGTACGCCGGCATACTGAAGAGTATGGCCCTCTACGGGGCTCCGATATGGGCGGACTCACTGTGCCGACGGGAGAACGCCGCTGCCATCCGCAGGCCACAAAGGGCCATTGCACAGCGGGTGGCGGGTGGTAGAGATATATATATATATATATATATATATATATATATATATATATATATATATATATATATATATATATATATATATATATATATATATATATATATACATATTAGGCAGATTATTGTTAATGCGGGCTCCTTCAGAGAAAATATATTTCTTGTTGTAGCTTCTCCTTGATGGTCCTAAATATATGTTATTGGCATTTCTCGTTCTTTTATGTAGATCATTTTTTTTCGTGAAAGTTGAGAGTGTATATTATTAGGATTTTTCTATTTATTTTATAATATATGTATAAATTTGATTTACCTTCATTAGTTTCATTTCTTTATATTTTTTTGTTGTAGATGTACTAGTAATGCATGTTACGTATATTTAAAAAGTTCTTACAAGTTTTTTTTTTTATTATGCTGAGAAATGCGTTTATGCAGACCACCCTTGAAAAGCTGAAAGGTGCCTTACGGGCGGTACTGTGGGACTCACCGGTAAATCCAATCCGATCTTTTCTTCTTTTCTTTTTTTTTTTTTTTTTTTTGACGCTGGGAAAAAATGACATTACGCATACCCTCCCCGCCGGGGGGCGGGAGAGGGGTATGTGGGACTCCCTGGTAAAGTCGTTCCTGGTATACCCACTAAAAATACCCAAATACCCAGCGACACTCCGACCTCACCTAAGTGGAGAGGGCCTGGGAGTCCATAGCGTCCAGGCCCTCGCCGGTGACTGCCCGCCCTACGGCAGGCCCTTCGCACCCCTCCCACGTGGGAAGGGGTCTTTACAATGGCCGGAGTGCACGGCCATTGTGGTCCGACAAGTGGGGTGATCCTTGAGGTGCGGGCGGTGGCGCCCCCGCGCCAGTCGCCCGCTGATCACCCCCTGGGGCGGACGAGGACGGACGTTGAGTCCGCCGCCTTCCACCCCTTCTTCGTCTGCGGAGCGGCGCTGCGAGAGGGTCAACCTCCCGCATGCGCTCCGCCGCCTCCTTCTGTGACATGACGTCCTCACAGAAGGAGGCTACCGCCGCCCATGCCTCCTCCCTCCTGAGCATGGCGGCGATCACGCTGGGGAGCGTGAGGTCCTCCCCGACGGCTGCCACCAGGGCGCGGCGGGGTTCGGCCCACGACGGGCACACCACCAGGGTGTGCTCCGCCGTATCCACAGCGGCCCCGCAGTGGTGGCACGCTGGCGACTCCTCCCTCCCGATCCGGTGCAGGTACGATCCGAAGCACCCATGCCCGGACAGCACCTGCACAAGACGTAGGGAGAGGGAGCCATGTCGCCGATCGAGCCAGTCCCCCAGGACGGGCCCGATGGCATCCAGCAGCCGTCGCCCGAACGGCGCGGAGATGAGGTCCTCGGCCCAATGCCGAGTGACGGCGTCCCTCATCTCCTGGCGCATTGCCTCACGCTCTCCCGGGTCTGGGCGCTGGTTCAGCGCCCTCTCCGGCATTGATCGCCGGGGCTCCCGATATTCGGGAGGAGCCACGAGAGGGCACCCGCTGTCTTCAGCAAGCGCGTCGACAGGACACTGAAGTGTGCGCTGAAGCGCCACTTGCTGTCGAGCACTAGGCCCAGATACTTCATCTGGGCCTTCACCTCGATGCGGGCACCCTCCACGTGGAAATGGGCGTCCGGCGGTTGGCGCGGCCGAGGTCCGTGGAAGAAAACGGCCTCGGTCTTGTGCAGCGCCACTCTTAGCCCTAAATCCAATCCGACCTACTACAACCCAGCGGAAGCCCTCTCCACCTAGATAAGACGTCACAGGATCGCTTGCATATGCAACTACGACGCCTCGCCAGAATGATCCTCCTGCAGGAGTTCCTTCTAGTACCTGTACCAGCCTGAACGTCAAGACACCAAATTTCCTTTTTTCCTAGCGCTCTAGGTAGGGGCGGATTGTCTCCACTGTCACTAGGCCTGCCACCGGGGAATAGATAGTATAACTCAACTCGAAACAGAAAGCGAACCTGCGTCTACTGTTTTTGGTTCAAGAGTTTAAAACAACTTTTTTCAAGAGTTTAAAACAACTTTGGTTCAAGAGTTTAAAACAACTTAAATTTCACATAATATCTAAAAAAGTTGTATGTTATGCACAATATAATGACGAAAGCTTTAAAAATACAACGCATAGTTTTGTTTGAAAATCTTTTGTATAAAACTTTTCCATTACTCAGTGACTGATAGAGAAAGCAAGTACAGTCGAATAAATATATTAATATATATTTATTTGTCTATAAATCTATGTTTTTTCTCGTAAGGTCTTTGGGGAGTAATTTCAGCGGGAACGAGGGAATGTTTTTTCGAATTATGATCTAAACACATGAAATTGCGAGCTGATACTTGTATATATGGAAGTCAGTGAAGTTGTAAAATAAAGTGTATTATTTTAAAGAAATGTTGTTTGTATGAAAAAAGGCCTCTCTATTAGTTAGTACATTTGCAGTAATTGAAAAAATATTTTGCCACAGTCTATCTCTTACATGTTCAACGAACTCTGTTTGAGTAGACACCTTTTATCCTGGAAGTGACTCATTTTGCAAAGTGTTAAATGCAAATCAAGGGATAAGATGAAGCGTTTTTATTTTGTTTTCTTTTTTAAATTGCGTATGGAAAATTAAGTTTATGAGGAAGAATTCAATAGATGCAGGTTCAAATCCTACTACGTTCAAATTTTGAAGTAGCAGTATATTTTTATCCAGAATAGTACTTCAAAATATTTTAAAAAAATGTCCCGACAGCGTCTTAATTTACGAATAAATTTACGTACGTGTTAGTACCTAGTGTTAAGGCACTACTTTTTTCAATTTCAACCTTTGCAGATATTGTGTACTAGTGTAGTGGTGGAACTCAACGTGGCGCTTTATCTTATTACAGAAAGAAGAAAAATAAAACTGAATGAAACTCATTTTTATCGAGTGGGAATGGAACCTACGACTGTCACGCTAAAAGCCGCATAAGCATATCACATTCTCATTATATCCCTACTACTTTATAACTTGGACCCCACACCATGCCCTACTTGACTCCTCAGTGAGTCAAAAGCAGTTCGTTGCTACGTTTGACACATTCTAGCTAACCAGATTTAATGGGA
This sequence comes from Dione juno, assembly GCA_037127375.1. Lineage (NCBI taxonomy): Eukaryota > Metazoa > Arthropoda > Insecta > Lepidoptera > Nymphalidae > Dione > Dione juno. The sequence goes on along the minus strand of JAXRJS010000092.1, from coordinate 4,933,129 downwards.
AAGTAACTTCTTCAAAAAATAACTCGAGTGGTTAACCATGTTACTCTGTTAAGGAAAATGTAAAAAAAATATGATTTAAATAGTACGAGTATAATAAATTATTCATTTTAATTTTGTATATTGTGGCCGTTGTGCAGCGTCTGATCAACTCTCGAGTATTTGTATATCCCCAATCTGCTAAGACATAGCGCGGTGTTGAGTTACACCACTCAACATGTTCTCAAATTTAAATTGTATGGGGAAAATTTGACTCTAGTTTTTCTATGTGTACCCAGCTATATAAAGTAGATCGTGATGCGTGAAGTGATAAGTTAAAATTATCTATGAGTAGAACCCATTACCCCGCATTTTCCATACCAACTTGAACGTTTCCATAATAAGATTAAATTGATATAAGCTCTTATAAAATGCTTACTATTAGGCAGCTCTGACATGCTTTCTTTAGATTATGACGAGATTATGACGATTTGTATGAACAAATACTTGTACACGTTGGTACGCGTATGGTATTTTCCATGGAAATTTCTATGATAGAAATAAAAAAATGTACGTTCATAGTACTTTTATAGAATAATACAAAATTATTTGTTCTGCAAGATGGCCAAAGTGAATCAGGTGTTAAAACACTTTACAATCTCCACTTTCCAGATAATATTGTGAAATTTCGTCTTTTCAGAGCGTGAAAATGAAGACAAATTATTCTTTAAAATTAGAATCGAATCAGCACCCATCGCACTATAGTCAGATGCTGTCTATAATTTATCGACTTAAATGTATATACAATGTTTTTATATAAATTAATTTCAATTTCTGTCTGTGAACGACTCTCCTTCTTCTTCCTTTTCTTAATTGAAATCTATGAAATTGACATTATTTTATTTATAGTTGCCTAGTTGCCTAGCCTAGTTATACTTTCCAGATTTTAGTTCTCATGTAATGTGTATTTTTTTATGCAAATAATGTATATTTGTATTGTGTTGTATTGTATTGTGATATCAGAAACGTCCTAATCTGTTTTTTAACATTCACCTTGTGTCAGAGGGTAATCAGAGGCAGCCTATTACTAAGACTCTTCATCTTCCACTTTTCAACCAATTTTAAACAACCTGTTGATTGGCGGAACTCAACGCTGCCTTTATATCTTCTCACCAGAGCGATAACTTAAATATAATTCATATCCTGAGTGGGGATCGAACCTACACCCGTTGCTTTTATGCCACACGTCACATTCAAAAAGATGAAAACAAATATCCTAACACCCTCTATACACGTAAACTATCCCAATATATAAATCTCAATTTCCGATATTCTCGTCAAGTGAGTAGAATCCTATTGCGTGAAGAACTATCGATATCAATAAAGCCTTTGACGTCGAAACAAAGGATAGTATTGAAAGAGTTCTCCTTTGACGCCGGATGCGGATATGTCGTATAACGTGTGCTTACATACGTATATAGAATTACATGTACTATCATGGTGTACCAGCTCAGCTTATGATTGTCAATGTAACGGTTAAATTGTGGATTTCATTACCACTGGAAGGTATTCAATTTTTTTTATCGCTCAGGCAGAATAAAACACAGCGTTGAGTTCCGCAATTCCTCTAAAATTGGAGAAAGTGAGGGGTGGGGTGGTCTTAATAATTAGTTTCTCTCTGCCAACCCTGCTCTATGCTGTATGCTTTATGATTTAAAAAAAATAAGAATTAAAAGAAATTTAAATAATATTTTTAATTTTTTTGAATATACGGTGATAGATAGATAGATATAAATCATATTTTTGCCCATTTTTCATATATTAAGAAATATTTGTTATAAAGTGAAAACACATTGTTTAGTCTGAATCATATTTACCTTTATCGTATCATCCATCAAGCAGGCTATCTCCTGCTCCTCTAGTAGGGTAGGCAGAGAGAATCTTAGGTAGAAGGAATCTAGTGTTAAAACATTCCTTTTCCCAATGCCTTTCATGTGATTATTTGTTGATTGGCGGAACTCAACGCCGCGCATTTGCGTTGTAGCTTATCCCCCGAGTGGGAATCGAAGCTACACACCACGCTTATAGACAGACGGTATGCCTCCGCGCCATTATGGTACTCAGTATTATTATTTAGGTATATTTATTTATAAAAATGAACATTCATTCGAGTGGAAATTAGGCCCACAATCTTTATTTACAGTCAAATAGCTTTTATTTTGTGCCATGGTTATATGTTGATTTGAAATTTATTAACCAATAAATAACGTATACACTTTCTACCAAATAGCCAAAACTAAATAGTAGTATATTTTAATAGAATTATTGGAGGGTTTACTAAAAAACCGGTGATCGTGAGTTCGATGCCTACTTGAGGGAATGAGTTGTCTTATATATTAATAGGGTTAGCAGGTTTTTGTCTCAGCGATTACGATAATAAATCAAAGATTTCCTGAATTTGAAAACCTTCCAGAAGTAGATGTGCAGAAAAATACAGAAGATTCTTGATTGTTATTCACAAATCAAAATAATTTAGGCAATTACAAGCACTTTTGAATTGAGTTTTTGAGTTACTAAATTGTTATAAATAATAAATTTTAAAAAGCGACAAAAATGTTAATGTCCTGTTAAAGAGCGCCGCTGCTGTATAAACATGATGTAAATAAAAACGTGCGAACAACATAAAAATCTGTTGTTTAAGCGCGAAGTTTTGAAGGAGACCCACTGGCTTTCATTTTAAGCTGAAGTCGCGGTAAAGCAAATCGCGGCATTGATTTCCGCCATGCAATATGTGTTTTAAATTTAGTGGAGACAGAGGCGGAGGATAGAGAAAGATGAGACAGTACCAGTTCCTCTCTGTCGATGATATCGATATTTATCTCTGTTGATACGGTAACGCTTGACGATATCAAATATTTATTCGTTATTCCATATTTTTATAAATACATCGTAGCTCTACAAAGGAAAGTATTTTTTATTTTTTTTAATTGAATTTTGATAAAAATTATTGTACAAATACAATGAAAATCAAAATAAAACTATATTAAATTACTATATGATTAAATTCCACCACCACCTCAATTTGTCAGTGTTTTACGCTTAAGATTTATCAGCTTTTTAGTCAAATTCGAGGCATTGCGTGTGTAGTGACAGATCTCAACTCCCCCGAAAAGGGGATTGAATCCAAAACCAGCGCGTATATAGTGAGATGGTGTTCTACTGCCTCTACTATGGAATCTTGATAGTATTGAAGCTGATACACGAAGAATTCTTAATATTTAATATTATATCGATTGTTTGTTCTTCTCTTATAAATTTGTCTTGTTTGTCCAGAAATTATAAAAAAAAAATTAAAAGATTTTTCCTTTTTTCAGTTGTTTAAGATGTTTTTAAGCTTCCTTTTTTAAATACTCGTGTAATATATAGTTATAAAATATATAGTCTAGGCACATCACTTAACATATAGCTATACAACATAGTGCCCGAGTAAGTTTTATTCGTTACATAAATAAAGCACAGCTGTAGTGTTGTAGTTTATTCAAATTCAAGTTGTTTTCGCAGGCTGGTATAAATATTTAGTATTCTTCAAGTTCTTTTGTTTTAAGAAAGATTTACAGCGCACTGGTCACCATTACTTATGTATATTATGGTAAATATTACGCATATTAATTTAAAAAAAATGGGAAAATGTAGATAGATATATTTGTTTGCTATGAATTTTGTTAAATTTTTATGAAGTTACATAGTAACTGTATATTTTTTAAAAATTTCGACGTAAAGGTCAAAAGGTCACACTTGTGCCAATAATGCAGTTAGTAATAATTATTTTCTTGACTTTCTCTTGTCTTGTAAAGGGTTTTTTTTTTATTTCAGTGACTATTCTACTGACAATTCTGGGCTGGGTACGATTATTGTAATTATAATTTCTTTTAAAAACTTTTTTGAGTTATGTATCTCTATAAACACGTACCTCGTACACGTTTTGTATCTTGAAAAAAAAAATTTAATAGTATTAACAAAAAATACTAGTGTTAATGATAACTTTTTTGCATTTTGTATGAAAATCACCGCTCAATCAAAACCTACAGAGTACGTTTCGTTCATGAAATTTGACAATAAGTGAGAAATTATTAGTTTAACACAGAAAGAAACTATTACAAGCCTATATCTGTAGTTAATTTCGTACAAAATGAGTGGATACGACCGCAAAGTAAAGTTTGTCAATTTTTATAATTTATATTTTCCTCAGCGGAAACACATAAAATAAAATACAGTAAAATTGGTATGGAATCCTCGGTCCGTGCGTACGACTCGCACGTGACCGATATTTATTTTGCGCAAATAATTTTAGCCTATTTTCAAAATAAGTACAAGAATAAGATCGTGGAGCGAAATTGTGGGTTCGATTCTCAACTGAAGGGATTATCTCCACTGTCTTACCTCTGATAAAAAAAATCATAACTGAATCCCACCAATCAGGAATCAGGAAACGGGATACGGAATTTCTTGAGACTAGTCTCTCTCCATACCCTGTTACATGCATACCCTGGAAATAAGTGAAACGTGAAACTTAAAAATAATTAAATGACAACTTTGCACTATAGATTAAAATATTAAAATTTCTTTCTATTCCAAAGGAGTAATATCGTTTCTTCAGAACTTCTTTACATCTGACTGTAATTATAATCGACTTGACGTTAATCTACAAAGTAATTAAGACTTGGTGTGCTTGGGCGTGAATCTAATTGTTTCATGTGAATAATTAAACTTAGAAGGAATAGCTCTAAGAAACGTCACGATTGAGTACAGCTTGGATGCTGGGGCTGTGTCATCTGTAAAGATCCCTTAAAAATAAGAGATTTTTCATTTTCGTTTCCAACTTCGTTTATTTTAATATATTATTTATCACAAATGTAAGTATAATAATTAACTTATAGTCTAATCTAACTTATAGCCTTTAGAAGTATGTACCTACAGAAAATATTCAACAATTTTTATAAACTTTGTCATAAAAATATATGAATCAACTCACAAACAATTATTTTCCATCATGAATTTAGTATTACTAAATCCATTTATTAATAGAAGAATTTCATTTTATTTATTTTAATTATTAATTTATATGAAGGTCGTTTTGTATTGAAACTGTACTCCATTCTTTAAGTTTACGTGTCTCTTGGAGGATTTGGTATGAGCTTTTGTACAACGATGCCGAGACAAAATGAGCAGGACAATTTTGATGCTTAATTTCTTGTTAAAAAACATAATATTATTATTATTTTTAATAAGAAAGCAGAGAGTAGTAGAGTAGTAGAGTAAATTAATTTAAAAAAGAGTAATTTAAAAAAGAGTGACTTACAACTTATTTAAATGAAACTTTTTTTTTTTTTTTTCGCTGGGAAATGCTTTTACGCAGACCATCCCTGAATAGGACACTTGTGTCCTACAGAGGAATGGTACTGTGGGACTCATCGAACCCGACACTACCCACTAAAACCCAGCGGAAACCCTCTCCACCTATATGAGATGCTGCTGGATCGCTTGCGCATGCCACTACAGCACCTCGGTGGTTATTTAAATTAAGCTAATTTAAGTATTTTAGTTAATTTAAGTTTATATTAAGTAAAAATTTAATATTTACTCTACTAAATGTAGCTACTCAGTATTATTGTGCAAATTTACCATTTGTATATTTAGAAATCCGAACCTGAAAAGTTGAAAAATTAAAAATTTATCAGCAGTCAAGACTTATCTCTAAGTCACGTAGAGGTATGAAGCTGAGATTAATATCAAATATCAAATATATAAAGTGTCGGTAGTATTCTTGGTATGGTAGTATATTGATTTCCATTCAGTATAGAATTAACCGCATACTCAAGACCTATAGAGTACTTCCCGCTGACCTAGAGCTATTAAATTTTTCAATAAGTTGGAAATTATAGCTCAAATAAAGGATAGAATCCGAAAATTGATAATATTCTAGATATATCACAAAAAAATATCATCATCATAAACATATTTGTGTAGTTTATTTCATAGAAAATGCTTGTATACAACTCGTAAGCTTAAGTGTTGTTTCTTTGTTATAGAATTCGAAAAGTAGTGAGTATAAATAAAGAATATAAAAATTTAAATATTGATAATTGGCATACAAATTACGGAATAAAAGCGATTACAAACTTATATTTGCAGTTTATTTCATACAAAATGTGTGCACATAACCGCAAATTTTTATTTGTCATTTTTACAAACGGTATGGAACCCTCGTTCATTTGTCAGTAAGGCACATGACCGAGGTAGGACTCACATTTGACTGATATTTTTTATATTAATCCAGATAAGTCCGGACCAAGACCGATTATACGAGTATGTATATATGTCCCGCAGTGGGTAACGTAAAGTTATGTTTGATATGATGGTGATAATATATGTTTTTATATAATATTTTTTAATATAATATTAAATAATATTACACAACAAATTGTTTTACTTACGAAAGCCTTATTGTTAGGTAAAATAATTTTCAATATATCTAAACCTAAATCACTCATCGTTACTAATAAATATAATTGGATTAAAGTTAGCAAAGCCTCTTCGATTTCAGTTCTATTAGAGTTAATCTGTTTAATAAATAAGATTTCGAAGGCTCTGCCTTGAATCAATGTACAAAGTTAGATATTAAATCATTTAGACCAATAATAATGTTAATATTAAATTGTTATTAAAGCCCTCGTAGCGTAGTGGTACAGTGAAGGAACTGACCATTTATCATTAATTGTCATCCGTCATCTAACATACGTCATCATTCATACGTCATACATCATCCATCACCCGTCATCTTTTATGAGTCATCCGTCATCCGTCATCCATCATCCATCACCCGTCATCTTTTATGAGTCATCCGTCATCCGTCATCCATCATCGTTCATCCGTCATCCATCATCGTTCATCCGTCATCCGTCATGGAGCTTTGATAGTGACGGGTAATTTTATTACTGACACACTCGAAACGCCATACTTAAAGAACTGAACTAAACTGGGTAATTTTATTATTTTATTAATTTCGTACTTAAAATTTTTGGACAACCCTATCATTTTGATATATTATGTTGGGGCTCGGAGTAAATACGAATGAGTCCTTTTGATTACTATCTCAGCAATTAATTAAAACTAACCAATTGGATATCGAATGATTTTGTATTGAAATTATTTAATTAAAACTTACTGTTCTATTTGTTTTATATAAATAATGGTAAGTCCAATATGGATCCCATTATCCAATTACTGCTAACTTCTAGAGACAATTAACACCAAGTATAGTATATAGTGTACATACAGTGTACGTTTATATTAGATTTTATTTATAGATAATATCTACATTTGTAGTTTAAATGAATCAGAAAGTGATATTTTAATTGAAAAAAAATACAGAATTTGTGGTTCTTTTTAAATAGAAACCAATAAAAATACTATAAATAATTCACATAATGTGGAAAGTGTACGTTAGAATCCAAAAAAATGCAAAATAAAAGAATAAAATGGCATCAAAAGATTGACATTTTGTTGAATTCTTTTTTATTATTATCAATATTATCGTGTTATAGATAATAAATAAATAAATAAATAAATAAAGATATTTTAAGTTAACATGTTCTATGTAAATGTAAACAGCTATATATATATATATATATATATATATATATATATATATATATATATATATATATATATATATATATATATATATATATATATATATATATATATATATATATATATATATATATATATATATATATATATATTTTCTATAGTCTGTCTGTATATACATTATAGTTCCGAATCAAGGGATGATATAATCTTACGTCCGACTCCTTGAAATATAACACAAAGGCGACAATGTAATTAATAGGGCTAATTGTTTTGGCAATACAATCTGAACAGTTGTTAATTAATGTCTACAATTAACTTATCAAAACAATCTATTGTGGCCATCACGGAGCAAAGTAGTGGCGTTTTAATGGAAGCACAGTGGTTGCGGGTTCGATTCCCGCTGGGGAATATTTTTTTCATAAATTCTCCCAAATCTAGATAAAAATGCTACAGTATTCTCTAAATCTACTTACCGCCTACGTAGGAGAAACATATATTATATGTATTATATAAAAAAATTAGTGACAGAGAGAATTGAACACGTAACCTAAACGGTTACGTATGTACACTCAGACAATTTTTCGCTGCGCCACGGTGTAATAAGTAGCAAAAATATTTGTTAAAAATCGTATTTACAGTTGGAGTAATTTATTATTATTTAATAAATATTGAAATTTTCTCTACACCTACAAGTGCTTTCAAATTTTCCATCAAAGCAATTAAAATTCAACCTTCTTTGAAATAATTTTAAACGCTCGCAAATTTTCATATGTTAGATATTTTTCAATATTCTTGTACAGACATGACCTTTAGTACTAATATTTGTATAGACGTGGGTCAAGAGACTAGAGGTGACCCTACACACAACGTTTCTGTCACATTTATTTACAACATCATCTCCATCATATATATTTTTAACGCCTTTACCCACTTCCATATAGGCTGGGAGAAATCTGTTAGAGTGGACTTATCTCTAACAGAGATTTCTCCCTCTCTCCCTTGCAAACTTGTTTTTCTAGCACAAAATATATATTATATAATATATTTTGTGCTAGAAAAAAGGGTCTAGTATTACGATGCTCGTTTCCATTGTTTAGTCGTCTTAGCGATAGTGTGTGTCAGATGTCGAGTAAAGCAGTTGCTTTATCTCGCATAGCGGGATGCACAAAGATAAACAAAGAAGCAAGACCTCTTCACTTTCCATCCGAATTTAGATGTTGCGTGTTGAGTGGCGTAAAGTGACGGTTATGGGGTCAACCCCACTCGGGAAAATGATTATTATCCCGAGTGGGGTTGAACTATAGTGAGTTCAACGTCAAGGGTATTTCAATTATTTTAATTTCCCTGCTTATACAGATATACTATGTCGTTGAGTTCTGCATAGACCTACTAACTTAACTCTAGGTTCCGTGGGCTCTAGAAACTGACGCTGCCGCCTGTGCGCCACAACGGTCCTCAAATATCCGCCTCCACGTTATTGATTTGTTCTCTAATATCTATATCTATACATATAATAAAAATGTAACTGGCACATGGCAGACTTGTTTTTAGCTTTTATAAATGTAACTGAATCGAAAACGATACTTAAAAAAAAAATAATTGCTAGTTTGTCTGTGCGCTTGCGCACCCTAATCTCGGGAACTTCTTAACTGATTCAGATGCAGTGTTCACTATTGTATTATGATAAACTTGGCTTAATATTTGTTATTTCCAATCGGTTATTTTCATAAATAAAAAATATATATTATTTTTGAATATTTTACACAACGAAACTGCTGCAAAATAACTGTTTTATTGGAGTGGTAATCTAGTCGGTATAGCTAGTATTAAACGTACGAGTAAAACAAAATTACTATGAATAATAAAACTTTTGTTGATATTACGACCTTCGTTCACCCTCAGCTCAGTATAGTTCGTACTATTGACATTAGCTTATTTAAATTAGTTTCGTGCGAAGTTAATATATGAATTTTTGTGGTGGCTTAATATATGTCAATAAATGTGGATATTAAAATTATTTCATATATTTTTTTATATATATATGTTATGTAAATAATACTTGAGTGTATTTGGATTGGGAGACGTGGCGTAGTGATGCACCGTCTGACTGTAAACGTAAACGTTAGTGGATTGGATAGTAAAAATCCTTGTTTCGTTCTAGAATTGATTAGCATTCGGTACACAGATAGTGTATAGCATAACATAACATACATAAAAAGTCTTTATTGCACACTTAAATAAAACATATGTGTGAACAAAACAGTAGTATAATTTTACAATGTGCTAAGGTGGCCTTATAATTAAGAGTGATTTCTTACTAAGATAATAACTAATATATCAGATGAATACTGCAATATCCTTCCTTCCACCTTTGTGTACTATGTTTTAATGTTCTTACCCATATGTTTTTTATATATATATATATATATATATATATATATATATATATATATATATATATATATATATATATATATACATATATACATATATATATATATATATATATATATATATATATATATATATATATATATATATATATATATATATATATATATATATATATATATATATATATATATATATATATTCTTGAAAAGGAAAAGTTACATTTCAGAGCCTTAATAACTAAGATTTACAAACAATTTTATAACTATTCTAGAATTTCCTGCTTTTTAATTTTTTGCAGATCTGTTTGCCAATCGGCAAAGGCCTCCTCCAACCGTTCCCATTCTATCCTGTTTTTAGCCACTCTCCCGCCACTTTCTTGATGTCATCATCCCACCCCTTTTATGGTCTGCCTCTATTCCTTTTCCCTTCTCTGGGGTACCATTTGGTCACAATTTGGCTGAATTTATCATGTCCTCTTACCATATGCCCTGCCCATATCCATTTCAGTCTTCTTATTTTAGATATAATGTTTTTTATTTTGGTTTTACCTCTTATGACATTGCTCTTAATTTTGTCAGTCTTTTTAACATTTAGCATACTGCTTTCCATTGCTTGATGACATACTGCAAGCTTGTTTGTCATTTTCTATGTTAGTGCCCATGATTGGCAGCCATATATAAGAACAGTTAGTACACAAGTATAAAATAATTTGCTCTTTATGTTTATGTGTAGTTGTTGGTCTTTCATAGCCTCTTAACTCTCTGGGGCTTAACCCCAGTATCTCTTCCAGCCGTTATTGATTCTTTTTTCTACTTCTCTGCGCATAGGTTTTTGTTGGGTTATGAGCTGCCCCAATTATATGTAATCGTCGGTAGAGCTAATTTCTGTTTTTTCTAGTTTAATAATTTTCTTGTCTCCGTTTGACATCACTCTCGTTTTATCGGGGTTAAGTTTTAGTCCCACCTTCTGGTTTTCTGAATTTAATTCTTTTATCATTCGGCTTAAGTCTTACGACGTTTTGGAGAACAGCACAATATCATCAGCAAATCTCAGATGCGTTAACGCTGCACCATCCATATTGATTCCCAGATTGATCCAATTGAGTTTTCTGAAATTGAATGAAATTCTGAATATTGACTCTGGCACCGCTGAAAATAATTTTGGAGACAAGGGGTCTCCCTGTCTAATCCTTTCTGAATTTTTATTGGAGCACTCGTCTTCTCCAGTTGGATTCTCGCTGTACTATGGCTGTAAACATTTTTTATTGTACGTATGTATTTGTGTTCTATTCCTTGTTCTTTTAGGGCACCCCATATTTTAGCGTGTAGCAGAGAGTCAAACGCTTTACTATAATCAATAAATGTCATATATAAATAAATAAGTTGGTATTTGTTGTACTTCTGTAGGATCTGACGCACTACATGAATATGGTCAATCACCGAGTAACCTTTTCGGAATCTCGCTTGTTCGATGGCAGCCCATTGTCGTCTAGTAATCTTTCGATCCGTTTCAAAATTATTTTAGCAAAAATCTTATATACGTTGGACATGAGGCTGATAGGGCGATAGTTTCCAATGTCATGTTTATCTCCTTTTTTGTATTGCAGGATAATATTTGAATGTGTCCATTACTTTGGAATGATCTCAGTGTTTGTAACATCGTTAAACATATCTGTGAGTACAGGTATCAAAACCTCTTTGCATTGTCTCAACATTTTATTTCCAATGCCATCTGGTCCTACTGCTTTATCTTCCCTTTGAGTCTCCATAGCTTTCCTTTCTTCATCAGGAAGGATGCTTGGTATACTCGAGTTATCATTCAGCTCGATTTCTTTTAGTGTAGTGTCGTCTTCGTAAAGTATCTTATAATAAGATTCTGCTGTTTCCGATATATCTTTTCTGCGATGCTTCCACAGTCCGATAGCATTCTTGATTTTTACACTCCAGTCTATAGACTTACTTAATTCCTTGTAAGCTTTTTTGATTCCACCTGTTCTAATTATATAGCTTTCAATAGTTTTCATTCTAGTTGTTTTCCTATCTTTCCTTATGGTGCATTTAATATCTTTACTAATTTTCGTAAGCTACTTTCTTCTACCGGAACCGGTCGCTAGTTATAAATAAAAATAACTTCATTCTTAACATTTCTTTATCCATTCACTCAAACTTTTTTGAACTTTTTATAACCCTTACTTGAATGAGACTTGAGTTAATAAAATACAAAGAATGTAGCATATCAACATTGTATTTTTACTAGCATTAAAGTACGAAAGATCTTTGTTAAGTTCTTTTCTCAGGAACATCAAAACTTTAAAGATGAAAGTGAAAACTTTCTTTATTTCCACTATCCCTATTTAGAGATACTGCGTATTAATGGCAGAGTACAATAAAAAAATGTTCCGAACAATTATGTAACTCTGCCTGCCTCGCTATATGCTGGATACAGGGTAAAGCTATAAAAAGAGAAAAAAATGTGAGCCAAATCTCAATACCTATCCTTGATCGTCAATATAACTATATAGTATTGATTATTACTTAATAATACATTTGGAATGATGGGGAGAAGAGAAGAACTACTTAGCATTCCGTGGATTCACCGTGCAGGTACCAGGCCCATTGCGTTAATAAAAATAAAAATAAAAAAGTATATGTACAAAAGGCGGCGTTATTGCTCAAATAGCAATCTCTGCCAGACAACCTGAGGGCGAAAGAAGTAGAAAATTAAAATAGTGTTAGAGTTAAATATCTAATAATTGATAGAATAATTAACATAATAAATAAACAAATATACATACTTATGTACATACATACATACATACATACATACATACATACATACATACATACATACATACATACATACATACATACATACATACATACATACATACATACATACATACATACATACATACATACATACATACATACATACATACAAAATATAAATGAATAAAAAAATCAATAAAGTACGTTCTAGAAATTAATTAACAATAGTTCACAGACAGACAGGCCGAGATCTTTTAGCAAAGTATTGAGAGATTGTCTCTGTTATACTGATAGCGCCTACTTCATATCTAAACAATATTCGAAGCATCTTTTTTATTCTACTTACATTCTGCCAATATATTTTTTTATTTCCTTCCCATTTTATGTTTTTCAAAATTTAATATTAGCTAAAGATTAAATATTTCGATAAATAAATTAAAATTAAAAAAAATTAATAAATCAAATAACGCCACAGACTAAACACAAATAATATCTAACAAGAATACTGAGTTCAAACTTTTCCAATATCTCAAAGATGAGCTTATTATCGGCAATATATACAATTCGATAAAAAAACTTTTAAAATTGTTTGTTATCAATAAAATTGAAATAACTTTTATTAAATTATGTTCATTTTCATTTGTTACGAATTCATAATAAGGTCTTAAAAGGCCTGTGCTTTGACTGGGGTCAAAGGACAGGCGTCAGCGGACCTTTGGATAGGACATGGATGTTTCAGACTTCATAGAAATCACAGCATCGAGATAACTGAAGAAAGGTCACGCAATATGAGGACACCTGTGAATAGGATACATAAAGAGGTTGATGAGGCGAAAGAGGTATGCACGGACTCTTTGGGACTTGGTTTTTAGTAAGTTTCTACCTTCCTAGCATACGTACTAACATACTATATGTTAGGACATGATCTTATCTCATTTTAGCGTTTCAGATTAGATCTAGGCTCTTTATGCACAAGCGGGCAAATGAAGTGATCGCTATAAGAGAAAATTTATCCTAGTGACAAATCACTTTGTATTCATTTTGAGCTCTCTCTTTTTTCGAAGACGTTTTATATAGCTGTTATTAAATAACTGTACTTATATTTAATTAGTTATAAATAAATAGAAGTAAATAATTAGTTTTACGCATATAGAGGATTAGGCAGAGAGAATCAAGTGATATCACACTCTGCTCCCCACTTTCCGCAAAATTTTCCAGATATTATGTTTTGAATGTGGAAATTCAATGAAATTAATTAATTTTCCTAAATGGGAATCGAACCCCCAACTGTCGCATTTACTGTCACACGCTCACTTACTGTCAATATTATATACGATGAAATAAAATGAGCAAACCAAACAATGCCTATAATTAGGCACAATCAAATAATTCCATTTTAATTTACACATTTCAAAAGAATAAATTATCATCATGGCAAACGAAAAAGAGATTACTATTTGTACGACCTTTTTTATTTGTATTTTCTCTTCACAAAAGCTAATTAATGTGTATAATAATTTCTTGAGTGCTTTAAGCTATTTTTTTATTTGTATTGAGTGATTTGAACTATGTTTATGATTTAAAATTTATTGCATTGATTTTTGATAGTTTCCAATCTTTTTAAGATATGGAAAAGATCTACCTATACATTACGCTTCCCTTTGCATAGTAGGATAGGAAGAGGTAGTGTTAATACACTCTTCTTTCTAGCTAACTATTGATATTTCTTCATATAGATTTTTTTAAATACAACGATCACGTTCAGTTAGTCTCACAATATTTGAGCCATATTGAGTTACTATATAAGATATATATATATATATATATATATATATATATATATATATATATATATATATATATATATATATATATATATATATATATATATATATATATATATATATATATATATTTCACGTTGTATCCTGCATATAAGAGGCAGGTAGATCTGTCAAGACATTCCGTTCTTTGATTTTCACCCAAATTACAGACATTGCTTGTTGAGTGGTGGAGTATGGAGACTATGCCACGATGGCCTCTTGTAGAAATTTGTGTATTTAAATTAGCACTTTAATTATAGAATGATGTCTTTACTATTTTAAGTAACACATTAGTGACTATATAGAGCCATGTTTGTATTACATTATAAGTTGCCATTTTCATAATACTGTTTTGTTTCAGGACTTAGTTTCTACCCGTCTTGTTTATTTAGTGGCAATAAAGTTTACGCTATGACGTAGATATGATTTACATTACTAAAAGGGGAGAACTAAATAAAATGATGACCTTTTTGTGTTATATCCGTACTTATGATATATTTATAGTAATATTTTGTTTCAAGCTAAGTAATTACTGGGGCGAATTGAATTTTTTTTTATTATAATTTTGATGTTTTGATGAAGGATTCACACGTCTTGCAATCAGCGCCTGACGTCTCACCTGGTTGATGTGATATAGTCTATTATAGCCTTCGTCGATAAATGGGCTATCCAATAGAAAAACATTTCTAAATCAAATCTGTAATTGAAGTTAATGCTGTTGTTATTATTAATAATATTAATTATTTAGATAGTTATATTTCTTATTATTAAATTATAGATATATAATTTTTAATTCATAAACTTTTGTATATGGAAAAAATTCCAAGCAAATAGTAATATTGTATGATTTAAGTAATTCCCCAAGTTTATTTTGCCACGAACTTAATACAGAAATACCTCTAGCATTTTGGCACAAGTAAAAGACAGGGGAATTTAAATATAAGCCAAGCGCGCGACAAATTGTGGAGAACGTGCAAAATTTGACTCAACAATGGTAAGTATATTTTAGTTTGAATGAAATTTACTTTAGTTTAAATTATGTGTGTAGCATTTGTATTATACAAGTTTAAGTGCATTTTATTAATTATATAGTTATTTATATATTTAATATTTATAAAGCATCTACAACATCTAAGAGAGGACCGTCGTGGCGCAAAGGCACAGCGTCTGCCTATAAGCGCGACGGTTTGTGGGTTCGATTCCCTCTCGAGGTGAATGAATTATTTTAATTTTTTTCGCTCTGGCAACAAGGCTGAGCGCGGCGTTGTTCCGCCACTCAACACACAATACACCACTAGGTTCTTTCAACCATCAGTTCCCTCTGCCTACCCTGCTGTGTGGGATGAAGCTAAATAGATAAATAAAATCTAAAAGATTTAAATCATATCATCATCATCATTATATCAGCCGGGAGACGTCCGCTGCAGGACAAAGGCCTTCCCCATTGAGCACCATAAACACCGGTTCTGAGCCGCCTTCATCTATCGGATTCGTGGGGGGCCTGCCTATGCCGTCTACCGTAGCTCTGCTCGTCTACTGCGCTTAGGTCTTCCAAGGCTAGCTATGACTCAAAGCTATGACTACGATATCGTCGGCAAAACGAAGGTGTGTTAAATACTGAAATACTCCAGATTTTAATATATAAATTAAATTTAAGATAATAAGTCTGCTTAGACTATTACATTGTAGAGATTTTCAGGAGGATCTATAAGATCAACAATATATCCTCCTGAAAGTATATTTTATTCAAAACTTATTTTAGTTTTAGTTTTAGGGAATCTAGTTTCAAGACACTCCCCGCTTTCCGCCTTTTTGAAACAATGTGTATTGGGTGACGGAATTCAAGTCTTGTTATATTGACTGGTATAGCATTTTCAGTTCCTTCGCCATTTATCTTCCACTGAATGTCACGAATTCATGCGAAGAACACTAAAACACACTTTTAATTGCTCTATGCGAGATAAAGTTTAAAATTGTGAAAAAAAATATAAAGCTCACAAATAAAATGATAATAAAAGCATTCAATTAAAAAAAATGTCATGTATCTTTATAAATACTGTAATTACAAATTTAAATATGACGTAAAGAAATGTTGAGCATCACTATGATTGATTAACTTAAATAGATTTTTTTTAATCGATGTTTTTGGCATAGAATGAATGGTGGTTTCTGATATCTCAAATTCTTATAGTTATCTAACCAATCAGAAAAAAAAAGAATAAAAAATTTCGTATACGCCTATCATAAAATGACTGTGTTAGTACTTTATAGGGTAAATTAAACACAATATTCCATTATTTGCTTCGTATTATCGGAGTTCTATGTAGTCAATACACTTTGTCTCGGAAAATTAAAGGAAAATGGTGAACGGAGTATTTTAACACTGGGTATCCTCTACTTACAAAGATAAATCAGCGTAAAATTAAAAAAAAAATCTCTGAAATTTTTCTACTTGTACCCACATAAAACCCACTACCATACAGTTTACAGTCACACGCCATTCCACTGGACCACAAAGGCCAAAATAACTAAAGAGAAATATTAAAAAATATATTATACATATATTACATATACACAATTATCTCCTTACGAGAAACTTAATTAAAACAAATCTGTACAGGTAAAGGTACAGGTAAAGGAGGGAAGCTCAACCATTAATTTACGTTTGTATCGTATTACATGGTATTATTTGCAACTTGATATTTTACTATACCGCATGTCTATGGAAGTCTTGCTGTCTATGGTAACAGGTTCGAAGACCGTTTGGATAAACGTTCCAAAGTTACTAGAATTTTAGTCACAGCTTTGTTTTTTTTTCCTGTTTCTTGTGTGAACTGTAATATGTCTTTCTTGGAACTCATATTAGAAATATTTGTATTTTTAGTTTTTTATGTGGTATGTAAGTATATTATACACAGAACAGAACAGAAGAGTTATAAAACAAATAAATATAAAGGGAACCTAGTTTATAGGGAATAGACTTTTTAGGGAACCTAGTTTTATGACATTTTGTTCCCCACTTTCTACTTAACTTTCAAAGATAAAATTTCTTTAAAAATAACATTCGTAATATACACACACACACACACACATATATATATATATATATATATATATATATATATATATATATATATATATATATATATATATATATATATATATATATATATATATATATATATATATATATATATATATATATATATATATATATATATATATATATATATATATATACAATATAAAACTTCTTATATATAGTGGCGGAAGACAACGCCGCGATTCTTGATAACATTATTACTATATTGAGATTTTGTCCGGCATCCGAAATGCTAAATAATTTTCAGATAAGAGGACAAGCGAGTGATTTGTTACTATTAAACAGTCGATATATCGCTACAGAAAAGCTTCTTTCCATGTAGCTTTTGAACGTTACATTGACATAATAAAAACACATATAATATTATTATAGCATTTTTAACTATTTTGTTTTTATTTAATTAGCGCGAGATTTCAACATTTAAAGAGAAAGTGGAGAAACAAGTAAGAATTTGATATACTTTCTTGGAATTTCATTATGTTTTAAGTAGTAATAAAATAAAAAAAGGTCATATACATTTGAAGATACTCTTGAAAAAAACCTGTTAAGCATTCAGGCTTACATATTTGTATGGGGTCCAGCGGTCGCTTTATATCTGCTGAGTAACCCTTGATATTACACCCCTAACACGAAACACACTTGGATAATAAATATTTTATATACACACTGCCTTTACGAGCAATTCTTATATCATTTCTTATTTAAAAAGTATATATTTTTTTTTAGTCTTCCCTTTATATATGGCGTTTCCAGCGTGCCAGTTGAACGCAATATAACTTTTTTTGTATAATTTAATATATATACGTTAGTTGTAATTGTATACTACTTTAGTTGTTATATCTTGATAGAAATAGACATGTAACAATTTTTGCACATGAAGGATGGATGAGGACGAAACTGGATGGTATATAGGCTAAGCGCAAATATTTCGAAACATTTTGACAGTTGATACAAGAAGTGAGGAATGGAGTGTCTTAACACTAGATTCCTTCTGCCTATCCTGCTATATACGAGATACAGCGTGAAGCAATGAATCTTAACGAGCTATTCTAAAATCATATTTTGAATGGTAGGCACGCACGTTACTTAATGTAGAAAATTAGATTTTCTCTTAAAACCAACTAAGTCGTAACTTCGAATTTTACATAACACTCGATTGTTATAAAATGGACTATCTTATTTTACCTATTTCATTAAAAACTTCTTTTAGTATAATAAAATTGCGAAGAATTAAAAAAATAACCCATGGTAGTGGTAAGCCCCAACTTTCAGTCTCAAGTATCAGACCGTCCATCGTGAGTCGTCCGCTGAGTGTATGTTTCGGCGACTGAAGGGCGCTCCTCAATGTGTTTGTCTTCCCCTTTCATAGGGTTGTCCACTGAAAGATTATGTAAAGCGTGTGTATACAAGTATACAAGAACTTATATATGTTTAGAGATTATTATAAAACACGTATTGGTAGTAAACACGTGGCGTGTGGGAGTGGCGTTACTCAATCCCGTGCTTTTTTTCTTTTAACCAGAGTGATGGAATTAAAAAAAAATTAAAATTAAACGTTAGACAGACATTTTTAAATTCATATAGATTTAATCTAAAACCAAAATTTAGTTCTAATTAAATCTTAAGAAGCTTTTAGAGCGAATATAAACAAAATAATCAGTAATGAAGTGTCGTCTCCAGTACAAATATTATTAATTACGAAATATGTACATAAACTAATTTATTGTTCAAACACTGTCATTGGTTGGTTGAATTTCAAAGGCAATGTTTATTTGTAATTTACTATGTTATTTACATAATCGTCTATCATTAAGTTATTTCTATAGATAAGCTATTTCTATATAAATTTCAAAGAAGTTTTATATATTCAACAGCTATATATATATATATATATATATATATATATATATATATATATATATATATATATATATATATATATATATATATATATATCAATTTATTGTCCACCATCAGAAATATCAAATAATTAACATATTTCTTTATACACGATTCAATATTATAGTATTCACTATAGATTCATAAACATTTGAGAAACGAAGTGAAGAAGGGTAAAATTAAGAACTCTAATAGCTAATTAATGCCCAAAAGCAAATATTTCTACTCATTTTTAATAAAAACCAAACTCAAATTGTCTGGTATAGCTATAGATAGATCTACTAAGGCAATAATTGTTTGTATTTAAAGTTATATGACTTTATTTTGGAATTTTGGAAATAAGTTATAATAAACTAAGCGCTTTAGAAGCAATAAAGGCACAGTGTGAGACAGTGTTAGATTGGAAATGTGATAATTATGACTCGGGGTCGAATTACATAATATTTGCTGTCCCGCTATGATAATTATGGCGCGGCATTGAATCCAAACGTAATTTCTCCAAGTCACTTGAAACTTGAGAATTTATTTATTTATTGGATTATCAACATAAGATACAGTGTAATTATTAATATGCTTATATTAATTGCTTATAAACTATCTATCTATCTATGTATATAATAAAAGGATAGAAAAGTCAATTCTGTACATTAAAGATTTAAAAAAAATATTCAGAACAGAGGGCTTTGATACTAAGTTAATACATTAATAAATAATAAAGTTAAATAAAGCTTTACAAAAACAATCATAATATTTGTCAATGTGTCTTAATATCTCACTTGTTAAGTTTGGATAAAATTTAAAGTACAGACCGTATCTAATCAATTCATCCTGGCAATTGAGAAAATAAATCATAGTGATAAATCACTTCTACGAGTATTTCTTACCTGCTTGTATTCTAATATGAAAATTTCCTTTGAGATTAATATATAATATGTACTCAAAACTATCTCAACAAAGTTATATATCAAACATCGTGTATATTGTAAATACGAATTTATTGTTAAAAAGCATGTTCTGAAGTGCAGTAACAGATATCACTAGAAACACGTTCTAGGTTATATAAGAGGGTGCACTATAAGATTTCTCCGATATATCGAATTTAAGTATATGTTAAACAAGCTGTTACCTGCGGCTTCGTCCGCATTGTGTTTGTGAGTTAAAGGTTATTATTTAATTAATGATTTATCTTCTTCGTCTTCTTCTCTTTATATATGGCGTTTCGAGCGTGTGAGTGGAGAATGAGTTTTTAAATGACAACACGCCTTAAGAATAAAACGCTCACTCCAGTCTGTTTCAAACGTGTCATTGTCGAAAATGAATAATTGTAAATGACTATATAAAAAAAGTCTCGCTGAGTGTTCTGCGCCGGTACTTCTCAGGTCTGAGGCTTTAACTTTAGTGAACCGGTGGTAATTTTTTTAACATTCAAAAAGTGAATCTTGTATTCTTATTTTGAATCAGAATTCTTATTTTGATTCTATCTTGTAATCAGAATTAGTATGATATATGAAACATGCTAAGTGTAAGTAACTGAGTCCCTAGGTGCAGGTTACATAGAAAAAAATTACGTGATGAACTATAACCTTGTAATATAGACTATCTTAAACTAAAAAAAATCAGCAAACAAACAAACTCATCAGCTTTATAATATTATTATAGCTAGTTTAGATTTATTTATCTTTATATAGCTGCTATAAAATGTGTAATGTATCGGCTGAGATACAAAATGTACTTAAAGAACGCAGGTTTATAATTTTTTCTTAAATCTTCAACACAATGAACATGAAGAACACAGGCTATGATTTTTTTTCCTAATCTTCATGATTATTTGTCATTGTGCGGTTAATAACTACTCTGATTTTCAGACAGAGGACAGTGGGAACCTAGTGTTGAGACTCTCCGTTCTCCACTTTCTGCCTAGTTCTGAGACATTGCGTGGTGAGTGGTAGAACTCAGCGCCCCGCTTTGTTGTTGCCAGATACAATACGGATACAAAAAAAATATTTTCCCGGAATGGGAATCAAATTCACAGACGTTGAACATTCAGTCAGACACTGCCGCTGCGCCACAACGGCCTTCTAATACTATATCTGATACTATATCTGACTGTAAACGTTACAGTTGTAGGTTAGATCCCAACTCGGCCTCTTAGAACATATGAAAATAGAATATATGTATAACTATAAAGATTTGAATTGTTTCAAATGAATCTGAGCACCTCAGATTTTAATATAACTAGTAAATAGAGGACCTGTTGACGCGTGAAATAAGCGTTGCCATAGCAACGTGTATGTCACTTTATACAAAAGTTATATTGTTGAACATATGGTAGTGTGTGTAATGCTTTATTTATTGATTTGATGTACTCTAAAACCATTATTATTGAAACATATTAGCGTTCTGCACTTCTCCTACACATAACCTATAAGTGTGCCAAATTCCATGCTCCTCCGTTCGCGCCATTTTCGTAAAAAGGGGTCCAAAGTTTTAGATATAAAAACGATATATAGATAAAAGAGATATATAGATATAAAAACGTCTCGCGATCACCACTTACAGTGAATTTTTGTCTACAACCTTTAAATTGCTTTTACAATCCGGCCCATTTAACCCATTTCACCTTATTTGCCTTGTTAGTATATGAGTGAGTACTTCCCATTTTCTAATGCTTATAAAATTATCTACAAAAAAAAATGATTTTCTATATATTTTTTTTTGTATACTACAGAAAAAAAAATCTTTACTACTTTTTTACAGTTCTTATATACATGTATTGTGTACATCATTTACAATATTGTATTTCAAGTACTAATCAAATATATTAACGAAGATGATATTTTAAACTTTTTCTTCTCTAAAAAACGCGACATTGACGAAGCGAATATTCCTCAACTGGCGCTCTCAAAATGCCAAGATCTTTAATTTTTTTGGAAATATTTCAGACAATTTTACACTATAATATTTTCACTGATCCTTACAGACATTTGTAATAGTGTTTGTATATTATTAATGAAATTTTGATTTTGTCGTGGCTCAGAGGCGACTGCGTTCGCCTGTAAGCGACGGTTTGTAGGTTCGATTCCCACTTGGGGATATTTAATTATTTTCATTTTATTTGCTCTGGCAACAAGAGTTCCGCCACTCAACACGTAATGTCTCGAAAGACGGAAAGTCCTTCAGTCTACGGACCTTCAGTCCTTCAGTCTACGGTTTTCTCAGACTACCCTTCTATGTGCGGGATACAGCGTGAAGCTAAAAGAAAAAAACAAATTGTATATTATGGAAGTATCGTATTAGGTGTAAGTCAAAGCTATAAAGCATATTTAAAGCCTAATTGAACTTCAACGGATTCTGAATTGACGCCACAAATTGTTTTCAGCTTTTAGGACAAATTAACTGTGCTTTGTTTTGTGTGTAACAGATTTTAAAGATAATAATAATAGTATATTTTTGATAATATGACTGTCGGTATGTATTTTAAAGATGATCTTTAATAAATAGAAGGAATGCTTAAAACCTGTACAAGTATGCTCAAATGTGATAACTGTCGGTCTGTAAACGTGAGTAATAGGTTCGAGTCCACACGAGAGAATAGATTTTTTTATTTTCTGCGCTCTGGTAACAAGACGACTCGTGGCGTTGAGTTCAGCCACTCAATACAGAAAGTTTAGATAGGCGGAAAGTACGGAGTGTCTTAACACTAGGTTCTCTCTGTCTACCCTACTGTACGCGGGAAATAGCGCTTTTTGGCACTCACAACTATGTATATGCGTAATAATATATTATAGAATTATGGTTATTTTAAATGGATATTATATATTAAATATTACTATAGATATAAAATATTCATATATTCAATTTTAGTATGTTGGAAATACGTAACTTGACAATTGACATTTGTATATGATCTGTTCTGTATAAATAATAATAGATTAATTCAACTCATATTTAGTATATCAATACAAGGTGTTATATATATATATATATATATATATATATATATATATATATATATATATATATATATATATATATATATATATATATATATATATATATATATATATATATATATATATATATATATATATATATATATATATATATATATATATATATATATATATATATATATATTAAAAATATTCTAAGAAATGACAATGTGTTGATATTTTTTTTGTGATGATTACGACTGTGTTTCATTTTTTTAGTGTTTCAACTGTGTTTCATTATGAACAATTATTCTTTTTTTTTTCAAATTAATATATGAAAATTGCTGACAAATCTATGTGGAGTGTATTGATACTAGCGTTTATCCGCTTTCTATGCTATGAGGTAAAATATGTAAACATGAAAAAGTTTAAAAAATTACCGCATTAAGCTCCGCCACTCAAGTGAAGCTTAAATCGTGAACAAAGTCACTTACTCTATTTTATGCAGGACATATATAAATGTCAACTTAAAAAGAAAAACGAAAGAAAAATCGACCGAGTTATTTTCTACAAAGCCTTCAATATAAGACGTATTGAACAAAAAATTTGGCACAGCATTGTAGTGTTTTGTAATGCTACTGTGCTTTCGGCAATATTGAAGTTGTTGAAATATGATATCTAAATTGAATGTTACGATTTTAAGAAGAAAAATTTGTTTTCGATATAACAAGAAAGTACGTAATTTATTCTTCTCCATATTATAAAAAAAATGTTCAAATAAATTAGATTATACAAGTACTACTAAAAAAAATCCAAAAAAAAAACGAAAAAGTACTTATTTCGAATTGGTGAAACGATAGCTTTTACCTCAATCTATAAGGGTACTTAAAAAAAATATTTAGACGTTTTTTATTTATCATAACTTGAAAAATATTAAATATTTGCTAAAATATTATTCTTTTTATATTTTTTTTTATGTTTAGTGGTATATTTTCCTCTAGAAAGAGACAACTATTTATAAATATATATATATATATATATATATATATATATATATATATATATATATATATATATATATATATATATATATATATATATATATATATATATATATATATATATATATATATATATATATATATATATATATATATATATATATATATATATATATATATATATATATATATAATATATATATACTATATATATATATATATATATATATATATATATATATATATATATATATATATATATATATATATATATATATATATGTATATATGTATATATTCTCAGAGGGTGTCTAGCCAATTATCTGTCCGATATTTGGTTTTCGGCATACGGGTACGTGACCTGGCTCGAGCCACCACTTTCATAACCCTATCCAATCCATGTAAGTGGTGTCCCTCCCCTATACTCCAAGTCTTTCTGCCTCTTATTCCCTTTCCTTTCTTGGTTTCTCCCAGTAATGGGTTTGGAGGTCTGATGGCAATCGCTCCACTAAAAACCACTTCGCCACTAGTATGGACCGATTTGGAAAAAAAGCTGGGTATGGCTAGGGCGTCGCCGTTAAACGACGCGCAGGCACATCGCCCTACACCTGCGATAAGTGGGCAAGGGCTACCGTGTCTAGTACGGGCACGGCTAACGACGTCAGTACCCAGACGGAAACTCCGCTTTGCAACATGGAATATTGGCTCTCTAACCGGACGATGCAGAGAACTCGCAGATGTACTCATGAGACGTCGGGTCCAGTGTGCTTTCATTCAGGAAACTCGCTGGAAGGGCAATAAGTCTCGTAACATCGGGCAGGGTTACCGCCTTATATACACTGGGTCACCTACAGGCAAAAACGGTGTGGCGGTAGCGCTTTCTGAAGAGCTTCAGAATGGGCTTCTTGAAGTTGACCGTCGCTGCGGTCGCTTGATGCGGATAAAGGTACTGATCGAGGGCGTTATCACAAACTTAATCAGTGCTTATACTCCCCAGGAAGTTGGAGCGTGGCTGAAAAGGAGACCTTCTGGGAGCAGTATGAAGAGGTACTACTCGCTATACCGTCTACCGAATCAGTCTTAGTTGGGGGGGACTTGAACGGCCACGTGGGTAGGGTCGCTGAGGTGTATGAACGTGTTCACGGGGGTTTTGGATATGGTCTTCGCAATGCAGAGGGAGAAAATATTCTAAGAACCTGCATTGCGTCTGATTTGGCTATCGTGAACACTTTCTTCCAGAAGAAACCTCAGCACCTTATAACGTATAAGAACGGGTCCCACTTAACTCAAATTGATTATTTGCTGACTAGACGGTGTCATATAGGCAGGGTGACCAACTGTAAGGTCATTCCCGGCGAAAGCCTGACGGCCCAACATTGTCTCCTTGTCATGGACTATAATGTTACTCCGAAAAGAAAGTAGCTGAGAAACGTAAGCCTAGGATTAAGTGGTGGTTGTTGAATGGGCCGATGCAGACCGACTTCTTGGCGGAGCTGGAGAGTCAAAATCTACTGACTAACACCGAGACCGCTCAGACTGCATGGGATCGAGCTCATTCAGCAATCATTGCGGCGGGCAAGCGAGTTCTTGGTGTTACTAAGGGTGGGCGTGTCATCTACAGGGAGACATGGTGGTGGAATGACCAGGTGCAGGGGGTGATTCAGGAAAAGAAGGCTGCGTTTAAAGAGTGGCAGCATTCCAACTCTCCTGAAGACAGACTGGAGTACATAGCAGCGAAACGGGCCAGCAAAAGAGCTGTAGCCAGAGCCCGCAGAGTAAGTTTGTCGCCATTGTACGATAAACTTGAAACTGTGGAGGGGCAGAAGCTCATATACAAACTGGCTCGTGCTCGAGATAAAGCGACGCAGGATATTACAAAATGTCTTTGCGTCAGAGATTCTCGGGGCACGTTGCGTTGTAGTCATGCCTCTGTGAAGGAGAGATGGAGAAGCTACTTTAAGGAGCTGCTGAACACTCAGCAGTCTTGTAGTCTTCCTCCTGAATTATCTCCTAACCTCGGACTTGTTGCTCCAATAACCCGTGACGAAACTCGTAATTGTCTTCGACGCATGAAGAATGGAAAAGCGGTAGGACCTGACGACATCCCAATCGAGGCGTGGAAATCGTTGGGCTCTCTTGGTGTGCTTATACTTACTGACCTGTTTAACCGTATCTTGAATACTGGAAAGATGCCACATCAGTGGCGGCAGAGCTTTATTATCCCTATTTACAAAGGAAGGGGCAGTGTTCAAGATTGCGGTAGTTATAGGGGCATTAAGATTATGAGCCACACCATGAAGCTCTTCGAGCGCATGATCGGCCTCAGGCTCCGCCAAGAATGTACTGTCTCTGAGTCTCAGTATGGGTTTCAACCAGGATCAGGCACTATGGATGCCATTTTTGCCCTCAGAACTTTGATGGAGGCTTACAGGGAAAAAAGGAGAGCTCTGCATGTGGCCTTTTTGGACCTGCAGAAGGCCTTTGACTGTGTGCCACGTCAGTGTATCTGGTGGGCATTGCGATCCAAGGGGATCCCTGAAGCCTATATTGAGGTTATCAGAGATATGTACAACGACTCCGCTTCAGTGGTTAGGACCGCTGTTGGCGACACCAAGCCCTTCCCAATTACAGTAGGGGTTCACCAGGGCTCAGCTCTTAGTCCGTTCTTATTCAATGTAGTGCTGGATACTGTCTCGGCTGACATCCAATGCCAGCCTCCGTGGCTGATGATGTATGCCGATGACATAGTACTCATCGATGAGAACCGACTGATGCTGGAGCGTAAAGTGAACGCCTGGAAGGGTGCGCTTGAAAACGGTGGTCTCAAACTGAATGTGTCGAAGACCGAGTACATGGCTTGTGGGAGCCCGGACTCGAGCACCATCCATATCGGGCCTGAGCCAGCCGTTAAGTCGGAGAAGTTCAGGTACCTTGGAGCCGTTATGCATGAGTCTGGAGGCATCGACCACGACATCCATGCCCGTATAAACGTTGCCTGGGCCAAATGGCGGGAGGTCACTGGTGTGGTCTGCGATAGCAGAATACCGCCCAAGCTCAAGGGACTGATATACAAGAGCATTATCCGACCTGTTCTTATATACGGCAGCGAATGTTGGCCAACATTATCTCGGCACACTCAGGAGCTTCACGTCACGGAGATGAAGATGCTGAGATGGATGTGTGGCGTGACGCGGTCCGACCGCATACGCAACACATTCATTCGAGGTAGTCTTGGGGTCCGTGACGTAGTGGATAAGCTCCAAGAGCGTCGCCTGAGATGGTATGGCCATGTTATGCGCTGATCTGAGAACTATGTCGGAAGGAAGTGCCTTGACATGTCTGTCCCTGGAGTTAGACCACCCGGACGCCCAAGGAAGCGATGGCTGGATGTCGTGACACAAGACATAAGAGCCAATAAATTATCCACTGAGGATGTTAAAGACCGTGCAAAGTGGAGTAGGCTCAGTCGGAAGGCAGACCCTTGCAAAAGCCGGGACTAATGCCAAGAAGAAGAAGATATATATATATATATATATATATATATATATATATATATATATATATATATATATATATATATATATATATATATATATATATATATATATATATATATATATATATATATATGACAATCCAAACGTGCCAATAGAGCATAGACAGAACCATAGACTTAGACGGTAACCTCTGTAAGCCTCTGTAAACCATAATAGCAATGGTGCAAATATGTCACTGTAAAACACATACATATATAATATATACATATATATTTACATACACCAATTGCCATATTGTCAGCTTATACATTCAACTCTAGATAGGTAGGCAGAGGGAACCGTAGGT
The DNA here is from genome assembly GCA_037127375.1 of Dione juno. Classification (NCBI taxonomy): domain Eukaryota; kingdom Metazoa; phylum Arthropoda; class Insecta; order Lepidoptera; family Nymphalidae; genus Dione; species Dione juno. The sequence continues at coordinate 4,904,737 of JAXRJS010000092.1, read as the reverse complement.
ACCTATTGTTAAGACACTCCGTGCCACGACGGTCCTTGCAGAATAATATATCCTATAGCGAAATTTATCAAAAATATATTCGGTTTTTAAACCTACAATAATTGCGTTAGGAATATCTCAATTTAACCTTTGACGTGACAATTATTGCTTTTGTCTGAAGCAAATTGCGTAATCAAATAATAGAATTTTCTTTAACAAGCCTGAAAAGAAAAAAATGGTTTAAATATTGGGAGACGCTTAAAGCTCGCCGAAAGGTTTCGCTTGGACCGCAAATGAAATAAGGCGGGGCAATCGGATTTTACGCCGACCCCAGTTTTCGGTATTTGGGTTAACTTAAACTATATTTCTTTAAAAGAAATCATTTACGGTCCAGGCAGTGCGTTTATGAAACTCGCTTCCTAATTACTAACTTTTTTTTAGCTTCACGCTCTATCCCGCACGTGGCAGGGTAGGTAGAGGGAACCTAGTGTTAAGACACTCCGTTCCCCAATTTCAGTCTTGCATGGCCGAGGCGAGGCATTGCATGTTGAATGGTGGAATTGAACGCTGCTCTTTGCCTTGTTGCCAGAGTGAAAAAAAAAGAAAATTATTGATTTCCCCCTCATGGGAATCGAGCTCACAAGCCGTCACGCTTACGGGCTGACGTCACGCCTCTGGGTCACGACGATCCATTTTCTTAACCGTAATTAATATAATATTCGTGTTATCCGTTTCTTTTTCTTTCCTAATATATTTTATTTATATTCATTATATTATTTATATATATATATATATATATATATATATATATATATATATATATATATATATATATATATATATATATATATATATATATATATATATATATATATATATATATATATATATATATATATATATATATATATATATATATATATATATATATATATATATTTATATATATATATATATATATAGTATTCTTTATTGCAATCAAAATATGTTGAATTACAAACATAACAAAATATAGTTCTAAACGGTGGACTTTTATCTCTAAAAGAGATTTCTTCCAGCCAACCTGTGAAAGTGGGTGAAAGCAGTAAGTAGCGAGATGACGCATAAAATGCAATATAAAGATAAAAATTTACATAATTACATAAAAATAAAAATACCTTAAAAAAAGTTCTATAATAAAGCATAAAAGACATACATACATACCAGTAATAACGTTAAATAAACATATACTTATACAAATACATATAAATACATACATAAGCTAAAAAGGGTATAAAATTTCAACACAAAAAAAAATTAAACACATTAAAATATAATATAAATAAAACATGTTAAGTTAAATAATTTTCACATACTATTAAGTTCGTTGATGAGATGTTTTTTCAATTGCGACTTAAAAGACAAGATTGAATGGCTTTCTTAAATAGCCTTAGGGAGTTTATTCCAAAGGAGTGGAGTGTACGGAAAAGGAATTTTGAAGGAATTTGGTATTGCTCTTTGGAATGTCTAGCATTGGCAAAACACAAGACCTCCTCGAGCGTGTAGGAGAGGGAAGGATTTTAAAACGGGAACGTAGATTAATATTCACAAAATATATATCAGTACCCGAATCTTCTTAATTAACATTATTTTCTTTCATTCAAGGATTTCTGGGAGAGATGTCATTCAGAGATTAGTTATTCTTTGTACACATTTTTTTTTACTATTCTTATATATTTACTATATCTTTTGTTATGGGGTATATAAGTAAAAAAAATGCCTATTAATGTAGGATTAATAATTTAAATTATTAATTAATTAACGCAGTATAGATGAGTTGTGTCTATGAAAGAACGATGAATGAGAGTTAATTTCATAGAAAATTTGTACAATTTAGAATATTTCGCTGCTCTGGATTGTGTATGTAAATATAGATGTTCATTAAACAGATAATAAAACAACAGAGATTAAATACACTACCCTTATTTTATCGCTTGAACTTCATATAGCTCAAGGCAGTATTACGTTAAGTTTGCGTTATATTCGAGCGTGACTTATCTCCATGTTATAGCAATTATATCTATTTATAAAGTACCGCCATTCAACATGCAATAACTCGAATTACGAAAAGTGGGGAACGGAGTGTCTTAACACTAGGTTCCCTCTGCCTACCCTGCCATGTGCGGTATGCAGCGTGAAGTTAAATAAATAAATAGATAATAGTAAATGTAATTACAAATTGAACACTTTAAAAATAATACAAATATCTACTAATAATATAGAGTAGAACGGAGTGTCCCAACACTACGTTCTCTCTGCCGACATCAATCCGTACATCAATCAGTAAGTAAATATAAATACATTTTACAACATCCACTTACCTGATAATTACATATTATCATTCAACTTACTTGTAAAAGTTATACAAAAATAACTTGTTAAGTTTAAGTTTGCTTTAAATAATGAATGTAGTTCCAGTTTTCAGTTCAAAGCGAAATTGTAATGCAAAGGCACGGAATGGATTTTATGTTACCTTTGTGAAGGTAAAAACAGATTCTTGAATAAAAAAAGTACCGGAAACAATATTGTTTGTTGCCGAAACACATTTTAGGAGGTGATTTCTTCTGGTAACTTTCAACATGGCGGTTAATTTACATAATATTATGTTAAAATTTATAAAGCTCCATAAATTATAACAGTATTTTTTTAATAATATTCATTAATTTTTAATGAGATAATTAATAATACACGCAATGTCTCGAAAGTCGAAAAGCGGGTGACGCAGTCTCTTAAGAAAAAAAAAATGAAAACAATTCTTAAAGAAAACGTATAAAAATTTGAACCAAGCATTCAGACCACTAAGCCATGTGTTCTTTCTCACGCGTCGAAATTCTTATATGCTATATACAACTTATTACGTTGTTAGCATCTCTGTAGGGAGATTTGTACCAATTTACACTACCCTAAGATTATTACAAAGAACCATCATTTGACAAGAGAGAATGCTATTTTTATAAAAAAATTGAATGCAGCGGGTCTTGAACCCGAAGGGGGTTTGAATCCCGCTTCGTTCAAATTTTTATATGTTCTCTTTAAGTATTTTTTCTATCCTTAGTATGGATTAACACTTAAAAAGTCATTAAAATATGAAAATAATTAATTCTTCCCGAGTGGGAATCGAACCCACAATCCTGCGCCACGACGATACTCTCGAGAATATCTCTTTAATAACCTATTTTTATTATTATTGATCACTAGATTCTGCCGATTCCACATACATACTCATATATGTTCTAGTATATAATGAGAATAATATAAATATATTATCAAAAGGCACAAGCTTTAATATGACTTAATAAAGCTACGACAAACCGATGAAAGCTTTAAAAAATCGCCGTCCATTTATTCAATAGCACATGTAAGTATGAAATACGTTCTCTCATACTACGCCCAAATAATTCTTAAACGCTAAATTGCCCAAAGACGTTTAATGGCGCCTAATCAAAAAACCTTCCTCTAACGAGTGGGAAGCGCAGCAGGGTGTAATATTTTTGCTTAAACGAGTTTTGGACTTGTGAATGGGAAAAATGATAATGTTAGGAGAATTTAATTTTTTGTCTTTTCAAAATGAATTAGAAGATGAGGTTGTATTCGAGTAGCATCACTTGATTATTTCTTCATTCACAACAGTAGGCTGGTTAAAATATATATATATATATATATATATATATATATATATATATATATATATATATATATATATATATATATATATATATATATATATATATATATATATATATATATATATAGATATATATATATATATATATATATATATATATATATATATATATATATATATATATATATATATATATATATATATATATATATATATATATATTTGGTGTCAACATTCTCCGTTCTCCACTTTTTCTTAACGCTGTTTAACCTACCCCGCTCCGGTAATAAAACAAAAACTTACCTAAGCGGAGAAATGACAAAAATGCCATCACCGATACCGTACCGTACCATATAACCACATTGTTTACAGATACCCACTACATAGTAAATTATAATAAAAAAATAAATTAAATAGACAAATATTATCAAAGCGTATAACATCTTAAGCGTAAAAATTTAAATGATATACTTATCATTAGAACTTTCCTTGCAATAACGAATTTTGAATACAATTTTAGTATTGTAGATAATATTTTTCGACCAAAGTTAAATCTAAGTGCTCTTTATGCCCCTTTTTTTTGAATTTCACAAATTACTATATTTTAACCTAGTTTTTCGCATTAATCATTTAACACAAGAATGACTAAGTTGAGTTACGCCAACAACACGCATTGTCTCTTAAGTGGAAACAATATTAACAGAGTACCTATCATAGCATTACATACATACATATCTTCACTCTTTATCCCTAGCGGGGTAGTCGGAGCGAACGGAAGGCCAAACGCTGCGGTCCCTGCATACCTCTTTCGCCTCGTCCACTGTCATTAACCTCTTCATAGATCTTCGGGGCGTCCTCATGCTTATTACGTGACCTCCCTCCAGTATCTTCGACACTGTGTTTTCGAAGGTCAACCGAGGTCTCCCTTTACCTCTCTCACCATTCACTTTTGCTTCATATGCACTAAAAAGCTTTATATTTCAGAATAGAATTACGAGAATTTTCAATATATCAGTTTCAATGCAATAAAAACTATGGGAGAGTAATAAAAAAAGTATACTCGATATTGGTACAGTATTAAATATCCTAGCATTTAGTAGAAACACGTTTCAATTTGTACAAAAACTGTTTTAACGTTACTCATATTATTTAGGTATTCTATAGTTTTTATACGAAATATCATATAACATGACAAAATATGAACTATAAATTCTAACTATGCGTGATTAAAATATTGAAGCTGTCATGGTGCGATGGGATTTGGGGATGGGATATGATAGGGGTGGGATGTCTGTGAGTTCTATCCTCACGCGACCAATAGACATATATAATACTTTTAAATGACAAGTAAACAGTACATAATATAAAATAAATAAATAACAATGTTTTGTTAAATAGATACTTAAATAAAATATATTAAAAAATTTACTAATAATTAAACAATTCATATTAAATAAAAAAGTATAACCGGATTAATCGCGGATATTATCATCTTTTGGAAGACCGACGTTTCGAACACTTGCAGTAGTCCATGTTCACGGGTAGACTGAGGTGGCATTCGTCTGTCAGTTGGTATAATTATTATATCAAACTACCGCCAACAGTTTCTTAGTTGTCTCATGCCCTGGATTCCTGCAGAATGAGCTGACTGTATCCTGACTTCTGGTGTGGTGGGTTTGGGACTTTAAAGTTTTTATAAGTGGATCCCAGGTGGTAGAAAACTTCCAACCGTCTTCTCCATTGAAATTGGGATATTTTTGTATTGCAATAACCTTGCGGATCATTCTGGGGATATATCTGTTTTCAATAGCGAGTATGTGAGGTTTATCAAACCTGATGTAATCCAACCATTGTTGTTTTGTTTTGAGACCCAACCTTGTTCATTGAGTGCTCACACACAGCAGACTTCAATACACGCCCATTCTTGACATCAGAGATGTGTTTCTTCACCATAACACCGATGCTTCTCTTTGTTTGACCAATGTAAGATAAGCCTCAGTCACAATAAAGTTTGTATACACCTGCACACTGCAGAGAAATGTTACATTTAACTGGTCTCAAGAACTACCTCACTTTTTTGTTAGGCTTAAAAATAGTTTTTATAGAAGCTCTTCTTAAGATGTTGCAGATCCTGTCTGTAACTCCCTTTACATATGGTAGAAGCGCTGGTGGTCTCTCTACTGTGGGTGGCTTGTTTGTATTCTTAAAATGGTGGCGAGGAACTGGCAGCTTGTTCTGATGAAGGGCATTTTTACCAGTCGAAGCTCCTCCCCTAGATGTTCAGCGTAGGAGAGGTGGTGGGCTCTCTGTAACAAAGATTTGCCAACGGTAGGTAACTGTGTGGAGTGATGGAATGAACTTATTATATTTGTATTTTACATTGATTTAACAATTTTATATTGATTTGATCATAGAATTAATTATGAGCCAAGCCATCTGACTGTAAATGTGTTGGTAATAGGCTGGTAGTGTTGATGGAGAAGAATAAAAGCCTACTCACGGTCAGCACTGAGTACGAGTATACTCAACAACACTTTAAAAGTACATGTAATATAAACGTATCCACAGAAGTACATAATATAACATAATAACACAAATGTAAATGTCAATAAAATGAAAGCTGCTGCTATTTATTATTTTTGTCATATACCAGTGGGTAGATGAAGACGCGACAACACCCTCATAGCTCAGTCGACGACTTCCGTTTATGAATAGACTATATACGAAAATTAGGTATTAAGGTATATATATTTTGTCATGTCAATAAAATGAAAGCTGCTGCTATTTATTATTTTTGTCATATACCAGTGGGTAGATGAAGACGCGACAACACCGTCATAGCTCAGTCGACGACTTTCGTTTATGAATAGACTATATACGAAAATTAGGTATTAAGGTATATATATTTTGTCATGTCAATAAAATGAAAGCTGCTGCTATTTATTATTTTTGTCATATACCAGTGGGTAGATGAAGACGCGACAACACCGTCATAGCTCAGTCGACGACTTCCGTTTATGAATAGACTATATACGAAAATTAGGTACTAAGGTATATATATTTTGTCATGTCAATAAAGTGAAAGCTGCTGCTACACAATATTTTTGTCATATACCAGTGGGTAGATGAAGACGCGACAACACCGTCATAGCTCAGTCGACGACTTCCGTTTATGAATAGACTATATACGAAAATTAGGTATTAAGGTATATATATTTTGTTATATATATAAAAACGATAAATAATTAAACTATCATATTATAATATATAAATTATATACTATATAAATTATATACTATATAAATGATAAATATACAAAAATAGTTCACCACAGGTTTTATTCACATTCGGGGGTATCCATTATTTTTATTTAGCCGCTATGGTAAGACAAAATGCAGCGTTTAGTTCTTCCACTCAACAGATAATGTCTAGAATAGTCTACTGCTATAACTATAGCTGCTACGATTTATATAATCTCAAAGTTCTCATTTCCATACATAGATACGCTCTAACCGCAAGTAGGTTACAATCATAAGTTTTATAGGCAATAACGTTAACTTAGAAAATGGTGTGAAAACTTTGCAAGGGTATAAAAATGTTTTATGTTCACATCGAAAGGGTACCTCTAAATAAAACCGATGAAACTTCGACAAAGAGCTTTTCAGAGGGTTTATTAGATCATTTATAGTTAAATACGGGTTAAAGAATGTGGTTCTGAAGCTTTTTTACATCTTGAAACTATAATATTTCTAGTTACAGTGTTTGTGAGCTTAATCCAAATTGAGCCAAATTATTGTTTTTTCCCTTTGGTGAGAGAAGTAGTTAGGTAGGAGAAGAGTTACGCTTAATAAATGCTGTCAAGAATTTGTCAAAAAAACGGAGAATATCTTGACATTAGGTCGCTTAAAGTATAAAGCTAACAAAAAAATCTCATTCCGTTTAGTATTGTGACAAAATTTTTAACATAAATAATGCCCAAAAGACACTACTAAAAGCCTACATAATGATCGAAGTTAAATTACAGGAGTATGTATGGATCATAAAATTAAAGCTGAATGATGTAAATAAAAAAAGTTATTGTTGGATGAAATTTGATGAAAACACCCACAATATGGTCTGCTCTTTGATGACTCATAAACTTAAGCGTCATTCACTGAGGGAGTAGAAACATATACTTCATTTTTATATGTCACATAATATATTTTATTCTAATAATCATCTTATGTTCCGGATCACATAAAGAACAGGATGGAGATGAATTTAGTACTTTTTCGTTACTAGAAAGCTTTATTTCTTTTCAGGTGGTTCGGGCACGTCGAGAAAATGAGTGATGAATGGTCGAAATGATATTTGAAGCAAAAGTGAATAGTGAGAGAGGTAAGGGGTCTCCCCTCGGTTGACCTTCGAAAACACAGTGTCGAAGATACTGGAGGAAGGTCACGTAATAAGCATGAGGACGCCCCGGAGAGCATGTATGAAGAGGTCAATGACAGTGGACGAGGCGAAAGAGGTATGCACGGACCGCAGCGTTTGGCCCTCCGTTCTCTCTGGCTACCCCGCTAGGGATAAAGCGTGAAGATATGTATGTATGTATGTAATGCTATGATAGGTACTCTGTTAATATTGTTTCTACTTAAGAGACAATGCGAGTTGGTTGCGTAACTCAACGCCGCGTTTTGTTTTGGTAGATAAAATGGCCTGAAACTTATGAAAAAAAAGAAGCTCAGTCATTCATGTTTTAAATGATTAATGCGAAAAACTAGGATGAAATATAGTAATTTGTGAAATTCAAAGCAAAGGGGCATAAAGAGGACTTAGATTCAACTTTGGTCGAAAAATATTATCTACAATACTAAAATTGTATACATATTTCGTTATTGCAAGGAAAGTTCTAATGATAAGTATATCACTTAAATTTTTACGCTTAAGATGTTATACGCTTTGATAATATTTGTCTATTTAATTTTTTTTTATTATTATAATTTACTATGTAGTGGGTATCTGTAAACAATATGGTTATAAATTCGATAGCCATTCGGTATCGGTGATGGCATTTTTGTCATTTCTCCGCTCAGGAAAGTATTTGTTTTATTACCAAAGCGGGGTAGGTTAAACAGCGTTAAGAAAAAGTGGAGAACGGAGAATGTTGACACCAAATATATATATATATATATATATATATATATATATATATATATATATATATATATATATATATATATATATATATATATATATATACATATATATATATATATATATATATATATATATATATATATATATATATATATATATATATATATATATATATATATATATATATATATATATATATATATATATATATATATATATATATATATATATATATATATATATATATATAAAGAAATAATCTAGTGATGCTACTCGCATACAATCACATCTTCTAATTCATTTTGTAAAGACAAAAAATTAAATTCTCCTAACATTATCATTTTTCCCATTCACAAGTCCAAAACTCGTTTAAGCAAAAATATTACACCCTGCTGCGCTTCCCACTCGTTAGAGGAAGGTTTTTTGAGCGCCATTAAACGTCTTTGGGCAATTTAGCGTTTAAGAATTATTTGGGCGTAGTATGAGAGAACGTATTTCATACTTACATGTGCTATTGAATAAATGGACGGCGATTTTTTAAAGCTTTCGTCGGTTTGTCGTAGCTTTATTATGTCATATTAAAGCTTGTGCCTTTTGGTAATATATTTGTTATTCTCATTATATACTAGAACATATATGTGAGTATGTAAGTGGAATCGGCAGAATCTAGTGATGAATAATAATAAAAAGAAGGTATTTTAAGAGATTATTCGATTCTCGAGAGCATCGTCGTGGCGCAGGATTGTGGGTTCGATTCCCACTCGGGGAGAATGAATTATTTTCATATTTTAATGATTTTTAAAATGTTAATCCACACTAAGGATAGAAAAAATACTTAAAGAGAACTTATAAAAATTTCAACGAGCAGCGGATCTTGAAACCAAAGTGGGATTCAAACCCGCTTCGGGTTCAAGATCCGCTGCGTTCAAATTTTTTATAAAAATAGCATTCTTTGTAATAATCTTTGGGTAGTGTAAATTGGTACAAATCTCCCTACAGAGATGCTAACAACGTAATAAGTTGTATATAGCAAATAAGAATTTCGACGCAGCGTGAGAAAGAACACATGGCTTAGTGGTCTGAATGCTTGGTTCAAATTTTTATACGTTTTCTTTAAGAATTGTTTTCATTTTTTTTTCTTAAGAGACTGCGTCACCCGCTTTTCGACTTTCGAGACATTGCGTGTATTATCAATTATCTCATTAAAAATTAATGAATATTATTAAAAAAATACTGTTATAATTTATGGAGCTTTATAAATTTTAACATAATATTATGTAAATTAACCGCCATGTTGAAAGTTACCAGAAGAAATCACCTCCTAAAATGTATTTCGGCAACAAACAATATTGTTTCCGGTACTTTTTTTATTCAAGAATCTGTTTTTACCTTCACAAAGGTAACATAAAATCCATTCCATCCCGTTGCATTACCATTTCGCTTTGAACTGAAAACTGGAACTACATTCATTATTTAAAGCAAACTTAAACTTAACAAGTTATTTTTGTATAACTTTTACAAGTAAGTTGAATGATAATATGTAATTATCAGGTAAGTGGATGTTGTAAAATGTATTTATATTTACTTACTGATTGATGTACGGATTGATGTCGGCAGAGAGAACGTAGTGCTGGGACACTCCGTTCTACTCTATATTATTAGTAGATATTTGTGTTATTTTTAAAGTGTTCAATTTGTAATTACATTTGTAATTACCTTTACTATTATCTATTAATTTATTTAACTTCACGCTGCATACCGCACATGGCAGGGTAGGCAGAGGGAACCTAGTGTTAAGACACTCCGTTCCCCACTTTTCATAATTCGAGTTATTGCATGTTGAATGGCGGTACTTTATAAATAGATATAATTGCTATAACATGGAGATAAGTAACGCTCGAATATAACGCAAACTTAACGTAATACTGCCTTGAGCTATATGAAGTTCAAGCGATAAAATAAGGTTGTTTTATCTAATCTCTGTTGTTTTATTATTATTATTATTATTTAATATATATTATTATATATTATTATTATTAATATTATTGTTTTATTATACACAATCCAGAGCAGCGAAATATTCTTAATTGTATAAACAATTCTAAGAAATTAACTCTCATTCATCGTTCTTCGGTAGACACAACTCATCTTTACTTCGACAGTATCTACATTAATACGCATAAGTTAGTTGTTTTTTATGTACCACATAAAAGATATGGTAAATATAAAAGTATACGAAAGAAAATTGTGTACAAAGGATAATTTATCTTTAAAAGAGATCTCTTCCAGAAATCCTTGAATGTAAGAAGGCAATGTTAATTATAGAGATCCTGGGTATTGGTATATATTTTGTGAATATTATATTAATAAAACAAAAATAATATAATAAAAATATATTATAAATAAATAAAAATATATTATAAAAGGAGAAAGAGAGAAACAGATAAAACGAATATTATTAATATTAATTACGATTAAGGGAAAGGGAAATCAATAATTTTCTTTTTTTGCAACTCTGGCAACAAGGCAAAGAGCAGCTTTTAGTTCCGCCAATCAACATGCAATGCCTCGAAACGCTGAAATTGGGGAACGGAGTGTCTTAACACTAGGTTCTGTCTGCCTATCCTGCCATGTGCGGGATAGAACGTGAAGCTAAAAAAAAAGTTAGTAATTAGGAAGCGAGTTTCATAAACGCACTGCCTGGACCGTAAATGATTTATTTTAAAGAAATATAGTTTAAGTTAACCCAAATACCGAAAACTGGGGTCGGCGTAAAATCCGATTGCCCCGCCTTATTTCATTTGCGGTCCAAGCGAAACCTTTCGGCGAGCTTTAAGCGTCTCCCAATATTTAAACCATTTTATTCTTTTCAGGCTTGTTAAAGAAAATTCTATTATTTGATTACGCAATTTGCTTCAGACAAAAGCAATAAATTGTCACGTCAAAGGTTAAATTAAGATATTCCTTACACAATTATTGTAGGCTTAAAAGCCATAAAATATATTTTTGATAAATTTCGCAATAGGATATATTATTCTGCAAGGACCGTCGTGGCACGGAGTGTCTTAACACTAGGTACCTACGGTTCCCTCTGCCTACCTATCTAGAGTTGAATGTATAAGCTGACAATATGGCAATTGGTGTATGTAAATATGTATGTATATATTATATATGTATGTGTTTTACAGTGACATATTTGCACCATTGCTATTATGGTTTACAGAGGCTTACAGAGGTTACAGTCTAAGTCTATGGTTTTTTTTATTACATTCTCTTCTTTACTATTAAATCTATGTCTTATGCTCTCCATACAACATAACATATATTAATGAAGTAGTCTGTGCTCTATTGGCACGTTTGGATTATCATAATTAATAATAGTATTCATAGCACAAGGATTAATAAGTTACAGTTAAATCGGTTGGTATAAATTTGTTTTATTTATAACTAGCGACCCTCTCGCCGCTTAAGCAAACTGAATTTGTGTTCGTTTCGATATGTTATATATAGGTAAGCAAATTGTACATGTTCAGTATTTACTCTAATATTATATATATATATATATATATATATATATATATATATATATATATATATATATATATATATATATATATATATATATATATATATATATATATATATGTATATATATATATTTTTTTTTTGTTTTTCTTTTTTTTTTTTATTTTTATGTAAATAAAAGTAGCCTAAGTTACTCCTTATTATTGTCAGTGAAAATCCCGTGAAAATCCAGCCGTTTCATTAGCCGAGATTAGCCGCAACAAGTAGACAGAGAGATAAAAATTATAAAAAATGCACCGTATATACGTATATTCATATGCATGTAGTAAAAGGCGGTTATTTAGTATCTAGTACCTTTTTTATATTACAAACGGACACTATTTATTAGTATAGATATTGATTTTAAGTGCTAGAATAACTCTTTTACTTAGAAAATGTACTTGGTTTGTTGCCTCTGCTTGTTCTAGTGTTATTATGTATATGTATATATATATATATATATATATATATATATATATATATATATATATATATATATATATATATATATATATATATAAGCAATGCAATAATCAATGTTTTAGTAAGCGTAACATAGTATTGCATTTTAATCAAATTAGGAAAAAGAATAAAAAAAATTAACTACTATATTAACACTTTTTCACTTCTATTTATAATATTAAACTGATATTTTAAATAATAGATACTGGTGCTACAATTTATTACACAAAATAGAGTACCTATTGACTAATAGTCAAGCGTCTATCGATCCCATTATTATCGAAATTGTTTTAATTAAAGTACTTACAGTGAAACAATTCAGGTTATTACTATAAAAGAGGCCTAACTGTAACTTTAAAATTGACAACTTTTAATTCATATTGAAAATTTCATTTTGTACTTGTTACATTAGTATAAATTTGTATGTATTTTAGTCTGTCAATATATTTTTTTATCATGTGGAGGTATTAAGCTGAAACTAATAACAAGTCCTTGGAATCGAGAGAAAATATCAAAGATCTAAGTCGACGCAATCAAAAGATATGGCTGGCATATATATACATGGGCTGTTTATCCATCATTTAGATGCATAATCAAAACCTATGGAGGCTTTACCCTTTACTTTTTCATGGAATTTGGCAAACGCAAAAGTAAGTAAATTAAGCAAAAATCCAGAAAACTTATAATACAAACTTATATTTATAGTTTATTTCATACAAAATGAATGCATACGCACGCAAATTAAATTTGTCTACTTTTCAAAAAATATCAGTGCACGAGTCATGCTTACACTTGACCGTATATTTATTTATTATTTAATAATTTCAAATTATATTCTTAGGCCACTTTGGTATAATAACTTTATTTACGATTGTATTCGATTACAGCTATTAGATATGGTAAAAAATATAAGCACAAGTACAGTATAATTTTACCATTATGCCAGGCGTAGTATAATTTTATACAGTTAATATACAAACGATCGTTGCTCATTTTTACTTTGTAACTAGATATTTTTATCATAAAAATTGTTTATTTGTATTAAAAGCAGAATATGGCCCTTAGGCTTTAGCCCTTTGGATTTTAATTTTCAGTTTGATTCTATTACATATACAGACAAATCGGGTTGGATTTCACCATTTATAATGCAAAATTTCAAAGCGGAATGTCTTAACACAAGGTTCTGTCAGTATTGTTATCAAAATAATGTTTTATGTTATTTGTTATTACACCTTAATAGCGAGATAGTCAAAATGGAAAAGGTGATATACGCTAAGGTCCTACTCCTCTTCCGCCTCGTCATCAACCTCTTCGTACCCGCTGTTTGGGAGGATTTCATAGTTATATCTTCCGCCAGTAACAACGACACTATGTTCTAGAAGGTCAACATGGATTTCTTGTAGCTTTTTTATTACTCACATCACACATCTTCATTTATCTCTAGAGAGACGCAAACTGAATGCTGCAGAGATGTGACCTCTTCGTATGAGAAGCAGCATTAACTAATCTAATCGAATCCGTAATAACAAATACACAAAAAATAAAGTACTAGTGAGGATATCACAGTAAGAATATAGAGAAATGCCAGGTGGTCCTGACACGATGAGAGGTTTAGTGACATGGTGAATAAAAAATGTATAAATGTTATAAAAATATATATATTTTGACTATTATACTGATATATTACATATATTATGTCATTATATAATTTAATATATGTATCAAATACAAATAGCAGATACAAACCAATGTTATTAAAGGCAAGCAATAAGTTTTCTACTCGCGTAGCTTATTATTTTAATAGGTGTTCTTATTATATCGTTAACATGTAAAACTAAATTTAAAAGTACTTTACTATGTAGAACATATATGACGGTAAATTACTGGTTTGGAGAATGTTGGCTATAATGTAATTTATATTGATGAAATCAAATACCTACCTACATAAAGCCTTGAAGGTCTGTAATAACTCTGACAGTTATTACAGACCTTCAAGGCTCTATACATGAATAGAAAAAATAAAAAACCTCTTTTGTCCGTCTGTTTGTATGTCAAGACTTTTTTCTAACAAATACGTAGAGGTTTCATATTGTATGAAATTCGCTGCCTTCTCGTTCACCTACAATTATAAAGCTTTGCTCTTCATTCCATTAAGAGAAAACATTTGAAAATTAGTAATTTATGTTATGTACATCAGATAAAAATAGCATTACAAACTTATATCTGTAATTCATTTCTTATAAAATTAACAAGCCGTAGCCTTAGTCACTTTTCACAAGCCGTACTTCATATTGGGCTTAAATTATTATTAGATTTGTACGAAAACCTCCGATGCACGAGTTCGACTCGCACTTGACCGATATATACTAACAACTATACCTAAATTCTTATGTTGCTCCCAAAACATAATTAGATATACAATATAATATTCATAACATTAAATTATTGACAGTATTTAAAACTGAAACTTTTTTCGGAAGTTCTAACAGAGTAATGACAAATGATTTACAGAGTCACATGCCGTAGAGTTCTTGAAGAATAAAACAAAAAAAAGTAAAAATTATTTCCATGTGCAAAATTACAAACGTATGCCGCAAGTTCACTAATTAGGCTGAATCGAGGATTTGCCACCCACGTTGTATCAGCTTCACGCTTTAATGACAGGAAAGGCAGATATAACCTAGTGTCAAGACACTCCGATTTTCGCTTTAACCACAAATTTGAAACATTTTGTTTTGAATAGCGCAACCCATTACCGCATCTTATCTTAGTACAGCTGGGTGGTACTCGTAATAATTTGTCGTTACCCTGAGCGGATATCGAACCCACAGCCATTGGCCGTCATACATTAACATTCAAGAAGGCACGCGAAAATAAACTACTAGACATGCTACTGTACATAATTAATAATGTTAAATATTAATAAAAGAATAAATTATACATTTTTATTTGTTATAACTATGTACTTGGGGCCGTCGTAACGCAGTGCCGCAGTCATGACTGTAAACCTGATGGTTCCATTGCCACTCGGGGAAAATGAATTATACTTACGGAAAACATAAAGATTTGAATGCAGCGGGATTTGAACCCGCACCTCATGGAAACCTTCCAAGCGCTCTGACCACTAAGACATGTGTTCTGGTATGCTTTTTACAACTTATTATGATGCTAGCATCTCTGTAGGGAGATTTTTACAAATTTCCGTTACCCAAAGATTATTGCAAAGAACAATGATTTGGCAAGAGAGAATGCTATTTTATTAAATATTTTATTGATTTTTAAAGTAATAATCCACACTAAGGATAGAAAAATATTTAAAGAAAACATATAAAAATTTGAACGCAGCGGGATTTGAACCCACGCTCCATGGAAACCATCCAAGCGCTCTGACGCTTCCCTTATTGTGGATTAACATATTAAAAATCAATGAAATATGACTTTAAAATTAATTTTATTCTTCATAAAAAAATCTTCATTAAACTTTTAAAAATATTTATTAAATTATTAATGTACAATATTATTAATATCCTCTCTTAGCTTACTAATGAACGTTAGGCAAATTTCAAAACAATCTAAAACACAAAGCCTAGCCGAATTAATTGCAGAGAAAGTCACTGTAATTATGTCCTCATGTAATGAATACCTGCCTGCCTTGTCCCTATATAAGCGCTCGAAGCTGGCGGGAATGTGAAAACTACTAACAATTTCAATTTAAAAATGTGTACAAGCTTTTGCTTTTTAGTAAAGCTAAAGTGAATTTAATGATTTTTTTTGGCGATTATGGTAGCGACTTAATACATCAATTAGCCATAAATAATAATATTAATAATAAATAAATAATAATATATAATAATATTATTAATAAATAAATAATAATATATAATAATATTATTATTAAATAAAAACCTTTTGGGAACAATTTACAATGTAAAAATCGTTTGTCTCTTTACCAGAGCGAGGAAATGAATCATAATTTCTAGTGGGAATTGCACCCACTACCGTCACATTTACAATCATATATTACAACGTGGACTACTGTCCACTTAAAATATAGATGTGGATATATCTAGATAAACCGGAAATAACTTTGCTAAGTTTTAAAAGAAACTTAATTAATCTAAGTTAAAGATCAATATATCAATAAATACGCTATATTATAATAATAAATACGATATATGATAATGAATACGATTTTGTATTCGTGTTTGTTAAATCATTTAATCATGTATTAATTGTATTTTATTTATTTATATTATTATTATTATTACGTTCCAGTGTAATACAATTTGAATTGTCATTTTTGTTTATTGAGTATATATATATATATATATATATATATATATATATATATATATATATATATATATATATATATATATATATATATATATATATATATATATATATATATATATATATATATATATATATATATATATATATATATATATATATATATATATATATATATATATATATATATATATATATATATATATATATATGTATATATATATATATATATAAATATATATATATATATATATATATATATATATATATATATATATATATATATATATATATATATATATATATATATATATATATATATATATATACTATTTATTATTTATTTTACCTATATCCTTTCAATAAGCCTTATCAATGCATGGTATACATTTGAAGCATAGATAAATTATTCATAAAAATAAAAAAAAGCTTTAAGCTTATCCTTTGTAAAATTTGTCATATGACTGACGAAAAATGGTATAAAGCGAAATACCTACAGCCTGTTGACGAATAGAGGGCATAGCTTTTTCGACATATTTTATATATCATACACAAAAAGCTTAGGTTAAATCGCACCATATTCTTCATACTATAGCTGGGTTGGATTATTTACAACAATGTGTCGTTTAGTAATGGTACGAAAACTTGCATTAAGTTGATTTATGGATATTGGGATATTTATTTATTTGCATTCGAAACGTTTATGAAAAAAATATAACAATTTGAAGATATTATTAGAACAATATAAGTCAATTTTCTTATTTTGCATAGATAATGCTTGCACAGTGGTAGACTCTTATATCGTGTTTTGTTTGCCAAATGTAGGAAATGCATATAATTTATAAAATTTCGGTCAAGTGCGAGTGGTACTTCAGCACCGAGGGTTCCGTACCATTTCATGATTGTAGGTGAACGGGACGTACAACTTATAAAAAATGACAAACTTATATTTTGATAAACTTATTTTTACTTATATTTCGTGTCAACGTTCTCATAACTCTACGTCAATGCAGTACAATCAATAAGAGTAGACAAACTTAATTTCCGGTCGTATGAGTACATTTTGCATGAAATAAATCTATAAATTTTCAATTTTCAAACTTTTTCCTTTGTATTAAAAACAACTTTTTGCCAAATTTCTATCTCATAATACGCTGTCGGTTTTTATTACGCGACGATTTTCGTACAAAATGTATAAAAAATTAGCTTTTACACTTCTGTGCTTCAACAGGTTATTGACTGGCGATGCGGAATATTAATTTCAGCTTGATTCCTCTACGGAATTTTGATAGACGGACAACAGAGTCTATAAGGGTTTCATTTTTTCCTTTGCGGTACAGAATCCTAAAACTGGCACAGCAGTCACAGTGGCATACAACCTGACAGTACCTAAATGCAACGATATCGGATTTTATTGACACTCGGGGGAATGAAGTATTTTCCATTTTCTACGCTCTGGTAAAAAGACAAAGTTAAATCCCTCCACTAACGTTGAGAACGGAATCTCTTAACAATAGGTTTCATATGCCTACCTTTCTATATACGCAATACAGTATGAAGCTAATTGCTATATACGCATCTATATACGCAATACAGTATGAAGCTAAAAAAGCTATTGTATTTTAATAAAAAAAAAGAAAAAAAAAAGATTATAAAAAAGCCAATTCCACGTTAGCCTGATATTATTCGAACGGTATCCTATCTTTTCTAGCCACCCTGTCAACAGTAACTTCACAAATGGCAAATTCGAGTTCAAAGGAAAAATGCCGATTGACGGCGAAGCAATTAAAATTGGATTTGAAATAGCATTGATTGATCGTGCCTCCGTCATAATAATTGTGTAGAGACAGAATGTTATTTCAGTATTTTATTTTATTTTTTCGTACACATTCAAATGTAGGTGGGTTGGTACAATAAAGTGATTATATAAAATAATCTATAGCAATGTAAAATAGCATCGTGTCAATAGTTTACTTAAAAACCGCCTACAAAAGCGTGTTTTTTAGATATATTTTTTTTTTAAATCAAATTAATCCTGCATTTCAAAGTCGGTCAAAATTACGTTCAAGTTACATAGTTATAGTACATACGTAGTATTAATGGTGATTTTACTGGCAGAGCGGAAAACCAAACATTGTCTTACCAGAGCGGGAATATTAAAATAATTCGTCCTGCTAGGCGTTTACACGTAGGCCCTGTTCATTCCCTGCCTGCCCATTCTCCATGTTCTAACTTATTTTTGCTTAGAATTGTAAGTAAATTTTAGAATAAGCTTTCATTATAAAAAAAACTCATCGAAATTATGTGAAAATATTAAAATGCATTCCTGTTAGTCTTGTCAGTCAGTCACTTTTACTTAGCTGACACCTTCACAAATCTCTTCGCATTGCCATAGAATGTGTACAAGGTAAGAAATCTAAAATTTAAATCGTTGTTTACGGAACATTGCATATGCAAAAGCGCCAACCAATCTGTTTATATATACATATGTAGTCTCTACGTACGTACATAGAGTTCTCGTGAACTACTGCATTACACATTAAGTGCACTTAATCATAAAATGGGAACGACAAATTGAATTTTTTTTTAGTTCTGAATTATGATATGATTAATATGGGTGATGCAGTGATGCTGCATTTTACTGTAAACGCGATGGTTGTGGTCTCGTGAGGATTGCATTGTTTCAATTCCTCCACTCAAAACACAGTGACACAGCCTCTGGCTGTGGGTTCGATTTCCAATGGGGGATATGAATAATTTTAATTTCTCTGGTCTCTCATAAATTGGGCGGAAAGTTGGGAACGAAGTTGCTTAATAAAATGTGAAGGTAATAACAGAAATCGTTACAAATGTATAAGGACTTCGACGTAGCTTGAAATTTAACTTAGTAGTCAGAGCGCTTGGACAGTGTTCAAGGAGCGCAGGTTTAAATTCCGCTACGTACAATTTTTTTAATTTTTTTCAAAATATGACGATGATATAGTTTTTTAAAGTATTTATGAAAATCTTCATTTAATTTATAATATTGTATATTTTTATATAATATTATAAACTTAACCCTATACAATTCTCATACTATAGGATTAAGTTAAGAACATTTTTTGCTTGGAATAAAATTCAAATTGTTAAAAAACAAACAGGTTTACTAATTAACCAAATTTCATCTCAACTCATAAATAGTTTTCATTAAATATTTTTTATTATTTATAAAGTGTTCATCCACACTAAATATAGAAAAATACTTAAAGAAAATGTATGAAATTTAATTCAGCGGGATTTGAGCCCGCGCCTCATAGAAACCGTCCAAGCACTCTGACCACTAAGCCATGCGTTGTTCATCACTTTGCGTCGAAGTTCTTATATGCTTTTTGCAACTTATTACATTGTTACCATCTGTGTAAGGAGATTTTTACAAATTTCCACAAACCAAAGATTATTGAAAAGAACAATTATTTGGCAAGAGGGAATGCTATTTTATATTAATTTTTTTAATATCTCGATTTTTTATATTAAATTATATATGAGGTGGGGGTTGAAATCCCGCTGCGTTAAATTTTTTATATGTTTTCTTTAGGTTTACATAACATTTTAATGATGTCCAATATGACAAAGCGGTCACACAAAAAAAGTTGTTAATATATATTTTATCATCAAAATTCTGGCATTTTGCATAGTACTAGTGATGTACTGATGAAACATTGTAGGTATTCTCTGTTGAGTGTATACTCACTTAATATTTATCGAGCTATTATTTAAAGTATACAAAAGTACCTCCCCTACAAATGAAAATATATGGAAAGTAGCAAAACTGTAACCTCTAAAACAGTAAAGCGAGAGCTTTCTCAAAGGCATTAAATTGCAGTAGTAGAAGTTCGTATAAACAGCTTCAGGTGTGATGGAAGTGGCTCCTCTTTGTGCAAAATGAAAATACATTTTGCTTACAATGTTTCTAAGTTTTGGAAACGAAACGTATTTATTGAAAGAACTATATGAATATAGATATATATCTACATACACGTTTAAAGTTTATAATAGAAAATATATGAAAATTTCGATAATAACAAAAAACTTTGGTTTTCTTAGCACTTTTGTTCATGTTTCAACTTTTATGAGCCACTTTCGTTGCTGAAAGCTCAAATTTATAGATATTCGATACTCAGGACTATTCGATACTTCGATATTCGAAAACAAAAGAAACATAATCAGCCTTCTAAGTGAACGCAGTCAAAAAGATATTACCTATGTTTACTTATTTAAATTTTACAACTTGTTAAACTCGCAACTTCTATTGGAATATAACAATGTAATTGATACGGAACCCTTGGTGCGTGAATCCGACTCGCACTTGAATTATTATTTTAAAACTTTCTTTATTTAGCAAATTTTAAACTTAAATTATTTTAAATTTATTTCTTTTTCATATATATATATATATATATATATATATATATATATATATATATATATATATATATATATATATATATATATATATATATATATATATATATATATATATATATATATATATATATATATATATATATATAAACTGTAAACTTGTAAACTGTAATACGTATAAAGTAGCTTCACTAATTTTGTGTTTCGGAGTTATGGTAGTTGGGAATTTAACTTTACTACCTGTTGCTTGTCAGTGCCGGTGTTAATTTATTATATCATGGGCAAAGAGGTGCTATATGTAATTTAAAAATTAAAATATGTAAGTTTTGAAAGTTTTTTTTTTTATTTGGTCATTATAAGCTCTTGTGAATCATCAAATTATTTAAAAATGTCAGTATCAGTCCAACAGGAAAGTACCACGACATTAGTTCGGACAGCATATTTTCTATGAACCTGAAATCGTTCTTCTTATTGCTGCGACCATTACTGACCTTTTGTGATCTCCGCATACTAAAGTTCACAGTCGAGATTGATCTCTGCATAGAATTGCAGTATTATCTTTGGTGTGAGAGTCTTCACCTCTTCTGGGTACATTTGATGTTTCCCAAGGATGGTATAACGCCGTTGCATAAGTGGTGGGCATTCAGTGAGAACATGAAGAGGTGTTTCTTCAGCCTCATTGCATATTCTACATATTCAATGGTATATTCAATTTTGGGTTTTAATCCCCATCTAATGCCGTCCAAATGCGAATACCAATTAAATTTCTGGTCCAGAATGATGCCCATGATCTTAGGCGAGGTTCAAATCCTGATACGTTCAATTATTTTTAATGTTTTCTTTAAATAGTTAATAGTATGTTAATGGAATCATATACAAATATATATATATATATATATATATATATATATATATATATATATATATATATATATATATATATATATATATATACATATATATATATATATATATATATATATATGTATATATATATATCTATATATATGTATATATATATGTATATATATATATATATATATATATATATATATATATATATATATATATATATATATATATATATATATATATATACATATATATATATATATATATATATATATATACATATATATATACATATGAAGTACACTTGGGGAACTAGAAGAGGCGGGCTTGAGTCCCATTACATCCGAATTTGTATATGATTCTATTAACATACTATTAACTGTTTAAAGAAAACATTAAAAATAATTGAACGTATCAGGATTTGAACCTCGCCTAAGATCATGGGCATCATTCTGGACCAGAAATTTAATTGGTATTCGCATTTGGACGGCATTAGATGGGGATTAAAACCCAAAATTGAATATTTAGAATATGCAATGAGGCTGAAGAAACACCTCTTCATGTTCTCACTGAATGCCCACCACTTATGCAACGGCGTTATACCATCCTTGGGAAACATCAAATGTACCCAGAAGAGGTGAAGACTCTCACACCAAAGATAATACTGCAATTCTATGCAGAGATCAATCTCGACTGTGAACTTTAGTATGCGGAGATCACAAAAGGTCAGTAATGGTCGCAGCAATAAGAAGAACGATTTCAGGTTCATAGAAAAATATGCTGTCCGAACTAATGTCGTGGTACTTTCCTGTTGGACTGACGATACTGACATTTTTAAATAATTTGATGATTCACAAGAGCTTATAATGACCAAATAAAAAAAAAAAACTTTCAAAACTTACATATTTTAATTTTTAAATTACATATAGCACCTCTTTGCCCATGATATAATAAATTAACACCGGCACTGACAAGCAACAGGTAGTAAAATTAAATTCCCAACTACCATAACTCCGAAACACAAAATTAGTGAAGCTACTTTATACGTATTACAGTTTACAATTTATTTCAATCAGCTCGACGCAGACTTGACTTTATAAGGCTTACACTACTTAGAACTTAGGCACTTTGAAATTTAATATTGTATATGAATAAAGTAGCTAATTTTAGGTTATTATTATATAAGCTATTATAATAGTGATGGGGCGTTCAATGGGAATACGAGCGCCAAAGAATATGTTAATATCATGGGACGATGGTGCGATAGTGTCAGACTGTAAACGCGTTGGTCTTGGGTTCAATTACCATTGGAGGGAACGAATAATTTCATTTTTCTCTATCTGATAACACAAAGTGCATCTTTAAATTGTGCTATTTAAAACACAGAGTCAATAAATCGGAGGGGAAAGTGGAGAACGGGCCACCGTTCTTCACTTTATTCACTGAAATTTCTCTGCTTGTAATCGCGACGGTTGTGTGTTCGAGTCCAATGTGGGGAGAATTTTATTTTGGATATATCCCGGTAACAAGACAAAGCGCGGCGTCAAGTTCCACCACTCAACACACAATATCTGAAGAGGCGGAAGGCGGCGAACGAAGTGACTTAATACAAGGTTCCCTCTGCCTTTTTTACTATATACAAGATGATCGTCGACCTGAAACGGAAATTAATAATAATAAATAACAAATATATTTAAAAAAAAAACAGAGAAAATCCTTTATTTCGCGTATCATTCACCTTTTGTAGCAGTCCTTTATCTCGGTTTCATATAAGCGACACGGGTCGAATGTGATTTCCTACATTTGTATGGTGATAATGGCAGCCTTTGCTGACTGATTTACGCGTCAGTTATTCTTTGTTTGGCATTTTTCTTAATGATATATGTACATTTGATTTTTTTAGGGTACCTTTGATATATAAAAGGAAGATAATAAAACCCTTATAGGATCACTTTATTGTACGTCTGTCTGTCAAGACAATTTTTCTCATTTTCGTATGACATCAATCAACGAAAGCAAAGGAGTCAAAAATAATCTTATTACTTATGGATTATTCTCGTTGTCTCAGCATTACACTAGCTAGGAGCTAGAACTTACAGTGCAAATAATGGAAAAATCAGAATATTGGAAATTTATAGATATACCACAAAAATACTGTTTCGAGCTTATCTGTAGTTTATTCCATACAAAATGAAAATTTAATTACGTATTTGGTATGGAAATCTCGGTGTACTATCACGATTGGCACTTAACAGATTTCAAAAAAAGAAATTTGATTATTTACGGAGAAGCTTTATGCATTATGCGTAGCAAAAGTATCTAGTGCCAGACAAAGTGATTCAAATTCAAGATATCGTAGGTTGGGTGGCGACTGCCTGCCTGCATTTGAACCTTAGCTTGGATCGAACAAATACGAATGAGTAGTACAAAAAATGTAACCTCTATAGAATATAACACTATTCTGCTTTATTGTATACTTTATTTATATGACTTTTGAGAAATTATGAAATTGAAATTAACACATCGACTGAAAATGTACTAAAATAAAGTTTAAAGAAGCACAAACTGAAAAATTATCCACTATCGCCATCTACAGCACTAATTTTTAATAAGAAACAAGAAAAATATAATAAAAAGGAACTAAAATGACACCCTGTGCCAGTTACAGTCATATTATCTATAAAATAAATTTGAACTAGCCTGTATGTAATATTCAGGGCGCGTGTGACCGTCGGATTTATTTGTCTACGTGTCGGTTTATCTCAAGAGGATCAGTCCTAGGCACGAGATCTTGATAAGCTTAAATATTCTGAGATTGCTTCCGTCTTATAGAAATAAGACTTGGATTTGAAATAATGGATTTAGAATATTTGAGATAATCAACTTAATTTAATTAATTTCTTTGCTCATTTTTCTATTATTAATAAAGTAAGCTTCGCAATTTTAACTAGATTATATTATTGATTTTGTCATTTGTCGTATGTTGTGGGTTCGATATCCACTCAGGGGATTTGGTTTCTGTCAAGAGAAAATGAAAATGAGTTTTGATTTGTGCGATATATATCGTGAGAGTAACAAAAAGGGAATGCATTTCATTCATTTATATATATATATATATATATATATATATATATATATATATATATATATATATATATATATATATATATATATATATATATATATATATATATATATATATATATATATATATATATATATATATATATATATATATATATATATATATATATATATATATATATATATATATATATATCTTCTTCTTCCTGGCATTAGTCCCGGCTTTTTGCCAGGGTCTGCCTTCCGACTAAGACCAATCGGTCCATATGAGTGGCGAAGTGGTTTTTTGTGGAGCGATTGCCATCTGACCTCCAAACCCATTACTGGGAGAAACCAGGAAAGGAAAGGGAATAAGAGGCAGAAAGACTTGGAATATAGGGGAGGGACACCACTTACATGGATTGGATCGGGTTATGAAAGTGGTGGCTCGAGGTCCCGGGGTCGCGTACCCGTATGCCGGAAACCAAATATCGGACAGATAATTGGCTAGACACCCTCTGAGATGCCAACGCCACGCGGTGTTCCCAGGCGGTCACCCATCCAAGTACTGAACGCGCCCGACGTTGCTTAACTTCGGTGATCGGACGAGAACCGGTGTGTTCAACGTGGCATGGACGTTGGCGATATATATATTATATATATATTATATATTATTGGCGATATATATATTATATATATATATTATATACGATATATATATTATATATTATTTGATTTCAGATCAAAAAATATGATGTAGCAATAACGCAACAATATTATCATAATATATGAATATCAGTTATTTTTAACCTTATTCGCGAACATAAGGAATAACAATATTATAAAAAACAAGCGTCTCACGTTTTCGCTTATTTCTTAGATGAAATTAGTTTGCAGTATTTTTATGTAACCGTATTTCATAACATTGTGATATATATATATATATATATATATATATCTATATATATATATATATATATATATATATATATATATATATATATATATATATATATATATATATATATATATATATATAATTTGCTATTTTATATTTTACATAGCTTGATGGTTGTGGGTTCGATTTCCATTCGTAGGAATGAAATATTTTCGCTTTGGTAAAATGCGACGTTAAGTTCCGCCACTCAACATGCAATAGCTCGAAATTTCGCGGAAAGTGGGGAATGGAGTGTCTTAACACTAGGTTCTCTCTATCATGGTATAATTTGTATTTTTTTCAAAATTCAATAATATTTCAAATGGGACACCCATCAGCTTCTGACTGCAATAACCTGAGTTAACATTAATTACTGGGTTATAACGCGAACGATATAACCTAAAAATGTATATTTTTATATGAAAAATTACAAAAACAAATATATTTGTCACAAAACTGACTCCTCCAAATGAAATCAGAATAATGTAATACAATGATAACTTACATATTATAAGATATTTCTCATTCCGATAATTGAGAGGATTCCCCGAGGATAGAATTCGATGTTTCGTTCAAAGTGAAATATTTTTATATTAAAGATAAGCTGAAATGTAAAAAATGGACAAGTTCGAGTTTGACTCATTCACCAAGGATTCCGTACAGTAAAGTTATACCTTTTAAAAGTTGACAGTTTGCAGGCTTGTGGAAAATTAATATTTTGTATGAAATGAAACACAACAACAACGATATAACTTTATTATGGTATTTTATTAATTTAAATTACTTATAGTCTAGATAACGAGAAGTGCCCCAGTTATTAATTAAGAAGCGAGCGTAAAAATATGCGGCATAAATGGCCGTAACTTATGATTGCGTCGACTTAAGAAGCTAATTATTTCCTCTGCTTTAAGATACTATAGATACCTCCACACGTTTCTGAATAAAATTGGAATGGAATAGGAATTTGGAAAGATAGAATGAAATATATATATATATATATATATATATATATATATATATATATATATATATATATATATATATATATATATATATATATATATATATATATTATTATAATTATAATAATAATAATTATAATATATAAAAGGTACAATAATCGTAGCATTATAACATAAAATGGCTTATAAAGTCAATATCAGGAGTCCACTGCCAATACGTTTTCATTATTTAGTATTTTATATATCTATGAAAAACCAGGGTAGATCAAAATATTATTATAAATACTATTTTTACATATAAAAATATTTCTTCAACGGAGTGACTGACTGACTGACTGAACTCATAGCCGAAACTATTATGAATGAATGAACGATGATAGACTAAGGATAAATTTGACATGTGTCTTACCTACAGTATAGATCCACTAAGAGACGATTTCTGGGAGATTTAGTAGACAAAACGTTTCCTTATCATAGTCGATGCAAACGAAGTCACGGTCTACAATGTGTATATGATATACATTGAGGCTTAACCAGCATAAGTTAAGTTGTTCATCAGAGGTCGCAGGTTCAAATTGGCATATTCACATAATTGTAAGCTTCCAGCTTATGTCAATATATCGCCATTGTATAAATCCGCAAATGGATGCGCATTTACTGCAAGGATATAATCCAAATTAACAATTTATCGTTTGCGTCGTCTAAAGAATGTCCACATGTGCATCTGGCCTTACACTTACAGTGTAAATGTAACCTTATATCAAGACAGAGGGGACCTAGTGTTAAGACACTCCCACCTTTCCGCCTTTCGAGACATTGCGAGTTGAGTGGCGGGACTCAACGCCGCGCTTTGCCTTGTTACCAGATCGAAGAAACTGATTAAAAAAAATAAAACAATTTAATCTGATTAATCGCGTATATGCCCATTATTGGAAAGCCGACGTTTCGAAGATTTTTCAGTAGTCCGTAATCAAGAGTAGTCGGTCTACCCGCCGTCTTGCAAAAATCCAAATAATTCATTCTCCCAAGTGGGAATCGAACCCGTTACGTCTAAATTATATTATACTATAGTACAGCTATAAGTACTATACTCTTAATAAGTATACTCTTAATAAGTTTTCTGAATCTTATATGTATCTTTTCCAAACAAAAATTATTATTGACAAAAATAAGTATATAAAAGTTTTATTTCATATTATTTGATATATGAGTATATGTTCAAAACTTCATAACAACTTCTCGTAGTTGTTATGAATTCAATGTGATTTTTCTAAGAAAATGAACCTGGTTATAAATAAATCATTTCATATTTTATGTTAATGTAAAGGATCTTATATCAACTGTTGCAAGAACACTTGTTTATTTCTAAATTAAAACTGCTTTTATTTTACGAAAACCCATTTTTAGGGTTCCGTACCTCAAAAGGACTTTGTTTTCTGTCTGTCTGTCTATCTATCTGTCTTTCCAGACCTTTTTATTAAGATCATGTAGATATATCAAGCTGTAATTTATATCATATATTTCAGTCCATAGTCCCTTGTAGTACAGAATAAATTAAAAATCTTAGTCAATATAATGAAAAGTTATGACACTTCATGCTTCGGTTTTGCCGCAATTTGTATGAAAATCGCTGCGTAATCAAAATCTATGTATTTCCGTTGACCTACAATACTGAAATGTGACAAGGACTTAGATAGACAGCATTGAAAAAAAATCATTAAAAACTAGTTGGGCTTTCTGCTACGAATTAATCATGACTGATAATTGGTACGGAACTCTGGGCACGCGAGTCCTACTCGTACTTCACTGATATATTTTTTACTGGTAGGAATAAAATATACTTTCTCTACTCGTTCTTTCTCAATCATTCTGAATATGGTAAATACGTCCAAATTCGATAAGTAACGTACTGAATTGGCGGAACTCAACGCCGCATCCATTATCCCACGATATCTTGAAATAAAACAGAATTTTTCATACAAGAATCGACTTTATCGAACAAAATGGCGAGCACGTAGATACTTCATAACATAAATCTATGAATGGGCATCACCGCGTGTGTCGAATGTCCCGAATTGCAGTGGACTTGTAGACAATAAAAGTTACCATCGAATAAATTGCTTTCTACTTGCCGACTGAGAGAAGTAATATTGCTTACTTTGTTATATAGCTTCTTATGCATAATTTTATAGATTTATATATATATATATTATATATATATATATATACATATATATATATATATATATATATATATATATATATATATATATATATATATATATATATATATATATATATATATATATATATATATATATATATATATATATATACATATATATATATATACATATATATATATATATATATATATATATATATATATATATATATATATATATATATATATATACTATATATAATATATATATATATATATATATATATATATATAATATATATATATATATATATATATATATATATATATATATATATATATATATATATATATATATATATATATTATATATATATGTATATATATATATATATATATATATATATATATATATATATATATATATATATATATATATATATATATATATATATATATATATATATATATATATATATATATATATATATATATATATATATATATATATATATATATATATATATATATATAATGGCGATATATAGATATTTGAAAGCGTAATAAATACTTGTAATGCTTACAGTTATCATATAATAGATTGGATTCCAGGATTTCGCGCTTTATTAAAAACATATTTTAACTACATATAGTTTGTACTATGATTTTTTTTATATTAGATAAGTTCCTTTCAAATATAGATTGCTGTTGTAAGAATATAAGAATAATCTCACTACTGAGAGAACAACTAGAAGCCTTTTCACTTTAAATCACTTTATTTTCTATTTACACTTAAAAGCTAGACATTTTGATACTGAAGCACTTAATCTAGACACTTACGCACTATTGCTTTCAATTTGGTGATGATCTCACAACTTTACAAAGACTGCCTAACATTCTGTCTTTTGGAGCTTATATACAACAAAAATCCCTCTAAAACATTAAAAAGTATCTAATTTGATCCATATAATATATATTAACAAGTTTTATTTATTATATATGTATTTAATTTTGTTTACATGTGTATGTTTATTTTTCATTAACAATTCACATTATTCTCAGTAAAGATACTTAATTTGCTTTATAATTGTAGCCTTCAATCGTAATAGCATTTAATATACAATCATAATAACTTCTCTTTAATTTTGAATAATAATAACATATCTTTTATTTTTAAAATTTTATTATTGTTTCACGCTTTATCCCTAGCGGGGTAGTCTGAGAGAACACTTTCGCCTCATCCCCTGCCATTACCCTCTTCATACGTGTTCTCCGGGTCCTCAAGCTTTTTGCGTGACCTTCCTCTAGTATCTTCGACACTGTGTTTTCGAAGGTCAACCGAGTTCTCCCCTTATCTCTCTTACCAATCACTTTTGCTTATTATTACTACCGCTAAACTCTTAAATATATTTTTCAATGTAACGACATTCTGTCATCCGATTATAGCCTTAATTCTGATAGGTATTGTGTAAAATATTCAATCCCTCTAGTAGAGATTGAACTCATGACTACCTACATTACAGCCAGACGCTATGTTGGAAATCTAATAATACAACTCTTGTATTAGAATCAAAATGAAAATGAAAAAGGACAGTAGTAGCGCAGCGGCATAGCGTCTGCCTGTAAACACGACGGCTTGTGAGTTCGATTCCCACTTGGGGTGACTTGTAACAAGACAAAGCGGGATTGAGTTTCGTTACTTAACACGCAATGTCTTGAAAGATGGAAAATGGAGAAAGGAGTGTCTTAACACTAAGTTCCCGCTGCTTACACTACTATGAGTGGGTATGAAGTGTGAAGTGAAAAAAAATCTTCGAAAAAGTTGAACTTATGACCAAATTATGCTATATTTTGTTCCAGGTTCACGTTTTATAACATAATTGGGTAAAGAGAACTACGATCAAGGCGCTTCATTTACATTTCGATTTGCTATATCAGAACGTTACTCTCATATATTTCTATTGACATATATTTTATTTTACTAAATAATAAATTCTTGTGAGGTACCCACTGTGTCGTAAACCGTGTTAATAGCAAAACTTAGCCAATTACGTAGTTGTTCCGACCACATTCTGAACAGAACAAATAAGGGTAGAGACAAATGAATTTTATGTGTGTGGGGAAAATGAAAAAGAGCTAATTTTCTTTGAACCGATTTCGTGAAATGGATCTTTTGAAAAATATTGCTTTTTTATATATGAGTGTAAATAAGAAAAAAATATTTAAAAAACCATAACATGACAAAAATATTTAATATAAATAGCATTGTCTCTTGCCAAATCGTTATTCTTAGCAATGATCTTTGGGTAGCGGTAGTTTTGTAAAAATCTCCCTACAGGTGCTAATAACGTTAACAAGTTGTAAAAAGCATATAAGAATTTTGACGCAGCTTGATGAGAACGCATAGTGGCACCGATGGCATAGTGGTCAAAGCGCTTGGACGTCCCCCATGTGGCGCGGGTTCAAACAAGTACTTTCCTATCCTTTGTGTGAATTGACACTTAAAAATAATAAAATTACGTAAATAAACATTAGTTAGGTGGGTAGTGGGTTCAAATCTCATTCAGTATTCCTGTAGAGGACTTCGCTGACTTTTGTTTTCATTGACACACTTGCTAGTGAGAATTTCTTATTTTAGTGCCAATTTATCTTCTTTTATTTAAAGTGTTATAGTTGTAAGTAAAAAAGAACTAAATTAACCTTTTAAGGTTGGTTTTAGTGAGTGTTTGTGTTCGTATAAGGTACGGTAGGTTATGTTATCCTTATGTAAAATGGATCTTGACTCTCCACCCGATCCCCCCGATCCTGGAGGTCGTACTTACGAGTCACAAGGGCTTACGAGAAAAAGACAGGCTGGAGATCCACCTGTCAAAGATAGTGAATCAATAAAAAAACAATTAAGGACCCTGCTACAGCAACACCTTCAATTCAAAATCTGTATGTTCATCCATCTCTATCTGACAATCCTAAATCCTATCTTGATACTGACAAGGGGCCCTTTTATTGTGTATGTGTCAAGGGAAATTTTCTGGCCCTGCCACTGGCACCTCAATTAAGGCTATAAAATTTGGTCAATTTCTCCATGAAAATAAAATTTGTAACATTACCTGTGATGGAGTAAAAAATATTGGTCGCAATAAAATTAGTGTCCAATTCTCATCAGCTACTGCAGCGAATTTATTTTTTCCAAATCCTATTTTTAGTTTATGTAAATATGTTTCAGTTATACCAACTTTTAATTTTACAAGAATGGGGATTGTTAAAGATTTTTCGGTAGATTTTTCATTAGATGAATTTGTTGAGTCCTTGGAATTTTCCACCGGTTGTGGACAGGTTATGAAAGTTAGACGCTTAAACAGAAAGTGTGTTAGTGAGGGTGTAACTACATGGATATCGACTCAATCGGTTGTAGTTACATTCAGGGGACAAGAATTGCCAGAAAGGGTCTTCTCATATCATTCCTGTCTTCCAGGTGTTCCCAGTTTAATACTGGTGATGCATGTGACATCCTTAAAGAAATTTGTGTATGTTTATATTGCGGTAGTAAGCATTCAGTTTTTCACGGACAAGGACTGTCCTGAGTTTGCAGGACATCCAAATTACAACCAATAAGTCCATTAAAATTACAATGTCACAAGAATGCATCTCATATATAGAGGCTTCCACTCGTTTTCCTCTTGTCCAACACTCTTATGCAGATATTGCTAAAGAAATGTTTCCTTAATCCTCTTATTCATTCTCTCCCCGACCTCAACAAGTCATAGCTCCGTTCACTCCCTCCAAATCTTAGCGAAAAACAGTTGTCCAGTCTCCTCGTCCCCGTGCTCCATTAGCGAAGGGATACGACAGACAAGCTCACCAGACTGTAGTTGCTAATTCTCACTCATCCCTTTCCAATGGGTGTGCCTTGAATCAAGGTTCTGACAGTCCAACAGATTCTAGAAAAAAATCTATTAGTTGTGTTGACTGAGACCCTTGTAGCTCCGTTACCATCCAACGTTGCCAAGAACTTACTAAAAATCATCAATCAATCTAGCAATAATAATTCTGTGAGGACATCACTTATCGGTTGAATACTGCTTATCACTATCTAAACCAGTGGCTTTCTGAACATGGCCTGGCTAAATGTTAGGCAGCAATATTTACGAGAAACAGAGCAACTCCTAATCTACATATACAATCAATGGATTATTTGTTTTAGACCCCTTTAATGAAGTAGCTACCGAAAAACTTAATAAATTCAATACAAATGCCTAATTATATTAGGTGCAATGAAGTCTTCCCCCACCAACGCATTGCAGCTATCCGTCGACAATTCCTGTCTGATCGATTTATTTGCAAAATGTTACAGCTGGCTTCCCATCCCTTGTGGTCTGAGTTACCAAAGTTAGCTGACCTCCTTCCACGTGATAAATCTCTACCGTATTTATTTAATAGTTTTTTGAGATTTACCACTTTACTTTAGAGGATGATCCCGCTATGATGCAGCATGCTGGATCCCAAATTTCAAAATTATATTACAATTCAAGTGCCCCCCCGAATCGTCGGTGTTAACAGGTGAGGCTGTTGCTTTATTAGAAGCAATCCTGTTCACAATCTCCTACGACTTTAAACAGATTGTCATTTTTACCGACTCTCTTAGCTGCCTTTTGGCTATGAAGGGAAATCCATTTCATAGTAAATTGAGGTCTTCCATTATTTTAAGGATTCGTGAAGAATTATACGCATGTCAGATGACATTCTTACATGACCTTTAGATAAAGGGCTTGGATGTTACTTTGGTATGGATTCCAGGTCATTCTGGAATCATTGGGAATGAATCTGTAGACTCCTGCGCAAAATTTGCCATCCAGTGTGGTACTCTGGATCATTTTTCTAATTCGGCCCAGGATCTGTTATCTTTTGCTTTCACTCATTTGGATAAATCCTGGAATAAATTCTGGGACGCGTCGAAGTCTCAGAAAGGTAAATACTATGCATCTATCCAACCTATTGTCCCATAGCGACCTTGGTTTTATTCTCAAAAATTTATTAAACTGAGGATTATAACGACAATCTTTCGTTTGCGCCTTGGGCATGCTTGTACGCCTGTACATCTGGCCAAGATCAGGGTCAGAGACCACTCGTTGTGTGAATGTGGCCTAGACGAAGGCACCGCCTCCCATATCCTTTTCACTTGTCCCAAGTTTTCTTATCCCTTATATGATGTCCTTCCCCATAGAGTTCCCCGCCCCCTTAATATTCATTGTTTGTTAATGTTTGTGTTTAGTCCCTTATGTATTTTTTTGTGTAAATATCTTAAACATATAAAAATATTAAACAGTAAATAAAATAACAATTTTATAAAATATTTCCTCTACTAATCTGATCATGTTGTGTATTGACTATAAATATTAATTATTTTGTTACAGGTGATGGCTGTATTTATAACTGGATGTCTTTTAAACATGCATTCTTCCTAATGTGTAATATTTTTTTTCTAACGTACAATCTCGTCAATCGTCAATTGCAAACGTCATTGGCGAAATGATTTGTGCTCAACTGGCACGATAGGAACGCCATAATTAAAGAAATTAACTGAACTATTCCTGTAGAACTAGTACATTTATTTATGATATTTATAATGTAAGAGAATCGAACCCACGATCAACTTGCTAAGCAGTACTGGTCTAGTATTGATATTAAAAAAGGTATAAAATAAATGCTCATATTGTACGCTATACCACACTACCGCTGTGTTTTATTTAAACATTTTAAAATATATGAGAATATTTCAAGCGCGAAAATGTAAAATACAATGATACTTATATGAAAAGTTTTTTTTTCACGTTTTTCACAATTTTTAATGCTTTTTTATTTCAAACAAAAGGTGTTTTTGTACATTTTTTTGTTATATTTGTTGAATATATTTTACGTCAGTGTAACTGGTGTATTTTTAACCAACTTTAAAATAAGGTGAGGAGAATTTATGTTCAACCACAATATTTATTTTTGTGTGTGTGTGTGTGTGTGTGTGTGTGTGTCCCTCCATTTCTTAGTTATTTGAAAACCGATTTAAATAATATTTTTATATTTAAAAGAATGTACTTCCAATATGGTCCCTTTATGATCACCATGTCAAGATCTGATGATGGAATCCCAGAAAAACGAAATCTCAACATTATATAGGCACTTTTTTTTTCTTCTTTTATCTTTTTCTACTTCTTCACTGTATGGGCTTCTTCTTAAGACTATGACTATCTTTTATGCTATTGCTGCCTTGCTGATAATGCTAGGAGACACAACTCTTCAATAATAAATACTCTAAAAGAGGAAGTCTAATTGTTTCGTATTGAAAAGATTTATATATTAATTGTTATTAAAAAAACTAAAAAAGTATATATTTTGTCTATATAAAAGATATACTTTTTTAGTTACATATATAAATAAAAAAAAATTCTATTTCGTATAAGATTGTAAGTACTAAAGGGGCCATTATAATATTTGTATACTAATATCCATACAATAATATTAAGAACTAGAATCAGCATTCATCAATGCGGGGATAAACGTAAAAAACAATTTATTAAATAACACGATGTTCATAAATTGGCTATACACATATATATGTATATATATATATATATATATATATATATATATATATATATATATATATATATATATATATATATATATATATATATATATATATATATATATATATATATATATATATATATATATATATATATATCTATATATATATATATATATATATATATATATATATATATATATATATATATATATATATATATATATATATATATATATATATATATATATATATATATATATATATATATATATATATATATATATATATATATATATATATATATATATATATATATAATATATATATATATATATATATATGTATATATATATATATATATATATATATATATATATAAGACTGCATTTAAGGAGTGGCAGCGTTCCAACTCTCCTGAAGACAGACTGGAGTACATAGCAGCGAAACGTGCCAGCAAAAGAGATGTAGCCAGAGCCCGCAGTGAAAGTTTATTACCTCTATATGATAAACTTGAAACTGTGGAGGGGCAGAAGCTCATCTACAAATTGGCACGTGCTCGGGATAAAGCGACGCAAGATATCACAAAATGTCTTTGCGTCAGAGATTCCCAGGGCAAGCTGCTTTGTAGTCATGCTTCTGTGAAGGAGAGGTGGAGAAGTTACTTCTTGGAGCTGCTGAATACTCAGCACCCGGGTAGTATTCCGTCTGAACCACCTCCTAACCTGGGACTTATTGCTCCAATAACCCTTGATGAAACTCGGAATTGTCTTCGACGCATGAAGAACGGCAAGGCGGTGGGACCTGACGATATTCCGATCGAAGCGTGGAAATCGTTAGGCTCTCGTGGTGTGCTCATGCTTACTGATCTTTTTAACCGCATTTTGAACACTGGGACGATGCCACATCAATGGCGGCACAATTTTATTACCCCTATTTACAAAGGAAGGGGCAGTGTTCAAGATTGCGGTAGTTATAGGGGCATTAAGATTATGAGTCACACCATGAAGCTCTTCGAGCGCGTGATTGCCCTCAGGCTCCGCCGAGAGTGTACTGTTTCTGAGTGTCAATATGGATTTCAGCCAGGATCAGGCACTACGGACGCCATTTTGCCCTCAGAATTTTGATGGAGGCACACAGGGAAAAGAGGAGAGCTCTGCATGTGGCATTCTTAGACCTGCAGAAGGCCTTTGACTGTGTGCCACGTCAATGTATCTGGTGGGCACTGCGATCCAAAGGGATCCCTGAATCCTATGTTGCTATTATCAGAGACATGTACAACGACTCTGTTTCTACAGTTAGGACCGCTGTTGGCGATACCAAACCCTTCCCAATTACAGTAGGGGTTCACCAAGGCTCAGCTCTTAGTCCACTTCTGTTTAATGTAGTGCTAGATACTGTCACGGCTCACATCCAGGACCAGCCTTCATGGCTGATGATGTATGCCGATGACATAGTACTCATTGACGAGAACCGACTGATGCTGGAGCGTAAAGTGAATGCCTGGAAGGGTGCGCTTGAGAATGGTGGTCTTAAACTGAATGTGTCAAAGACCGAGTACATGGCTTGCGGGAACCCAGACTCGAGCACCATCCACATCGGGCCTGAGCCAGCCGTTAAGTCGGAGAAGTTCAGGTACCTTGGATCCATTATGCACGAGTCCGGAGGCATCGACTACGATGTCCACGCCCGGGTTAGCGCTGCTTGGGCCAAATGGCGGGAGGTCACTGGTGTGGTCTGCGATCGCAGAATACCGCCCAAACTCAAGGGGCTGATATACAAGAGCATGATCCGACCAGTTCTTCTATACGGCAGCGAATGTTGGCCAGCATTATCTCGGCACACTCAGGAGCTTCACGTAACGGAGATGAAGATGCTGAGGTGGATGTGTGGCGTTACTCGGGCTGACCGCATACGCAACACATTCATTTGAGGTAGTCTTGGGGTCCGTGACGTAGCGGATAAGCTCCAAGAGCGTCGTCTGAGATGGTATGGCCACGTTTTGCGCCGGCCTAAGAACTACGTCGGAAGAAAATGCCTTGATATGTCTGTCCCTGGAGTAAGACCCCCTGGACGTCCAAGGAAGCGATGGCTGGACGTCGTGACGCACGACATGAGAGCCAATGGACTAACCACTGAGGATGCTCAAGACCGTGCAAAGTGGAGTAGACTAAGTAGGAAAGCAGACCCTGGCAATAGGTCGGGATAATGCAAAGTGGAAGAAGAAGATATATATATATATATATATATCATTTTGCATCCCGCTAGATAACTGATCAAGTTTTGGTTAAACAAGTGATTTACATAACCTTAAAGGTACTCAACACGTGTCACGAGCTCCAACCAATAACGGCTTTTGTGTTGTAAGTATACTTTTTTTATATAATCATTTGAATTTTTTATAAAACTAATACTCTTGCTATAATCCTGGTCGTAATTATAACTATAATGTTTTCCATCATTAAATAATTTCATTGATTAATTCTATTTATATGTGTTTTGTACAGTGAGCAATGCCAAGAAAACGCAAAGGGGCTGATTTCAGCTGTAATACAAGTAGGTCCAGAAGTATGAGAGATAAAAGATCGCAAAAAACCAAAGCACAAGTCCAGCAACAAAACGCTGATGTACGTGTGAGCATACAGCAATTGCGTCAAGAACAATCAGAAGATACACGAGCTGAGCGCAATTAAATTATACATTTAGAGCAACGACAATCACACCGTTTTACAATTAATACATAATTGAATCCAATCCAATTGAAGGTTGGTTCTCCAATTATCTTGCTTCGTAATTTAAACCCGCCACTGCTGTGCAACAGTTCGAGATTAGTCATTCGAAAATTGATGTAAAACGTTATCGAAGCCAGCATTTTGAATGGCAAGCTCAAAGGTGAAAATATATTAATACCACGGATTCCTATCATACCTAAAGATGTGCCAATTCAATTCAAACGAATTCAGTTTCCGATTAGATTGGCATTTGCAATGACAATCAACAAATACCAAGGTCGAACGATGTCTATTTGTGGCTTAGATTTGAGTACACCATGTTTTTTACACGGGCAATTGTACGTAGCATGCTCTCGAGTGGATAAACCATCCAGTTTGTTTGTGCTCGCTAAAGATGGGCTGACAAAAAATATTGTTCACGCTATAGCATTAAAAGATTGATGTTGTTTGTTAGTGTTACTGTCGAATTATATGTGATATGTAATTTTAATTATATATATATAAATATATATATATATATATATATATATATATATATATATATATATATATATATATATATATATATATATATATATATATATATATATATATATATATATATATATATATATATATATAGATACAATCTTATTTTACGTGTTATACTATTCTACCTTACGAGTATGACTGGGCTTATCTCATTATAGTACTAAACAGTGTATTTCGCGGAGTAACCCTCAGCCTCACGTAATATAAATCCGGATAACGCGTCCTGAATACGAATGTTGCCCTTTGATCCAAGTATTGTGTCTAAGACTATCTTGGAGTGAATCTCCTTTGCTGGTTATAAAGCGCTTAGTGGCAATTTTCTCTGTATTACCCTATATTTAAAGATTAGAGCATACTTTATACGCTATAGCTTTAAGATCGATTTTGGACAAATATACTCGTATATAATGATAAATATTTTCATTCAGCTTGACACGCACACATACACACATACACACACACATCAGCCTATAGCAGTTTATTGCTGGATGTAGGCCTGCCCCAGGGTACGCCATAAGGCGCTTTAACTGCACGATATAAAAAATAGGATGGTAAAACATTGCTTGCATCCATCTACACAATCACCATTCATGACTTTATGCTCATTATTAAGTACCTAGTGAAAAAAAATCGGATAAAGTTAAAAAAGAGATTTATTTTTTATTTAAGAGAAAAAATGTCTAAAAGGTTGTGTCTATGTATTGATTATTTTAAAGATAAATTATAATATTTAAGGAAATTGCGATTTAGAAAAACAAATACATGGTGGGTAATTTGATAATAATTAAATGTGCACGTAAAAATAGTTTTGGCTCAATTTTTTAAGAGGACCGTCGTGTTGCAGAGGCATAGCAACTTCATGTAAACGCTGCGGTTTGTGGGTTCAATTCCCACTTGGGGAGAATGAATTATTTTCATTTTATTCGCTCTGGTAACAAGGCATAGTGCGGGGTTGAGTTCCGCCACTCAAGATGCAGCGCCTCAAAAGGTGGTGTCTTAACATTGGGTTCACACTTCCTTGAGCTTACGGTTACCTCTGCCCACCCTGCCATGTGCGGGATACAGCGTGAAGCTATTATTTTTATTATATTTTAAGCGTCGCCTAAGATGGTATGGCCATGTTATGCGCCGACCTGAGAACTATGTCGGAAGGAAGTGCCTTGACATGTCTGTCCCTGGAGTTAGACCGACCGGACGCCCAAGGAAGCGATGGCTGGATGTCGTGACGCAGGACATGAGAGCCAATAGATTGTCCACTGAAGATGTTAAAGACCGTTCAAAGTGGAGTAAGCTTAGTCGGAAGGCAGACCCTGTCAGACGAAGCTGGGACTAATGCCAAGAAGAAGAAGGTAAGTATTGTAAAGCTCACGCTAATGAAGCTCCGGTGATCTAATAGGTTTAAATAAGCACATACTACCAAGCGCATTATAATCCATCTTTTTAAATGTTTCATAAGCAACATAGCCTGAATTCATAATATCGATGAGCTAGATCAAAAATAATTCCACTTTATAGAAATTCCAATGTTTTGTAATATATAAAAGAATTTCGACCAGCAAAAGCTTTTGTGCTAAACTTACATACATTCCTTACATGTCTTCGCTCTAGAACACATGTTCCTAAGCACGTACAAGCACTTAAAGTGTTTTCCGAGCGATTGTATTGATTTATGATCGTTAGGAATTCTAAATTCCCAAATATTGACTTAATTTGAATCACATAATATGTCAGAAATGATATATTTTATATAAAGGATTTTATATCTTCTGAATACGTTGTGTTATCGGTAGATGGAAATATCCTGACATGTGGGAATGATTAATTATATATAAATTATGATCATTTGCCTGTTAACGCGCTGGTTTGTGGGTTCGATTCCCACTTGGGGTGAACTATTTTTTTTCATTTCGTTTACTCTGGAAACAGGGCATGAGCGTGACATTGAGTTCCGCCACTCAAAGGTGGAAGGTGGGGGACGGAGTGTCTTAACACTAA
This sequence comes from Dione juno, assembly GCA_037127375.1. Lineage (NCBI taxonomy): Eukaryota > Metazoa > Arthropoda > Insecta > Lepidoptera > Nymphalidae > Dione > Dione juno. The sequence continues at coordinate 4,863,422 of JAXRJS010000092.1, read as the reverse complement.
GTTCCTTCTGCCTACGGTTCCCTCTGCCTATCCCGCAATGTTGGATACATATACAGCCTTAAGCTAAAAAAATAAATATATGCTCTGGAAAAAAAAATTACTTGCGTTACAACATACTATGTCAAGAATTCGGTCGCAAAGTAAACAACATAATGTCTTGACACTAAGTTTGTTTGCTCACTTTTTGGAACAAATCGGTAAACTAAGAAGAACAATAAGAATTGCATAAAATGTTACAAAAACACGTACCTATGTGATTAAAAAAATTACACTTACAAATAATTACATATGTCTCAACAACAGATTTTGTAACATACGAGTAGTCCTTCCATAGTTTTACGTCTAACGATAGGTAGGCTCGATCTCGAATTAAGGAAATTATTTTATTCAAATTATATGCCCATTATGACTAGAAGATCTAATGTTGTCAGAAATACGCGTTGCCATAGCAACGTATGTCATTTTATAATTTTGTACTTTCTTTTTTTTCCTTGTATTGGAAATATGATAAAAGCTCATTTATTTATTTAAGAGCAGATAACATATAATAAGCAACAGATTAATTTTAATTCTCTTTAAACATACAAACTGTGCTTAAAATGGCGTCCTTGTCGCCTGTGCTTGCGAAGCTCAGAGTCCGGTTATAATGTCAAGTACAAGCACAGATTACTAATGAATCTTATACATACTTACTTAATATGACATTTTAAACTATTTTTATAACAAAAGTAAGTATGTTCGTTTTGTTTTCGTTCGTCGTATTGTTAAACATATGGTAGTGTGTGTAATGTTATATTTATCGATTTAATGTACTTTATGAGCTTTATTATTGAAACATATTAGCGTTCCGCAGTTCTCCTACACACATATATAAACTATAAGTGTGCCAAATTTCATACTCCTTCGTCCGCGCATTTTTCGTATAAAGGGGTCCAAAGTTTTTGCTTCACGTATTAATATAATTTTTTATATTATATTTGTTATTTAATGTGCTTTGGCACTACGTCTCCTCTGCGTACTCTGCTAGAGAACAGATATTAAATTAAAAAAAACAGTTTATAATAATTTATTTATAACTTTTTTTAAAAATATATACTCATTTTATTAATAATTGATTTATTTAAGAAATAAATGAAATAATAGAAGTTATCTTCCAACAATTGTCTTCACAGTCCAGTTTGTAAGGAAACCCGTATATTAAAATAAATATGATGTGAATTATTTATAGCCAGTTTATTTTTATACAACAACCATATTATATTCATCATAACTACGAGAAGTTGTTCTAAAGCTTCGAATATATATCTCAAGTAATATAAAATGTGCCTTTATTTTCTTATTTTTATTATATATTAGTATGGACTGGGAATTTGATAGTTCCCGTTTCTGTTACTACTGATATCAAGATTTGTTCTCGAAAACGTAATTGTATACGATTATTTGCATTAACAGAAAATGTATAATAATACAAGATATTTTTGCATTATGGTGCGGGTTCAAATCCATCGACGTTAAATGCAACGTACGTTTTGTAAAAAAAAAACATTCCTTAGCTTGGCTTACTTTAAAAATAATATGAAACTTTCCCTTACACGATATGGCATTGAATTTTAATTATTTTTTTTTTGTAGAAGGCGTATAAAAGATGTAGATATCCTTAATCTCACATTGTTAAGTTATCATCTATAGTAATATTATAAAAGTAAAGAAGGGTAAGGTTCCAATAAAAAAAATGTGTTGGATAGACCCCTTGTGGAGGAAGGAAGACTACATAATATAATAATAAATAAAAGCACATTCGTTTCATATTATTTGTATTAACAAATGATTTACAAAAAAGTCTATTACATACATAAATGCACCCTGCTATAAGAAAACAAGTAGCGTTGAACTCCGTAACACAACAATATCTTGGAAATTGGGCAGAAAGTGAGTGACGGAGGGGCTTAACCCTAGCTTGCCACTGCCACTGAACTAAAATAACCATTAATTAAAAAAAAATGTTATATAAGCGAGGGGGAGTTGGCAAGTAAGGCGAGCTTTATAACTAATATTTGTATGTTGTTTGCTTGATATTTCTAGAAGAAGCTAACTATCCGCCAGATAAATTAACGTAAGCCATCAGACGGTGATTAAACAAATATGAGTGATTATTTTATATTATTTATACACTTTACAAGCAATTATTTTGGCAGAGCGTCTTATCTACTCAGAGACAAGTGTATTTTCTTGTTTGTTCTTTACTTTATGTTCAAAATTTAAGTAATAAAATGGTGAAATTATAGCTGAAGTCGAACTTACTGTTGGCAATTGAAACTTTTATTTCGAATAGCATTTTTTGTTCAGAGGAAATTGAAAGATGGAACGAGATTCGAAGATAAAGTTATTATTTATTTACTTATTTAAATTATTATTATAGAACTTTGGGTTGGGAAATTGTAGAAAGGCTCTTCTGCCTTATATTCTATATGCGGGATTCGACGTGAAGCGAAGAACATTTTTTTCCGGGTACTTCTATCAAAATAGTCGATTACTGACATCTTTATACTATTCAAACAAAATATGCGAAAAGCGTTGGGTCCTACAAAAATGTATGGAAACAAAGGGTTAGAAGGCGAATGTATATAAGAAATATCGTCCTCATACCGGAATGATTGGAGCGCTTTATTAACTTTTACGTAGCATACTGTGCATACCTTACGTTTCCTGATAAAGTAAATTTGATATTCCTGTGTTTTTTTTATTATTGTTTTGGTTTTTTTTCTTTCTAATTTTTTTTCTAGCAGGGTAAGCAGAAGAATCCTAGTCTTAAAATACTCTGTTGCCTGCTTTCGGCCTAGTTCTCGATACTCAACGCACTTTGTCTTGAAATGGAAATAATTAATTGCCCCATCTATAACATAAATAAAACTATGCGAAGTGATATAAATTACGTGAAAAGGACACAAATTTTGACTAAAGTAGATGTAAAACATTAAATTTAAATTAAAACATTAGCTATGATACTACACATCTATTATGTAATTAGTAATAAACAAACACACACACACACACACATATATATATATATATATATATATATATATATATATATATATATATATATATATATATATATATATATATATATATATATATATATATATATATATATATATATATATATATATATATATATATATATATATATATATATATATATATATATATATATATATATATATATATATATATATATATATATATATATACGCGTATGTGTGTTTACCCTACGGTTACGCAACACGCACTGTAGGACATCTTAATTTTAATCAAATGTGGTCAGTTTCCACACTCATGAACACATAGCTTAATTTCCAACTTCTGTAATTAACGGTGAGCTTACGAGATTTCTTGGGCGAGATTTTACGTACGTATATTTTATATTATCTTATAATGTAAGCTGAAGTCGTTGTGGTACAGTGGCACAGCGTTTGACAGTTTTGACTTTGATTCGCCACTTCGAATTCTTATTCTTCGCCGGAAGAATTTATTGTTTTTATAATATAATATATAGTAATAAATCGCAAGAAATAAGAATCTAATTCTGTTAAAAAAAAAGACAGATAAAGACGAAAAAAAGAAAGATAAAGAGAAGAAATAATTTGTGATTAAATGAATACGCACGTACACCAAATTACAAAAATATATATCGTATTTTATCATCTTTTTAAAGTATTAAGATCACCATAACTAGAAAAAACGAGATGAGATCCCCATTCAGGAGAAATGGGATCCAAACCTTCAATCATCACGTTCGAAAGATTTTGTTCCACATCAACTCCATAGCCTGTAGGGTTTTCTCAAGTGAGATATTACAACTATCTGAACTATCGTCACTTTTTTTGCATTAAATTCAATTCTGATTCCTTTATAGTGAATGTTGATCTCTCGTCAATATATGACTGCCATAGCTCTTCCATGTTCTCTATGAGCTAAAGGCTATTGTGGTGGTATATTGGCATTGGTATATTTGTAAAAGAATCCTTATAAAGCATATAACCAGATATAAGTTCGCATAAAATTAAAGTACATATCCGATTTAACTTCCAGTGACATAATAAATATTAATCTGTGTTATTTTTATGGCTCAATAATTTCCATGCATGTAGTTGTTAGCTTATTTTATTTGTAAAGTATAGGGTACTGTTGTGTAATATTCTAAACTTTCAAATTATATGGAATAAAGTAAAAAAAAAAACTTTTTGCGCGTCGCAAAGGAAAGCGCGGCGTTGAGTTCCGTCACTTTACACGTAATCTATCAGATGGTGGATGGCATGAACAGTGATTCTAAAGGCTTAAAAGTTATAGTTTATATAAGAAAGATTAATATATCTAAGTATTATTTAGACGCTACAATTTTACATAATTATGTTGTTAATATGGGAATGGGTTATATTATTATACCACGCCTGTGATTCGATTGCGTCGAGTCCGCAATTCCTTCATGGGACAGTGTGTACGCTTTTACAACAGGATCCCAGAAAACGTCCGAGAATGTTCTATATCACAATTTAAAAGAATTGTGAAAATGCGTTTATGTGTTAAAGGTTATTACCTAATTAATGATTTTATAAATGACAATACGCCTTAGGAATGAAATGCTCGCTCCAGTCTATATCAAAGGTATAATTGTAAATTTGCAAATGACCATTTAAAAAAAAATTAATCACGTCAAAATATTCGTACGAAAGCACTACTTCTGGTGAGGAGTTTTATTATTATTTGACCCAGCCTCTATAGTGGTTATTTTTAATTATTTAATTTTTTTTATTACTTTTGTAAGAACATTTATCTAGCAATTCAATGTTTACAACTCTACAAAACCCTGAAAAAACAGTATATATAAGTGTATGTTATCAAATAGTTAAATTACTTATACATGCCTGGATCGAGTCCTTTGTATGCAATTTTATATATATTTTAAATTATTTTTTAATAATTTTCTAATTTATTATTATTTAATTATTTATTAGTGAAATAAAACTTACAGAACCAATCCGTATATTATTCCCTCTCATTCGAACACGTACAAACCATTTCTTTATATGGCAAAAAAAAAATATACTTCGTTCTTGAGTGTCTCATAAAAAGTATAAAACATATAGTAACGATCGTACGCGCATAAAATATAATGTGATCGCTTAATTTCCATAATTTTTATAACAGTTATGCAAATAAAGATTTATTATCTTACTCTATTTAGTGTGTTGGTAATGTATTATAAAATAAACACACAATGGTAGCAGGTTCGAAGAAAAATTTCAATTTTTAGAGATCCGTACACAAAGGGTATAACGGGACACTATTACTAAGATTCAACTGTCTGTCCGTCTGTCGATCTGTGGCCATTTTCATAGATGATGTATTTCAGTTGCCATTATAACAATAAATTAGGAAAATAAAGTGGGCTCTCTATATAACAGACATGATTTTTTTGCCGTTTTAATCATATGTTTGTGTCGTACAGAACTTATCGTGCGCGAGTCCGACTCGCACTTGGCCAGTTTATTTACATATCATTTTTTTAAGCTTCAATATATAAATAATTTCTGGGCATAGCGCATTTACGATATACTGATTTGTTTTTTGACAATTCATTATGATTTTTTTTTGACAATTTTTTTGACAATTTTGACATTTTTTTGACAATTCATTATGATTCTAATAAGTATATTGAAAAAAAAAAAGAATTATAATGTTTAACTTCCCCATACAAATATGTAAAAAAATAAAATTAATAAAAAAATAATATAATAAAACCGGAAGGGAGGACCGGTTATTGGGTGTTCCATTACCACGAAAAATGAATCTCCGTTACCCTCCTCCGGTAAGTGAGTCATTAAGTTTTGCCTCTAACATATCCCCCGCTTTCACGGAATGGAATTGGAAGTGGAAAGACAAGATTGTACTGAAAATTAAAAAAATTAAAATTAACTCAACGCAAAAACTCAACAGCTTCAAATTTTTCCCTCATGTAGGAGGGCAGATAGAATTGTTAATATTCTCCGTCCCGCAATTTCCACACAAATTTCGAGTTAAGACATTGCAAGTTGAGCTGCGGAGCTCAACGCCGCGCTTTGATTTCTTACCAGAACGAGAAAATGAAATTAATTGATGTGATCCCACAAGTGGGATTCAAACCCACAAGAGCATTAATTAAACTAATAAGAAAAAATTCAATCAGGCATACATTCTACTGATCGTCTAACCACTTGTAGATTAGCTAACATAAAATAAATGATAGATATTCCGATAGCGCTCCTTACACACTAACGTCGTTTTCGTTTAGTATTCATACTGGCCCATCCAATTTGTTGATAAAGATCGCGTATGATGACATCTTATAATCACAGACAGCTTCCTTACTTGAGGCGTGTATGGAAATAATGACATAATATGTTTATTCTTGTAAAAATATATATATATATATATATATATATATATATATATATATATATATATATATATATATATATATATATATATATATATATATATATATATATATATATATATATATATATTATGTATGACGTGATGAAATTCTGATTATTGCATGACTATTCTGATACTATGCTATAGTAGGCGATTCAATCTCAAGTCGAGGATTTTTACACAATAAATATTTTAGACAATAAAGTATAATGTAAATGTAATTTTTAGACAATAAGCCCAACTGAGTTTCCTAAGCTTAAAATTTATTTTTCACTATTATGACAATATGTGTGAAGATGAATCCAAGGTCAGCAACTCATCACGCAGTAGACAATTAGTAATATAGTTTTAATTTTTTTTCTTTATAGCAGGACAGACAGGAAGAAACTAGTGATCAGGCTCTCCTTTCTCCGCTTCAAGTTATAGAACTTAATGTCACTTTACTTACCAGAACGGAAAAATGTAATTGATTAACTATAATCAGCCCGAGTTGGGTCGATACCCACCACCATTATGTTTACAGTACTAAGATATCCCACTGCGACACGATTATATATATGAAAGCGACTGTTGCCCTCTGGCAACAAGCCTACTAACGCGGCGTTGAGCCACGTCACTCTACTCAGAATGTCTAAGAACGAGAGCGGAAAGAGGAGAACGGGGTGTCTTCGGGTTGTCTAACCTACCCTGCTATATTCAGGATATAGCGTCAAATTAAAAAAGAAGGATATTAGCAGAAGAAACTCGAGTAAAATGAGGGAAAAATCTCTGTGAGCGTTCATCCCATTTGTATTCCACTTTATACGGTAGAAATAGTCCGCTTACATCCTCACTCTGTGGGTATTTTGTCTTTATCAAGTTTAAAACTGCCTTAAGTTGTTCTTAGAGTACTAACAATGTATTCTAACTTGGTACTAAACCAAGTGAATTTTCGTAGTTTTTCAAAGTCCCGGAAATTCAGTATAAATAAATTTCGAGTAAGAGTTTATAGATGCTTAGAAATAAGTTCATATATAAAAAAAAATTGTGATAATGTAGTTTATAGTCTACATTTGCACATAAATATGCAAAATATGTCAAATAAAATATATTATTTTGAGCATTTACTTTTGTTTTCAGATTCCAAGCCGAAAAACACTAACAAAGTGATATAGATCAGTTTATTGTCCGCCTGTCAGTCGGTCAAGAACCCTTTTCTCGGTAACGCGTAGAATTTGAGACGTAGAGGTTATAAAGACGTTACGAGTCTCTTGGCGCAAGAAATAAGACTTCTAAGTCAAAAAATATAGCTATTTACGCGCCATTTATGCCGCAAATTTTGACTGTCATAGCGGTAACAATTTATTTTGTTTCTTCCCTTTCACATAGATATGTACCCTACATATTTGGTATGTAGGTAGGTAGGTAATTTAAATATATAAGACAATTTATAAAAAAAAAACTAAAAAATCACAATTTACATGACGAATCCCGTATGAAACCATTTCAAAATTAAAATTTAATTCATTTCATACAAAAAAAAATTAGTGCCTTGCTTGTTTATTTTTATAACTTGTTCTTAGTATTGACCAGACAACAGGATAAACAGAGAGAACCGACATTTCTATATCTATCTCTATTCTGCACTTTTGGCCATTTAGGGATATCGCTTTCTAATCAATAGAATGAAAAGCCATTTCCATAATAGAATAACTATGTTACATATTGTAAACAATTTTTAAACATATGTAAATAGTAATTTTTTTATAATAAAATTTAACTATAATATCTAATAATAAATAACATTTTCTTTCGCCAAACTTTAGCAATAAACTTTTGTGTAGTGAAATTTTGTCAAATGTAGAAAGCTCTAACAAAAAATGACTCAGGATCTCTCTTGCGGTACAAGAATATCCACTTGGAGAAATCAATTATTATCATTTGCTTGTTTTGGTAGAGAGCGGTGTTGAGTTCCGCCATTCCACACGCAATGTTTCGAAAATTGAGCGAGGAATAAGACGACGTGAGATTCCCTCTGCTTACCTTGCCATATACGAGATACATCGTGAACTTAAAAAAACAAGTGTAAATAAGCGTATATAGATAAGATAAAATATCCTCAAATCCTATGAATACACAATTTTGTCGAGTAAAAAAATAGCCTCAAGACTATTGTCTTCAATCTAAAATGGCGGAACTTATTATATAATAGCAACCCGTTAGAGACTTCGCCTCTGGATAGTATTTCTCGAATGTAGTCATTGATGATATTATCAATAAAAGTTATCTATTTGTGACATGTGAGTGTATATTAGTTAGATAGAAAGTGGAGCTCGGACACTGGAAGTGACCCATCAAACCTACACTTGGGTCGCACAACTGTCCTGAGCTCCTCTCACGAGGAGTCTGGAACAGTGAATCCCTGGCATTATAAGTAGTTTCTTCTCAAAATGAAAACCGCACTAAAATCTGCCTCTTTAAAAGTTCTCACCATACGATTCTCTATACAGTTTAAGGTTAGTTTTAGGTAAATTCCCCGGTGGATGTAAATCCATGTGAATATTCAACGTGACCATACCTAGCCTAACTTATACATATTCATTTTCTGCAATGAGTGGTATAAGGGGATCGAGCCAGTTCTGAGATTTGGCATGACATGTCGAAACTTAGCCCTGTGATTCATCCGATCTGACTGTAATAAATTCAAAGCTTCAAATACTACAATATGTGTTTGTATGTATTTTTTACATATATTAATTACCTAGCGACTCGCTCGCGGCTTCGCCGCTGAATAATTTAAATATTATAAGTAATATTAATATTATTATAATTTTTTTCTTAACTTAAAGGAGAATAAGTTACTCCTTATTCATTCAGGTATTTAATTAATTCATTACTTGCCAGTGATATACCGTCAAAATCAGTCCAGAGATTAGCCGGAACAAACAGACGAATAAACAGACAAAAATTGTAAATAATGTTATTTCGGTATATGTACCGTATATATAATCGTATATATGTATGAAGTAAAAAACGGATTTTTTAATATTACAAAACAGACACTCCAATTTTATTTATTAGTATAGATAAATAATCGCGTAATTCAAGCTGACGAAGCCGCCGCCGGTTCGCTAGTACAAAATAGATTAAGCTGAATTTGACAAGTTCAAGACAAAAAATATATATGTTATTGATAAATCTATTACCTAGTGTTATTTGAGAACAATGTAAGTTATGACGTTAATAGCGTTAAAGTTTTCAAGTTAATCCTCAACTTGTTTCTCATGAAATATGATCTCTGTTGGGTTACAGGCGAAGCTCTAACAACTTCTTGCATTATTCATTTATCATTCGAGTGCAAAAATAGATTTAGTTCATGCTTGTTTTCAAGCGTTTCTGTTAAAAACTCGTTATTTGCAGCGATAAATTAAAATTTTATATTTTTAGCAGCAGTAGGTAGTTAGTTGGTTATTCTCGGTCCATTTCCAGATTATGACGGTGGTGCTTAACATATTTTTAATAATTCAATCGAGAGATTGTTGAATATCATGTTTTGATTAGATAAAATATTTAGTTCCATGCATTCATTTTTAATCGAAATTAACGGGAAATCGTGCCATTCGTTCTTTAAACTCGGGAAACGGGAAAAATACATCCCGTTCATCGTTCCCGTACGTAGGATCCAATTTGGAACTATCTGCCCACATTCACCATGTATACTAAATACAGCGTTTTCCACTGCGTAGTTATGGCTATGTACTCTCTGTCTGTCCTACATATATATTAAATATAACTCAGAGTGACAAGTAATATAAATGTATGTTCTTATAAAATAAGAATTTACATTATTATCTTAAAACTTCAATGCTTCAACAAATCCACATTATTACGGGTGGCAGTAAATCCTTACTCCATTACTGCTCGAAGTCTTATCTCGTATCTTGGCGCTGTACCAACACTTTGGTAATTCGATAACCTTTTATTGCATTGCGATGCTTAAAATCGATCTTGATTTATTATAATGTGACAGTAGCGTTTGCCGTCAAGTCGGGACGGGTTTTACTAATAAAAATACCATTATGGATGAAGTTCCAAATGGAGGAATTGTTTATATAAAAGATATCCATCTTTCCTAGATTTATAATTAAAATTATTTGTAGATATGCTGTTTCCCATGTATTTATGGCAAGGGATATTTAATATTAAGACACTCTGCCCTCTGTCTAAAGTCGACCGAGTTTCGTACGAGGCACTGCGTACTGAGTGGTGGAGGTGTTTACCACACTTCGCCTTCGCCAAAGCGGAAAAATGAGAAAAAAAAACATTCTCATTAGTGAGGATCTAGCGAACAATCATCTCGTTTACATTGAAGCCTTGCAATGTCTTTATTATGACGAATTTATTTATCATAATAAATTCAACTTTTCCTTGGACCACAGAAAAATAAAAAGTCCCAAAAGACCTTACAATAATAAAAAAATAAATAAAAATATTGTAATTTTAAGTGAATAACAGAGAAATAAATAAAACAAAATTTCAAACAAAAGTGTGCAAATTTTACTTTGTCAACTTTATATAATATAGCTTCTTGTTAACCTACAATTATGAAAGTATTATTTATACATACATATATATATATATATATATATATATATATATATATATATATATATATATATATATATATATATATATATATATATATATATATATATATATATATATATATATATATATATATATATATATATATATATATATATATATATATACATACATATATATATATATATATATATATATATATATATATATATATATATATATATATATATATATATATATATATATACATATACATATATTGCATATATATAATATGTGAACAGCGTTATTTATCGCCAATGAGAGCGTATAGCCGCCAGGTGCGTTGAAAATCACTCATAACTCAATATAACGAGGAAACGGACAAATATTGCTTCCACTGTTGATTAATCGACGGTTATAAGCCATACAATAATGATAGCATTAATATCTATCGATATTAGTGTCGGCAAGTTTGTATTATGTTGGTCAACCGGTCGGTCAATAAGTTGGCCGGTAAAGGCCTAAAGGATTTGAATTCACAATTATCACTAAAATCAGACACTTTGCAACCAGATTAAGAGATATCTTGGTCAGTTAATGTACTTAGAGCATCAGTTCGATAATCTGTATCTAGTTTAATTACATTAGTTTAGTATTTGAGTTTGATTATTACTTGTATAATACCAGATTTGAATTTAGAAGATTAAGACATTATAACATTGCAGTTTCGATTCTATTTCGGTTAATTATGGAGTTTTTTTTTATCTTCACACTGTATCTTGCATAATATGGTATATATATAAAAACTCTTTATAATGTATTTACTTAAAAATATAGATAAAAATATTTTTGTACTGTATGGAGGATAGAGTAATATGTCAGTAGAGTTTCAAGACAAAATAATAAAATATATAATATCACATTTACATACACAAAATATTAAATATTGAATTATTTAAATTTACTTTACTTTATATACTAACGTGTAGTAGTAAATATTTGTGAATCTAGCACTAAGCATAAACAACTGAATAACTCAACTGTCCTAGTAACGTCACTTCCAAATTATGGTAAGATATATCTCACATGCTAGGCTTTATGGGAAATTGTGGGTTTTAATATACAATGTGGAATGTAAGGGCTAACGAATAGAGACGGGTAGACGTTTAAAGGTATATATTTTACGAGCTTTTAACCTCGGTGAGCTTTTGAGCTCGCGTGGTAAAATGGAAATCTGCTAAAAGTTGTCTATGACACATGACATATATATATATATATATATATATATATATATATATATATATATATATATATATATATATATATATATATATATATATATATATATATATATATATATATATATATATATATATATATATATATATATATATATATATATATATATATTTATATATATATATATATATATATATATATATATATATATATATATATATATATATATAAATATATATATATATATATATTTATATATATATATATATATATATATATATATATATATATATATATATATATATATATATATATATATATATATATATATATATATATATATTATATATATCTATATATATATATATAAAGTCAGTTTTTTTTCTGCTATTCGCTTAAATAACAAATTTTCAACTTTTCTTTTTGTTTATTGTAAATAGGGATTTCATTTTCTTCTGTAATCCAAGGTTGTACATACTTTCAGCTTATGTTGCTATATTCTAATCTAATATATAGATACGGATAACAAATTTATCATATGATGGTATCTTTTACGAACCAATCCGTTTAGTAAAAAAAAAAATTCTCATTGTTAATGAATTCATCATAATTTGATAGACAGATCATTAAAGAAGTACGTCAAAGAGCTCCACTTCGCTCAGCACGCACTTTTCTGGATTGGGGCGGAAATCCGAGACCGGATATTCTTAATATTAGGTTACTACCCTACTATAGTAGGTTAGACACAGAGGCCCCTTCCCTTCCCATGTCCCATATACGAGGTAAAGTATAACTACAAATAATTATATTATTTAAGGGAAGATCTTTAATATAAACAATTCTTCCATTTGGAACTTCATCCATAATGGTATTTTTATTAGTAAAACCCGTCCCGACTTGACGGCAAACGCTACTGTCACATTATAATAAATCAAGATCGATTTTAAGCATCTCAATGCAATAAAAGGTTATCGAATTACCAAAGTGTTGGTACAGCGCCAAGATACGAGATAAGACTTCGAGCAGTAATGGAGTAAGGATTTACTGCCACCCGTAATAATGTGGATTTGTTGAAGCATTGAAGTTTTACGATAATAATGTAAATTCTTATTTTATAATAATTCTTATCTTATATATACATATGTAGGTAAAACTAAATGAGTGACAGACAGACAGCACATAGACGTCCATGGAGAATGTGAGTAGAAAGTTCCAATTTGGAGAGTGTAGAGAAATTTAAAAAAAAAACAAATTTCCTACGTTTAAAGAACGATTAGCACGATTTTCAAATAAATCCAATTAAAAACGAATGAATGGAACTAAATATTTTATCTAATCAAAACATGATATTCAACAATCTCTCGATTGAATTATTAAAAATATGTTAAGCACCACCGTCATAATCTGGAAATGGACCGAGAATAACCAACTAACTACCTACTGCTGCTAAAAATATAAAATTTTAATTTATCGCTGCAAATAACGAGTTTTCAACAGAAACGCTTGAAAACAAGCATGAACTAAATCTATTTTTGCACTCGAATGATAAATGAATAATGCAAGAAGTTGTTAGAGCTTCGCCTGTAACCCAACAGAGATCATATTTCATGAGAAACAAGTTGAGGATTAACTTGAAAGTTTTAACGCTATTAACGTCATAACTTACATTGTTCTCAGTAGAAATAACACTAGGTAATAGATTTACCAATAATATATATATTTTTTGTCTTGAACTTGTCAAATTCAGCTTAATCTATATTGTACTAGCGAACCGGCGGCGGCTTCGTCCGCTTGAATTACGCGATTATTTATCTATACTGGTCAATAAAATTGGAGTGACTGTTTGTAATATTAAAAAATCCGTTTTTTTTCTTCATACATATATAAGATTATATATACGGTACATATACCGAAATAACATTATTTACAATTTTTGTCTGTTTATTCGTCTGTTTGTTCCGGCTAATCTCTGGACTGATTTTGACGGTATATCACTGGCAAGTAATGAATTAAGGAAAGACCTGAATTAATAAGGAGTAACTTATTCTCCTTTAAGTTAAAAAAAAAATTATAATAATATTATAAAATATAAATTATTAAGTAGTGAAGCCACGAGTGAGTCGCAATTAATATATATTTAAATAATACATACAAACACATATTGTAGTATTTGAAGCTTTGAATTTTTTACAGTCAGATGGGATGAATCATAGGGCTATGTTTCGACATGTCATGCTAAATCTCAGAACTGGCTCGATCCCCTTATACCACTCAGTGCAGAAAATGAATATGTATAAGTTAGGCTAGGTATGATCACATTGAATATTTACTTGGATTTACATTCACTGGGGAATTTACCTAAAACTAACCTTAAACTGTAAAGAGAATCCTATAGTGAGATCTTTTAATGAGGCAGATTTTAGTGTGGTTTCCATTTTGACTAGAAACTACTTATAATGCCAAGGATTCACTGTTCCAGACCCCTCGTGAGAGGAGCTCAGGACAGTATTTGAGTTTTGCGACCCAAGTGTAGGTTTGACGGGTCACTTCCACTGTCCGAGCTCCACTTTCTATCTAACTAATATACATTTTTTAATAATAAATATACTATTATTTTTAATAATAAGTATACAATATGCACTTTTTGCATGCCTTTAATACTGGTGCAAACTGGAAGTATCAAGATTAGTCATATACTATAGTAAAAGTATATTTTTGAATATATTATATTATATAATCCTCCAGTCAATACGGGCAAAATCGCGAGTTTACCCCAAATACAAAATAATATAAAACATATCAACACTGAAGCTATTAACAAATTATAAATTCACATAATGTACAAATCGTTTAGACCAAGTTTATTATTTCCTTTAAGAGGTACTGAATTAATTAAAGATAGTTGATACAATCTGGTGAGCTTTAGAACTGCGGACAAACACGCTATGCTCACATTATTCAGATTTCCAGTGCGTTTCGCCGTAGACGGCCTATTGTATGGTCCTTGAGAATAAGCCTGATAAGATGTACCTATTATAATATTATCATTGTATTTTATCAGTACACTAGTATTTACCTGTGAATTTACCTGCGTAATTAGTTTTTAGGTAATTAGTTACATTAGGTACTCATGTTGAGTGCCATAGGTAACTCTGACCGCAGGTAAGTACTTCAAAGTAACTTTTAGTTTACTTTAAAAAGATAAACGTGATCTAATATGGCTTATAGCATTTCTCAATAGACTATCGGAAATAAAAAGAACTTTTCAATCCAATTTAGATCAGTAAGTAGTTAAATAGTAAATATAACAGTTTACCCAATCCGGTTCGCGTATATTGACATTATTTTTGGAAACCCGAGGTTTCGAACACTTTGCAGTAGTCTGTGGTCACGGATAGACACCCCTCTACCACCCGTCGTCCAAAAATAATGTCAATATACACAATTAATCCGGTTAAACTATTTTATTTAATATGTATACCTAAATATCGCGCAAACAAAAGAAATTATTATTCAGTAATTTTTTTTTCATGAATAATTGCATGATTTTAAAGTATCAATCTACAAGATCTTGTTTTTATTGTCATCTATGAAAGGAATAAGCTTCATGCTGTATCCCAGATAAAGTAAGAAAAAATAATGCTAACACACTCCGTTCGTCGCTGTCTCGCCAATATATAGGACGTTACGTGGCGAGTGGCGGAACTTAACACCGCATTTTGTCTTGTTGTAAAGGTAAAGATAAAAATAATTCAATCATTCCTTTTGAGTGGAACCAAACCAACTGTCGCGCTTACAGTACCTATACCAGTGTAGCTTAGTTTCATTCGCAGGCCTCTTTTCTTAGGCGTTCATTGAAAACCAGCGTTGGTATTGACGTATTGACTGAGTTTTATAGCCTTCCATTTTCAACATCACACTGTCGTACACTTCTTGTTCTTCAATAGTTTTGATTTATACGTAGGATTATGATAAATTAGAATAAGACTCTCGTTACTAACTACATAGCAGTATGTGGTTAAATCAAAAGCGTTTACTTACTTACCTACTTACTTACTTACCTACCTACTTACTTACTTACCTACTTACTTACTTAATTACTTACTTATTTGCTTAATTACTTACTGTTACCTGTCCTCAATGAATAAGAATTTAAAATATTCAGGAATAGAATCCGTTGCATCAATCGCAATTGTACATATCTAACAACGTACAATCCAAATTTAATAAATACAACCTACGTAACTCGTATTACGGGAACATGTTGGTATTCCTTTGTCGACATCAATTTGTATTTGAGAATAAAATATTAGAAGCACTCCATATATTTTAGAAGGGATTGAATTCAATTTCGAATTGAGTCACGCTTATGCGTTTTCATATATTTGCTTTGACCCAATACCAAATAAGCAAATTCAGCTATGTTAGGGAATATTAGAGAATAAATGAAAAGTAAACAAATCTAAAATAATATCTATATTGTCATTGTGGTGCAGCGGTATAGATTGTGATTGTAAATGTGACGGTTGTGGGTTCGATTCCAATTAAGATTCAATTGTTTTCTTTTTGTAGTACATAAAAACACAGCGTAGAATTCTATGGCAATGAGTGTTTTATCACTAAGTTATTTCCTGTACTGCATATATAGGATACAGTGTGAAGCTAAAATGAATGAATTCTTTTTTTAATGTTGAACTTCTTTATACGTGTAGCTATTACTCTTGTAGTAATAATAAAACTAACAATTAAATGGCCGGACCAAACTAAGATCTTCGGTTTGTCTAGAAACATGATGTGGAAAGACCCACCGCCATTCTAGGTCGTGCCTAAGCATTCAAAATCTCAAATTTTTTTATAGATTATAGTGTCAAAACACTGTTCTTCTACGAATTGAATGGTGACGACACGCTTGTTTAGAATAAAAGGGCTAAAAATAATTAATTACTTAAGGGATCGTATCCAAACCCTCGCGTTTATAGACTGATGGTGTCCTACTAAGCCACGTAGGACTCTACGGATAGTGGACTCCAGTATAATTCATAAACGGAAAATCCCCAAAAGCAAATTGAACCCATAACCATAGTGCATACAGCCAGACACTATTCTACTTTTCACGTTGAAGTTTTAAATGTTTAATTCCATTTGACATAAAAATATAAACATCAATCCAATTCTCTCATTGTTGTATAATTAATGTATTTCCACTGACAACAATACAACAAAGACAGCTTTGTTGGTGTTTTTTTTTTTTTGCCTACAAAAAAGTCTTCTAACATTTTATAGGATAATGGTATTAAGGTAAATTGAAATAACGTTGTTAACGTTCAAATTTTTTATTTCTCATATTTAAGTGCTTTTGTAGGAAAGCTTAATATGTGTTTTTTTTTTTTATATTTGTAATTTTTGTTGATATTGACATTGGAATTTTTGTTTATACCATTTTTTTTTGCCTACTCGCTCTAAAAACGGAGAATGTGGTAAATCCCTACATTCTCCGTTTTTAGCCTCTTAAGTGGAATTCGAACCCGTTGTGTTTATATACGTGTAGTAGGCCCCAATATTATATTGCTATGGCTATTCAGGACTGTCCTGGCACTCAGGCATAGCGTCTGCCAGTAAACGCGACAGTTTGTGATTTTCTTCGCTCTGGCAACAAAACAAAAGCGCGGCGTTGAGTTCCGCTACTCAAGATGCAATGCCTCGAAAGGCAGAAAGTGGGGAATGGAGTGTCTTAACACCAGGTTCCTTCCTACCCTACTATGTGCGGGATACAGCGTGAACCTTAAAAAATTGTACGTCTGTTTAAAACTTCTATTTAGTTCAGTTCAGTTATTGAATCTGGTCCAATGTATAATATATTATATATTTTCAAATTTCTCCCAAAATTTGAAGCCATGGAAGCCTCCTGAACATCTAAGATCAGCTAAATTTGTTATCTAAAAGGTCTCCAGATCCCATTTCAAATGACATTAGAATGATCAATCGGTTTCACTTGTACCTAAGCTATACCCCTACACAGCTAAGTCACGTCTTAGCTGTAATAATTCGCCTTTATATACGAATGCCATATAAAAGAAAAATATGTTCTTTGCAGTACATATGATATATCTCTTATAGAAATGAGAATACAGTTATTTCTTAATATTAATACTATAAACGTACATATATGATATTTTCTCTGTTTATTTAGATATTTTATTAGATACTATATTTTTTTGAGATATTTTCAAATTTCGTGCTTAAGCTACTGACTGCAAGCGCGATGAGTGTTGGTTCGTTTCCCACACGATACTCCTTTGACATTTCCTCGTTCTGTTAACAAGACAAAGTGAGGTGTTGCAATATCTCGAAAGTTGGGCGGAAAATGGGGAAAGACGTGTCTTGCAGTAGGTACCCTACCTGCCCATCGGAATACAATGTAAACCCAAAAAATCTTGTTTCTTAGCTTAATATTTTTATTCCAGCAACCATCAACTCATCCACTGTTTGTATTTGTCGAGTATAATTAAGGAAAATTTGTAAATATAGATTTTATCAGAATTATAAATTATAGATAATCCTATTATATAAAAATTGATTATGAGTTCAGCTATCAGAAATCTATCTGCTAGCACATATGTCTACAGCGTTAAGCTCCGTCCGTGGCACAGTGTTAAGCTCCGTCACCAAACACGCAATGTCTCAGAATTGGGCGGAAAGTGGAGACAGGAGAGAATAATATATAATCATAAACTTTGCTTGACTATATATTCAAAACAAAGTATTCCGCAGACGAAACTATTCCATGAGCCTATCAATCATAATCATTATCGATTCCGAAACTTCTAAGGACATGACAGCTACCAATATAATTCAATATTAGTAAACAAATCTTAACTTCATTACAAATTCGAGACCCAGGCTATTGACAAAGGGATCGAACACCAAGGGGACACTAATCCATTAGTACGGAACACTCAATTAGCATATATATATAACATATAAAGTAAATTTTGTTATGTTAGCGATTTTTATGAGCAATTTTAGTCGTAATAAGAAATCGTTTTGAAATACTTTTAAAATGTTATTAGACACTAAAGATAGAAGACCATTTGAAGCCGCACAAAGAAATTCTCATCATAGAAAGCATTATGTTAGATTGCTTAAATACGTTAGTGAAGAGGAACTTAGTAGAATCACTCTGCTCTCTGCTTTTTGGACATATTGCTTAGTGTAGTGTAGCTTATTGATGAAATGTGCACTACCCTAAGCAACTTTTTTAGCAAGTAGCATGCTTAAAAAGGTTTATCTATTTTTAAATAATACTTCCTCTCTATCTCTCTTTTTGTATTTCGCTGTTACACACGAATTCATACATATTCACACACACAGGACGCGCGCGCGCACGCACTCACTGACATGCACACACAAACACTCAAGCACAAATACACACTCATACACACGCAAACGTAGATACGCACACAAACGCACATCCACAACTAATTTGCTCGTTGGTGGAGTAAAAAAAGAAATCGATACCCAGCTTTCAGATTCCAGTAAGAGATAAAGCCCTAAGGAGCTCTATCATCGTTCTTCTTTGAATATTACCGTTTAAAACACATTTATAACACATTAAAGGAGCCAAAGACGGTAAGTACAATAAATCTTCTTGTAGATCATTAGTATTATCGCACAATTTTTGTGGTATACATTTTCTAAAACTATTATTGTCTTTTGTTTTTTTAATGGTTTTGTTTTCTTGGTTAGACAATGGCGGCGTTGATTTTCAACTCTTTAAATAAAAAGTGTCGAATTTCCAAGTTTTCAGGGGAGAGAGAAGAGAAGGATGGAGTGCCTCTTTCTTTAAGCATCTATAACGCTATTATTTATATTATCTTGACGCATTTTTCGGTATTAAAAAACCGCAAAAAAAAAGAACCCAGCAACGAGAACCGAGTTTTAAATGAATTTGTCAAAAACTTATAGGTGGCTGTCGTTTATATTCATCATTTATTTAATATATCATCATCATCATCAGCCTGTCCTGCAGGTTGGGGGTTCGATTCTCACTCGGGGGAACGAAATATTTCATTTTCTCTCTCTACTAAGAAGACAAAGCGTTGCATCACTCACGAATTGTCTTTACATATTGTCTTTACTAGGTTCCCTCCGTCTTCAAGTATATCAGACTTGAAAAGCGTTTTTATCAAGATTTTCACTTATAATGAAAAAAAAATTGCTTATTTATAACAACACTTCCGCATTGGCAGCTCCACACAGAATCTCGACGAAACATTTCATATTAATCTTTTATATTTACAAAGAAATATGAGGGCCGTTTTGTGTCGGTGCACTCTCATTTGAACTTTGAACTAAAATGAAAAAAAAATGATGACACCGTTACAGGTAGCTAGTACAGAAATCATTATATAAGTCTTTTGCAGCTTCACATACTTTCACTTTGGAATATAGATAGAGATTATTTTATATTGAAAGAGTGTCTGCTTTCTCCGCTTTCTGCCTGATTTGAAACGTTTTGTTGTTGGGAGAGCGGAAATAACAATTTTTATACAATAGTTTCGATCGAAATTGAATTAATTATACTTCAAAACAGGAATAATGTGTTTTATAGCAATAAATTATTCATTTATTTGAATAAATAATAATCTCTACGAAATATTTCAACGTAAAACAAAGATATATACAATGTTATAATAATAATATTTATTTACCGGAATAAAAAAAGAGATACGAGAACTGTTACGAGTACATCATCAATATTAGGCATTTTTACGGGTTTTTACGCCGACTACGTTATTGGCCAACCCTAAAAATCTCCACCGATAATCGGTTCTGTGCTCTTACATTACTTGAAATAATTATCTCATAGTCTTAACCCTATTTTTGGTAGGTATAGGTTTGGTAGGTATGTTTTTGTTTGGTTTGATTTGGAATAAATAAAATATTGCAATTTCCACAAATGCGAAAGCTTAAGAAATATATATATATATATATATATATATATATATATATATATATATATATATATATATATATATATATATATATATATAGAAAAAGCAATTCCGTTTGAATTGTTAATATAAATTAGGATAACTTGAAGGTAAAGCATATTTGCACGTCCATTATTTCTTAAAACTTTAATCCGGGTTGGCCCTTTCATTTGAATTAAATATTTGCTCCAAACCATTTCGAGAGGAACCGTCGAGAGATCTCTACAATTTTGCGCCTTTTGCGTTATCTCAAGAGTTCTTGTAGAAGAAGTTTTCTTTGAATATAGATGAGGCTTCGTGGCATTTGGATATATGTCACTAATAATGTTTAAGCACGCGATAAGTGTGGGTTCGGTTTTTATGTTAGGTTTTGTAAGGAATTGCAAATGATTTTCTAGTTTCAGCTTGATATCTAAATGAGTCTATTATTAAATATTCAGATACTCTGATCTTAGTCATTCAGAGGGATAAAAAGTTTGAGCCAGTGCCCGGTATGTTACATAACAATCTTGCAATCGTGGGGATGTGGGACAGCGTATGTTTGAAACCACGAAGTTTGTAGGATTTTACGAAACTTTTTGACATTGAATTTTCTCTGCTTAACATGCTAAATGTAGAATACAATATTGTATATATTGTAAAAAAATATATAAAAAATTGGCGTCGTTGCACTCTCTGTTTGACACGACAGTTTATGGTTCGATTCCCGCTAAAGTAGATTTTTCAATTTCCATTTGCCTCGCTCTGGTATCAAGTACTACAAGTATACACGATGTATTGAAAGCCGGAAAACGGAAAATGGAGTGTCTTTACACACTAAGACATTGACCCAATGACAGGTTCCCTCTGCCTACCCTCCTCACCGGGATACAAAACTACTAAAATTTTCCACATTATTTTGTATTTACAAAGTTATTACCACTAATTCACTATGAAAGTAATCAACGTTATAATAACAAATAAGTTAAAATCATCTCACCGTTAAATATGAAATGTACAGATAGTTTAAACGCGACAGAGCCCCGTCTGTGTCTTAATGATCTTAGCTTCATACTTAAACAGTCGAGTGCACTTTATTTCAATGATAAATGGATTGCTCTTTCAAACATCTTCGGTTTAGACTTTAGTTGTTATGTCAACTAACTGTTAGAGACTTATGATGAAATTTTACCCAATATAAATTTTATGTGGGCTATATATCTGTTAGACGTATTTTTGTAGATCATGAGTCATTTTGGACTCATATCTCTACAGTGATGAAACTTATTCCATATTTAAAGCTATTTAAACATAATTAATTTCATTCTGTGACTATTTATTATTATTATTTAAAAATTTTTTATGTCATCTTTTAAATATAATTGTTAGTGGCATGGCATCTACGAAACGGAGGAGAGATGTGTTTTTACGTATTTACGTATATCATACATTTCAATTGGACCTTATGGTTTTCATGAAATGTTAGAAATCTTGGACTTTCATGTCATTGCTGACAAGTTCAACAACTCTTACTAAAAAGCAATTTCTTATATTGTATTTACTGTTACAGAACCTCCAGATCCTGAACAATTCGATGATACAACAAAAAAAATCCAGTAAAACTGAATCTATGCAAAAAGTCAAACAGGCAGATAAACATTTTAAAAATCGCACAGTCGTATTCTATTAGTATCTTAACATCCTTTTAAATATTCTTTTCGTAAACAATGTATCTGGTTGTAAGTTGTTGCGCGTGATGAGCATTTTTCGCTGATATATGAAAATTTAAGATCTAGAACGTCTCATGAAGAACGATAATCTACGGCTAAAATATATGAAATAAGGAAATTGAGTGTCAAGGGTCATAAAGTCCATGCTAACGAAGTTGTGAGAATATACTAGCATATAAATAATTATCACACATTTACATGTCGCCGAAATAATTGAGTTCCCGCTGTATTATTAGTCTCTCCTTGTAATGCTTATGCTGAATTTATAAACATATTGTTCGGATAATAAGTCATTTTTTTTAATTTTTAGCTTCACGCTGTATTCCGCACTTAGCAGGGTACGCAGAGGGAACCGTAGGAACTGTAGGAACTTAGTGTTAAAACACTCCGTTCCCCACTTTAAAACAATAATTATTTTATATTACTTTTTATAGCCAGATGGTTTATATCCACATACAAATAAAAATAAAAAGAAATACTTTTCAATATATTTCAAAGTAGCTACAAGCAACTGTAATAAAAATTGATGACAGTCAATCGATTCACAAACACGAGAAGGTAGAACAAGGTATATCGAAGTACGAGTATACTTGTACTTGTACTAGCCAAGTTTATATTAGACCCGACGGTCAGCACGGTACAAGTTGGTCACTCAAGTATTTGAAGTACTCAGGTCCCTCCTAATATATGTATGTATGTATAATATAATATATTTCAATTAATTTTTATTCTATGACTTTAACAAAAAAATATATGAAAGACATATATAAGATATAAACAACATATAAAATATATATAACATAAAGTAAGAATTGGTAACATATCTTGTCATGTAGGGCATGTAGTAGGATAGATAAATTTTAAGACACTCCATTCTTAGAATTTGAAAAAAATTTGAACAGAGACACATCATTTTCATTTGAAAAACATTCCTTCGTTTCATCAAAATTTAAGCCCATTACTATCAAGTTTATATATATATATTATATAATAAGTATATATATATATATATATATATATATATATATATATATATATATATATATATATATATATATATATATATATATATATATATATGGCTTCTAATCTTCAGGATTAAAAAGATTCACAAAGAAGACGAATTTAAACCTCAAGAATAAGACAGTCGCTTGATTCAATTGTATCCTGAAAATATAGAGGATGCGTGCAAAACTAAAATAAAACCTCATAATGTCCGCTAGTCCAGCCAAGAATAAAGCAAAAACTAAGTTTGGAGGGCCCTTTACGAACTGGAACATATGTATTACACTATAGAGATCGAGAACGATTCTTAAGGGACTAATATATACAATAAAATGTTTAAATGTGAAAGTCTACTATATATATATATATATATATATATATATATATATATATATATATATATATATATATATATATATATATATATATATATATATATATATATATATATATATATATATATATATATATATATATATATATATATATATATATATATATATATATATATATATATATATATATATATATATATATATATATATATATATATATATAATAAATTATAGACATTTTATAATGAAAAACCGTAATAAAATTATGCATTAGCGACAGTTGTATTTTATACATGGCAAAAAATATTGAAAATTGTGCTCAACTGGCACGCTCGAAACGCTATGTATGAAGAGAAGAAGAAGAAGAATTATTGGTAAAGGTTGACCATATGCCACTTGCCATATTACTTATATGGCAAGTGGCATATGGTCAACGTAAACGAAGCTACGGACAAGAACTAGTTTACTGTATATAGTATATTGTCCAATGGTGGGCACTGCGATCCAAAGGGATCCCTGAATCCTATGTTGCTATTGTCAGAGACATGTACAACGACTCTGTTTCTACAGTTAGGACCGCTGTTGGCGATACCAAACCCTTCCCAATTACAGTAGGGGTTCACCAAGGCTCAGCTCTTAGTCCACTTTTGTTTAATGTAGTGCTAGATACTGTCACGGCTCACATCCAGGACCAGCCTCCATGGCTGATGATGTATGCCGATGACATAGTACTCATTGACGAGAACCGACTGATGCTGGAGCGTAAAGTGAATGCCTGGAAGGGTGCGCTTGAGGACGGTGGTCTTAAACTGAATGTGTCAAAGACCGAGACATGGCTTGCGGGAACCCAGACTCGAGCACCATCCACATCGGGCCTGAGCCAGCCGTTAAGTCGGAGAAGTTCAGGTACCTTGGATCCATTATGCACGAGTCCGGAGGCATCGACTACGATGTCCACGCCCGGGTTAGCGCTGCTTGGGCCAAATGGCGGGAGGTCACTGGTGTGGTCTGCGATCGCAGAATACCGCCCAAACTCAAGGGGCTGATATACAAGAGCATGATCCGACCAGTTCTTCTATACGGCAGCGAATGTTGGCCAGCATTATCTCGGCACACTCAGGAGCTTCACGTAACGGAGATGAAGATGTTGAGGTGGATGTGTGGCGTTACTCGGGCTGACCGCATACGCAACACATTCATTCGAGGTAGTCTTGGGGTCCGTGACGTAGCGGATAAGCTCCAAGAGCGTCGTCTGAGATGGTATGGCCACGTTTTGCGCCGGCCTAAGAACTACGTCGGAAGAAAATGTCTTGATATGTCTGTCCCTGGAGTAAGACCCCCCGGACGTCCAAGGAAGCGATGGCTGGACGTCGTGACGCACGACATGAGAGCCAATGGACTAACCACTGAGGATGCTCAAGACCGTGCAAAGTGGAGTAGACTAAGTAGGAAAGCAGACCCTGGCAATAGGCCGGGATAACGCAAAGTGGAAGAAGAAGTATATTGTCCAATGTCCGCCTTGGCAAGTCAGAAGAGGAGTTCACATTGCAGATTTACAAAGGAAAATTATGTAGCTTTATAAGCTCTAAGTACAAAAG
>JAXRJS010000092.1:4610000-4835000 GCA_037127375.1 Dione juno | reverse complement strand
GCATTTTTCTGCAGCAGGGTCGAATCTGAAGTAGGGCAAGTAAATATACCTTGTGTTAAGACACTGTCTTCTACGCTCTCTGCCCGAATTCAAGACATTGTGTGTTGAGTGGCGGAAGTTAACGCCGCGCTTTGTGTTACCTATTTTAGTAAGCAAAATTCCATTATGTAATGAGTAAAGTGGCAGAGTGTGCATTAAATCCTCAATCACGATTTTCACAGTCAGACCATGTCAGAAATTTAAACTGAATGTTCAAATAGTACTCGTGACTAAAGCCTATTTATTACATTGTTGAGGAATATTTAAATGAGAAAAATGTTTTTTAATTGGCATCATATGTCATGTAGACGTGATGGTACGTGGGTTCGATTCCCACTTGGGGAGAATGAATTATTTTCATTTTCTTCGCCCTGGCAACAAGGCAAAAGCGCGGCGTTGAGTTCCGCCACTCAACACGCAAAGCCCCGAAAGGCGCCTTTCCTAAACACTAAGTTCCTTCTACTAATGCGACGGTTCCCTCTGCCTACCCTGCTACTTGCCGCATACAGCGTGAACTTATAATATTGATGTTTAAAAGAAAAACTGTTAAGTTTCTTGCCAGCACTTCTTAGAACTGCCTTCCTCTGCGGTGGTTGCGACATGTTCATTCGACAATTCAAAAGTACTTATAAAAGCTTATTTGAAAATAGAATGTTCTGAATTTGAGTCGCGATACTTTTCAGATACGTCATGCTTACGTCAAACAATTTTTTTTCTTAAAAATGTAAAATAAAATTCTCAACACAGCCTTTCACAAGCAAATAAGGTATACAAGCTCTAATTCGAAGATTAGTTAACGCATTGTAAATCGTTGCCTCGCTGTTACAATAACCGACCTACATTCTGATGTTTTAACTTAATAGCAAAAATAAAGGTCGTCCATTAATAAATAGTGTAATTTGTGAGTAAAGCTTTTTTAGACTGTAATAAATGAAATTAGTTTTACAACTGTATGTGTATAATTTGGTTATATATATGAAAGGTTATAAAAAATTACCTATTAAATATATAATTATATTAAAGGTAGTAAAAGTTAATTTGAGGACCGTCGTGGCGGAGAGGCACAAGAACTGCCTGTATACGGGGCGGTTTGTGGGTTCGATTACCATGAGGGGGAAATGAATTATTATAATTTTTTTCATACTAGAATTAGTTAGATAATAAAGCGCGGCGTTGAGTTCAGCCCACCATTCAGCGTTAAGGTGAAATCTCTCTCAGTACTCTTAGGGAGTATGGGGGAGTACTGGACAGTCTCAAGGTTCCTTGCTCTGTACTAAACTTATTGCATCGTAAAGCATTTATGCAAATCTGTCCTGTAGTTCCTAAGATGTGCGAGTACAAACAGACAAAACATTAAAAATCATATATTCTTATGCTTCTATTACCTTTTATCATCCTTCCATTTTTTTTAATATATAAGGCTTTTCCTAAATGTTTTATTCTAAATCGAAAAAAAATTAAGTAGGAAACTATTTAAACATAATCAATAAACTATAAGCAAAAAAATCTACTAAAGGGTTCGAACCTACTATGTATATCATTAACATCAATACTAGTGCAATAGGCACTGTGCTACTCAGTATAAGGCAATTAGATTTTATTAAGGCTATTGTTATGGCCGTTGAGATCGAGGCTTAGTTCCATACAATCCTAATTACTGTCTTAAGGAAAAATTCCACCGACATTTATATTAAAAACATTAAGAATGTTTCTATAATAAAGAAACGTTCTACCAAGGTCTACGTTTGATGTAAGATGATGCGGCGTTAAGATCCGCCAACTAATATACAATATCTCGAAATTTAGACAGATTTTTAAGTGGACTTAGTTAAAAGACCACGAATTCTCTAAGACAGTATTGAGTAACATGCATTGTAATTTGTGTGTGTGAATAATTCTTTTACCGACAACCTCATTCGTGTGTTTTCCACTCAACGTGACATTGGCGAAGTGATTTGTGTTCTACTGACACGCTCGAAACCCCATACTTAAAAAACTGAACTGAACTGACTGTATTGAGACTCTACTATACTCAAGACGTATTTGGCTATCTATAGCCTTAGAGTTCTATAGATCCAAGTTCATTTATAATGTATGTGTAAGTGTGTCGTTCGGAGCTTTTTTAATATCAACGATTTCCGTTACCATGATTTTTTTCTCAAGATTGGCGAAGATATAGATGGATGTGGTAGGCGTACCTGTTTCCTTGAGCAAAAGGAAACTGATTTATGCCTAGAGTACTTATTAATGCCAATTGCATTACTGTGTGGAAAGGCAAGAATAGATGCCACAGAGCGTTAAAAGTCAAGTACAGGGCACTGATCCCTCTTTATCATGGTTATAGTAGGGGGGACAGGACTGCCATATATACATCTATATATATTGAGTATAGTATGCGAGACATGACCGGCGCCGGCGCAGATCATGTGTCAACTGCCACTCAGACCAGACTCAGTTACTCTTACCGGATACTTGAACTTATGCATTTTAATTCACTATACAATCTATCACCAAGTCCAATACAAATCCCAATTATAGATTTGGATCCACATAGATCTCAAAATATCTTTATGAAATATTAATCAATTCTCTATATATCCTTAAATAGAAGCAGTAAAGCAAGCGTTCGCAATTTACATACAAAGAAGCATTGTATATAGGGCGTTTGTTCAGAAGTTAAATGGATTTCCGGTGCTCATTTCAAATCATGTCTGACGTATCATATGTATGTAAGATTAAGACTTTACTTAGTTACTTTTATTTCACTTTCACATTGCATCACGCATTAATCACCTTTTAAGAATCCAAAGTTAAAATTTAAGTAGAGGACCTCTTCGAGAATCGGACCCACAAGCATGTTTCTGCAGTCTGACGCTGTCCCACTGCGCCATTATGGTCTCAATTGAATTTAATATTTGAGATATTTATATTTATCAAATAGGCGTTTGCCCAATCTGTAATGAAATGTGAATTCTCTAGCCACTTAGCATGTATTGGCTCTTATTTAGCTGAATTGAAGGGCGTCGTGGCGCAGCGGCACATCGTTTGAACGTAAACGCTCCCCTCCATTTTTAACCTCCGATTGAAATTTCGGAGGTTTACATCAACTGTAAGTTGCGGCAGTTGGGGAACCAAAACGAAATAAACATAACCTTAAATATAATCGTCTAATAAAAGTCGTGACCACTACTCGACGGGATTTTCATGTCAGTCAGCCAGTGCTCCTCAATCCAACGATGGTATCACACATACTATTACGCTAAAGTATTAATATATTTCGCTTAGCTTCACGCTGTATCCTGCATATCGCAGGGTAAGCAGGGGAAACCTCTGCCTAGCCCACTATATAGGATATAGAGTGAACAGATAAAAAATATATATTATATTATTCTTAATATTTAATTGATATAAAAGCTTTTACCTCCGCTTTTTGGATAAAATGTATTTTTAAATAAAAAAAACAGCAATCAACAAACTAGACAACCAAATAGTGAAGTGCTTACAAAATCCTCTTTTAATTGCATCGTTGACGGTTTAGGCCCGCGCTGGCTCTGTAAAGTCTATGGAAATAGTAATCAATAGAAATTCAATTATCACGGCCGTATGAAACGTTTTAGTTTGCGTTAATTGCCATGTTAAAAGTGTTGTTGAAAAATAGTGAATAGTTGGTTGTATTTTTGGTTTAAAAGTAAAATTGTCACGCATCGTTAAGGATAATGAAAATTTATATATTTAAACGGAAAAGTGAGTTTTCTCTGCCCGCTTCATACGAAAGTATTGATCTTGGGCGGTATTCTGCTGCTGCAGATCGATTTCCGGATGAGCCTAGTCAGCCAGCCAGACCCCAGGCCCTAGGCTCAGCCTAGGCCAAATGGACATCGTAGTATATTTGTAACTAGGGATAATAAAGCTGTGTCTCCACAACAGTAGCATCATTTCAGTGTTCTAGATACGGTTAAAAAGGTCAGTCAGCATGATCACATCAAAAGACCTCAGTGTTTTGAAAGCAATTTCGAATTATTGGGGCAATAAGTCCGAGGTTAGGAGGTCTTCCTAATCTTAACATAGTACTGACGCCATCTTCTAACTTCTCTCCAAAAATGATTTAAGTAAGCTATGTTTAACGACATCTTATAAAAAGCTGTAGAGACTTGTACTTAGAAAATTTATGGGTATGGATTCAAGTATTAACATAATAATAAAAGATTTCAACAACAATATCTTTCGGAAGCCAACATTAAATTTCTTCCTTAACAAAAAGGGAAAAAAGTAAAAAAAAGAATCGACCGACAGAAATATAAAAAAAAAAACACTTAACGTCATTGACTATTGTAACCGGAAATTAAAGGAAATTATTTGAATTACATTTGGCAAAAATTATATAGCGTCAAGAGTAGGTCAAGCTGTACTTTAGCTATAAAATTAACTATTACAGTTTTTATATTGAAATTTTACTTGTAATACGACGATATGAACATATAAAATAGTTTTAAGTTAACAAGTGTTTCTGATTTCAAGGGAAGGTATTTTTTATATGAAATTCATACTTAATATCATTACTTTTGTATATTATATCATTACTTTTGTAGCGCATATATAGATTTTGAACTCCAATTTCTCTGCTCTCTGTTTATGCCAGTTACCAATGTCACATTGTATGGAGAAAACACACAGGTGATTGATCGGTAAAAAAAAATATATCAAATGCAAGTAAGAATGAGTTTTAGTAAAACTACGACCTTCAAATATAATAGATACTTACAATATTATGAACACAATATTATAATATATTAATATTACTAAATTAATCTATTAAATTATTTATTTTAGTTCTCATAATAATTATTAACCTAATAAAGTACGACTGCAAAGAGACATATATGGTTTGGGACTACATACTAATATAAATAACGTATATTTTTTGTTTTATCTCACTCAGGTTATGTTAAAAATAAATATATATATATATATATATATATATATATATATATATATATATATATATATATAAAAATAGTTTTATATATATATATATATATATATATATATATATATATATATATATATATATATATATATATATATATATATATATATATATCATTTTGAAGGTATTACCTACAATTCAGAGTATGGCAAAGAAAACGCTCTCCACAACTCTCCACTGGTCTTAAAATTAAATATCTGCTATTTGCAATTCCAAGAGGCATTTAATTCCTTTGAAGGTCATACCCTTTGTAGTACTGTCGGATGTATGGCGTGAGGACATTAATATCTGGTGACGGTTTTATTACGACCTTGTTTCACCCTTTTGTGTCGTACGGCAATATTTCAAAGAAATATTTCATTCACATGCTTGTAATTTATTGGAATACAAAATAACGTGGAATCAAGCGGGTAAATCTTAGAATGTTTTTGCTTGAGCTTAGGTTGTTTTTTTTAATGTATACATTTTTTTAACTGTTACCTGATAAATTACTATTATTTTTGAAATTATGTTAAGCTATTTAAAGTATGACAGAGAAAACGTAACTTAGCTCCCCATTCTATTTAAATGTAATAACATATAATTATTTATATATTATGTAAAATAATAGTAATTACTTCAATAAAAAAAACTCTGAAATGAGATTTGAAAAAATAACCACGGTAAGATAACTTAATAGTACAACTTGCTACAAATACACGTACACTTAAGTGGGTATTTGTTTGGTTGAATCAAAAAAAGTTTTTTTGTGTTAAATAGTATATTTATCAAGGCAGGCTATAGACTATATTACAACATCGCGTTTATCATCTCTATATCTCTTTATCTCTATCTCCGATTAGAGTTATCTCGAACACTTAGATTGTATCTCGTGTTATACATAGTTATGAGATATTTTCATTTGACTAAGGCGCCGATTCCATAGGTATAATTTAGCACTAAACAAATTATACCACATATAAGTAGTAAAACCTAGACACAGCATCTGAGTTAAAAAGCGGGACGGGTTTGAGTTCGATTCCTATTTGGGGAATTATTTGTATTTTCTAGCTCTGTTAAGAGGATAAAGCGCAGAGTTGAGTTCCACAAAACGGAGAATGGATTGGAGAAATGAAACAGCCTGTTTTTTTTTATATAGGAAAAACAAGGCAAACGAGCGTTCGGGTCAGCTGATGGTAAGTGATCACCGTCGCTCACGACCCCATGCAACGCCAGAGGTGCTACAGGTGCGTTGCCCGCCTTCGAGGTGGAGGTTAACTTTTCAAACCGTTTGTCTTACAAAAAAATAATCTCATTAGTTATTTAATAACAAAACACACTGTTAACATCAGTATTAGCTTTTTCTCCTATATATTTATAAACAACTGAAAAGCCTCTTCAACCGCTTCTATCTGAAAATCTCAAAAGCTGATAACAGCTATACTTGATAGGAAACAGTTTGTATTTGTACTATGTAGTAGTTATTATGGCGTCATATCCCATATTATATACGGTATACCTATTTACTTAAGACCTGTATTTGATTACCCCAAATGTGGCGTAATGTCCACTTACTGCGGGTGTAATTTACAAAGTTAGGCTATTGCCAAACAGTTTATGATACTTGTTGTGTACCTTTCAAGAATATATGTATGGGACTGAGGATCTCTAATGAAATAAATACCTCTCAGCACATAGACATAGTCCCGTTATTTGAGAAGTTAAGTCATTCTTTTAGTTTTAAGGACTATTTTTAGTTATTTAGTGTTTAGTTAGAGTTAGTAGTAAGTGTGTAGTTGAACTTTGTGGTGGGAGCGCTTGGACGATTTTAAGAGTTCAAAACTTTCATATTTTCTAAACGTACGAGTATTTTATTTCCTTAGGGTGTAATAACGCTTTAAAATTAATAAAAATATACTCGGGCTACTAGCTAGTACCCGACGATAGTGAGCCTGAATTCTCTTGGAGAAATACGTTTATAAATGATGGATATGTACCAAATAATAAAATTGTAGACTGTCATATTTGAAATAGACACAGAGTGATTCAAAATAGGCAAAGAAATAGTTTTATGCATTCAAAAATTGTAACTATTTAGTGATTTTTATCGTGTGGAAACCCTTTTACGGGTGTGCCTCCCAAATGGAGACTCTGATGGATTATGTCAGTTTCATAGACCGGCAGATGTAGGCCGTCTACACTACCCATTAAACCCTCACGGTGCTCCTCCTCGACCGCCAGTGACCGGGGTTAGAGGAACTGAACAAGCCAGGTGAGTAGGCGGCCAGCTTCTGCAAGCTGACCACTCTCTGGCAAATGAGGGCGGAAGATGGTGGTCGTGTGCCAGCATAGATTTGCCAACCAATTTGTTTATACTTGGCGTAACTTAACACTGCATTTTTGTGACTCAAAAATTTCAATAAATAATATTGTCCAACCTGGATTCGAACCTGAGCCCATTCATGAAAATTAAAACATAATAAAACCACAAGGTTAGTACTAATATCTGATATCAGACTAGTCTCTTTGTTATCCATCAAAGGTCAAGCTTTTTGTTAACTACAAAAGGCTGTACCTTAATCTTATTAAACCTATATTGGCTAACATCTGGCAGATTCAATATTAAAGTTAATAATCCATATCTCTTTACTATGAAAATAAAATATGAAATATTGTTAGTATTATTTCTAGTAATAGTGTAAAAATGGCGGCTCTGGAAATTATTTATAAATATTAATAGTAGTTTCCAATTTAATAAACTGGTAATCTAGGTTTATTCAAAGATCTGGTCACCATGTCGAGTTGAGACATTCAAATAAGAACATGCCTTCAGATGAGAAACGAACCATTTATCACGATACAAATATTAAAATTAAAATAACCCAGCGTATAATCTAATTCCATCTTCACCTCCTGGATGATTGGCGGAGTACCACAGTGCGTTTCAAAAGAAAGTTCCTACCACTGCACCGTACGACCGCACTGCGGAACGAACTCCTTGCCGAGACTTCCCCACCCGATACGACATTGGGACCTTGGAGAAGCGAGCGTACACCTTCTTAAAAGGCTGAGGGCAATGCACCCTTGAACCTTCGCACATCCTGGGTGGGGTGATCATCCAACATCACGAGACCCACTTGCTCGATGCGGGAGGCAATTCTAATATAAAAAAATCGGTTTCTTATATATATATATATATATATATATATATATATATATATATATATATATATATATATATATATATATATATATATATATATATATATATATATATATATATATATATATATATCCGTTGCAATGTGTATATCAGACAAGACTATGCAGCGGTGGAAGATGAAGATGAAAGTATCCTTGAGGAGTGTAGAGGATTACTAAAACTTATCTTACAGATTATTTTTAGTCCACGTAAATGACGCTGTGGGCTATAGTACTAGTTTAAGATTAAATTTAACTCAACTAAATTATGAACCTAGATTGTCTAAGTTTAGCCTCACATTAGTTTTACTTCCTGAAGTTTAAAGATCAAACATGAACTAAAACATAAATGCTAACAAGTTCACTCTATTAACAACTTCCATATACGAAACAACGGCCACTGAATTATAACTTCCTTTATTTCTTCTATATAAGTCCTCTCTTATACATAAAACTAGAAATATTTTAACTTTTATATGTTATATTATATTGTTTTGTCACCCAAAACCTCCAAAACAGCTGGATTGGTTTAAATAAACATTTATGTATGTATTTTAGTATATTTTTGAATGGTGTGAAATATAAATGGACTTAGCAGGTAGCTACAGTGTACGTACATTTTATTAAGCAGCTCAATTACAAGCAATTATATATCATATTGCTAGTAACAGAAATGTAATAGAGATTTAATTATTTTATAGCATAAATCTCGTATCCTTACTAAGATGATTAGTATAAAAAAACATTTGTATTTGTAGCTTTTTTTTAAATTATTTGCCAAATGCCAATCGATAAATAGATTTCTTTACTGACTGACTGACACACAACGCACAACCAAATCTACGTAGCGTAGCAAACTGTAAAGTGAGAATAGTAAGAGAAGACTTATTAATCCTCTTTGACTTATTAAGGATAGAAAAAAAACGATTTGTAGTAGAAACTACAAACAGTTTAAAATAAAATACTATTACCTACATCGATACGAACTCCCAAATATGAATGGGTTTTTGTATTTTTTATACAATACTAAAACCCATTCATATTTTACTTAAATGAATTACATGCTAACTGAATATGCAACAATACATTATATGTATAAACAAATATTTGTTTCGGGATAAAAAATGTTTTATGCAACGTAAATATTGGTCGCTGTGGAACTCAATTCACGTGAATTGTACGCATACTTAATGACTGGAATCTATATAAATGTATAAATATACTAGTACTTGCACCCGATTTCACATGCGCGGTGTGTTGGCAAAATATCGCCTTACAACCTACATAATTTACACCTTTGTGTACTACTTTTTTTTTTAATGTTGTTACCCATACGTTTTTTTTTAGTACAATAAAGAATATTTATTATAATCCGATAATAGAATAAATAAAAAAAAATACAATAATAACTATCCATAATCTGCTATCATTTTTTGAATCAAAAATGATTATTAATAATAACTAAAAAAAGTTTTAACCGACTTCAAAAATGTGCCTATAATTATGAACAAGCTTAACAAAAAAATATTTTATGTACTTCAGAACTAAATATAGTTAAATTTCTATACAAAATTCAATATATTATATATAATTACAGATGCCTTTATTTAGGATCGATATATTTAGTAATTATATAAAAATTTTATTAAAAAAAGCAGTTGAATTGATATACCTCCTGTTTAAGTCATCTAAAAGTGAACGCAACTATCAATGACATCAGTATTCACGTGTTGTCTATTCTCCTGTTACGAAAGCAAAGAAATGAA
The DNA here is from genome assembly GCA_037127375.1 of Dione juno. Classification (NCBI taxonomy): domain Eukaryota; kingdom Metazoa; phylum Arthropoda; class Insecta; order Lepidoptera; family Nymphalidae; genus Dione; species Dione juno. The sequence goes on along the minus strand of JAXRJS010000092.1, from coordinate 4,825,028 downwards.
ATAATTAATTCTCCCCAAGTAGGAATCGAACTGACAACCGTCGCATTTACAGTCAATGCAGTCAGTCAGCCAAACTGTGCCACTGCGCCATGACGGTTCAATATTGGCGTTAATAAAAGCAAAACGTTGTCTAAATTACAATACCATCAAAAACCCATATAACCAAGTAGTAGTTTAAAAGCTTCTCGAAGATGTTCATGAACAGAAATTATTGTCTAGACGTAATCTGGCTCTTACTAAAAAGATTTTCTCAAAGCTTATCTTGGTTCTACTTGCGTTTGAATGAAATTCATTTATAAAAGATTTGTGATGTTTAAGGCTTTAGTAGTTACTTGTAATGTTTAAAATTGTTATTTATAAATAAATGTAATTTATGTGATTTACATGTTTTTCACTATATTGTTATATTTGTATTATCATTGATGAATAAGTAATGTGGGGAACGGAGTGTCTTAACGTCTGTGGCTCCTTCTGCTTTGTGCGGGAAACAACTTGAAAATAAAAAAAATTAAGTACTGACTGTAAACGTCATTGTGAATGAAAATTTGTGCGGAAAGTCCTTGAATGCAGTGATTTAACACTGCGTTCCTTCTATCTAGGCTTCTTCTATTCTCTATAGTGTAAAACTATCAAGCACTTCATTGAAACAAGTACTGCAAGTAGTCTGTCTTGTATAATAAAGGAAAAATCTTATGCTGGTAATAGGAGGCCCGCACCCAGCTGTACTCGTAAGGCGTCAACTCTCGTTTGCTTCATCGACCGATCGATACACGATCTTCGTATTTTATAATACTATATAAAAATATCTCAATTTTTTTTACAAAATACAGATAAAATAAAACTATATTGTACACTTACAAACTTTAATCTTATAACTTAATTTTATAAAGCAAATCAGGCATCGAAGCCTAAGTAAAAACTTTCGAGAAAATTAATTGAAAGTTATGATAAGAAAAGATCTTTATAAATATTTTTGTTAATATTTTGCTTTAAATATTCGATAATTTTCTTGTTCACTTAATTTTTTTTTACTTATAAAGTTGCTAAGTATTATATTATTGTGTTATTTAAATTTTAATTACGATTCTACGAGTACTCTTATATTGTGGTGACAGCACATTGGACACACCCGGCTTGAACAAATGTCTAGAAGGCACAAGTGGACGATTATAGGAAAAAAGAAAGCTATCACTAATTTTCAACTATTAATTTAATATTGAAAAGGACCTGGAAATCCTGCTGAGCTTAAAGATTATGATATATATATATATATATATATATATATATATATATATATATATATATATATATATATATATATATATATATATATATATATATATATATATATATATATATATATATATATATAACTCATTTGCTGAATGACAAACAGATAACTCATAACGGAATCTATAAAACATAAAGATCTCAAATTTAGCATTGGTAGTACGTTTAGGGAAGTACTTACAGATGATTTTGAAATGGAAATGAATTTTTTAATACGAAATTTACATTATATTGTTGAAGCAAGTGAAATTACTCGTCCCAATATAATAATTATAATTATATGATAAATATTTAAAAATAAAATAAAATAAAGCCGCCTAAAAAGATAAGGACTTGATAATTACTGTACGATTCTTAAACAGAAGTATCTAAAGAAGTGCGTTGTTGAGTTCCATCATTCAACATTTAATGCTTATTGTGTTTTTATGTTATATTTGAATTAAGAATTCAAGAAGAATGCAGAGGTCAGTGTCTTGACATTAAGTTATCTATATATGGGATAAAATGTAAACATATATCTAAATAAAATTAAAATAAAGCAATAAGCCTTTAAATAATATGTTTTTGTTTTATAACTGTTGTTATATATATATATATATATATATATATATATATATATATATATATATATATATATATATATATATATATATATATATATATATATATATATATATATATATATATATATATATATATATATTATAACTGCTTTGATTCATTTCATACATTGGGCTGTTAATTTAACAAAAACGGTATAATTGAGTCAAGTGTATACAGGTGTGGGAACAAATGACATTTATTTGTACTGAAAAGTAATTATAAAGTTTCCAAACTTACCTAAATTTTATATGGTAATTATTTATCTTGTTATGGACAATTTAGTGTATAATTAAGGAATTCGAATTTGTAATAACCGCTTTAATTGTTCTTCTATATTTAATGTTTGTTATACTTTTATTTTTATAGTACAAAATAGTAGAAAGTCGGTATAAAGACGGTATAATTCCAATAGATGTACAGCGAACTAAATATAGTTTTTTTTTTTCTTTTTATATCTCTTGTTTGTTCACCATAGACTTTTAGAGTCTTGTATGTATATTTAGGGTTGGAACTTTTCGGTCATAAGCAGTTTAAGTTCATATTTATCCTCAGTGTTCCGTCTGGCTGACAGTTGTCGTTGGCCAGCTGGAACAGAGATAACTGTATATAATTACTAACTAACTAATAACTAAATATAGTAATAACTACAAGCTTGGATGTGGAGAGAATGAGTGAATCTAGAACACCCAAATCCTAGCTTAATAGTAACCCGGATAGAAACAGAAACCGAAGGAGATTAAAGCTCAGATGGCTTGACGGGATCAATGAAGATCTGAGAACTCTGGGCGTAATAAAATGGAGAGAGAAGACTAGGCATAAAGGATCATGGAATAGTATTCTGGATCAGGCCAAGGCCCACCCGCGGCTGTAGCGCCTTTGATGATGATAATATTTTTATTTTGCACTAGCTTTACCTGCAGCTTTACATGAGTTGTCAAAATGTTAAGATAAGTCAATTTATATACTATTAACTAATTAAGTTATATAGAAAGAATTTTAAATGGCAGCCTGTAAGGATAAACGAAAGAGAGGTCAGTTCATGAACATAAAAATCTGTCAAGTACGAGTCAGAATCGCGCACCGTTGGTTCCGAGCCAATTTCATTATTGTAAGTCATCGATAAGTGCAAATATAAAAGTTGATATTTTTTTTTTCGTTTCAATTCATGCTATACAAAATGGGTGACTACATTAAGTAATGGTTTTCTTTACTCTCTCTATCTCTCTCTTCAGTCTATCCGTCAGTTCTGAGGATCGTGACTTTGCTGCTGCTCATATATGTAGCAAATGGTCTCCCCTTATATTTGACGCGGTTAGTGACTTGATGGATTGCCGTGCTTATTGGTAACTCTAGGTGTACCAAGTAGCCCACTTGGTCTGACCATCATTTTGAGTTGCGTAACCTTAGTCTGTTGCCTTCAACTTTATCTGACACCATGAGTTTTTCCAAGTTATTATTGTTTCTTTCCTATACAGTACTATTTATGTATATTTTTCTTTGGATATATTGTAAGCAGCCACTTTTTGCCAGAAGACAAGATTCTAAGTCAATGGGAACTAACCTTCAGTTTTGACTACGTTAAGAACTTTATACAATCATAAATAAAACATAAGCATCCGTATTTTTTCATACTTTAATTTAAAAGTCAAATACCTTTTGTTCTATGCTCTGATCTCAAGTACAAGGCATTGCTTAATGGATACCTATTTATAAACTTTAAATTGCTTCTAGCAGTCGGTGTAGCGTTTTTCTTTGTATTTTTAGTTTTAAAAAGTTAAACGTAGACCGTCTTTGATTGTGCATTTAGCTAAGATTTGCGTTATAAATCTAGACTAAATTTATTATGCCAAAGATGTCGGATTCAATTTTGATTCTACTATAATAATATTAATATTTTACTCATATATATATATATATATATATATATATATATATATATATATATATATATATATATATATATATATATATATATATATATATATATATATATATATATATATATATATATATATATATATATATATATATATATATATATATATATATATATATATATATATATATATATATATTGTATGTATTTATGTTATTTGTATGTATGTATTTGACGTTCAAAAAATGAATCATATATTCTTACTTTGAATAAAATTATTTGAATTTGAATTTAAAAGTGCTTTTTTAATGTTTACATAAATACCTTCACATTTTTTCACGCACACACCAGTGTTATACACTATTGCACACTTTATGCCTAATTTGCGGGATATTGCGTATTAAGTAAGCGAGGAAAATAAATAATTCATTTGCTCGAGCGGATTTGAACCCACAACTCCTGTTAAAATCCTATTTCGCAAAACACATAAATTTTATAAATTGAATTAACGTTTTCTCAAGCTTTTAATTTTAAATACTTAAAAACCAACTGCCACGTATACAAACAATGACATAAAATCCTTACTACATATACATAAAGTAAAAAATATTAATTTTCAATAAAATCTTTGCATAATAAATCAATATCGTGTTTTCCTTAATTGTGGCATACACGAGACATTTCCGCAATTTTATTTTTCTCACATGATTTATATATGCCATATCAAAATATATGTTCTATAAACAGATATTATATATTAAAACATTACTCCACTTGTTAACTAATCGGCTAATATGGCTTATAATTCATGAAATAGATTGTATAAATAGTTTACCTTCACACGTTCTTAGCCTATGTGAGCAGTACTTCTGTGAAAATGATGTAAGCTGCCAATACTATTCATAATAATCGTTATTTTATTCATCTCCACGTTTTTTCCCGTGCTAAGAGAGAACCTAGTGTTAATACACTCCGTTCTCTGTTTTTTACCTATATTTCAAATAAAGCATGTTACAGCGTAACTCAATATCTCACCATTTATTATAAATATTACACATTATTTAAGCAGGTAAAGCAGGTGAAATAGAGCGCTCTAGTAGATTACGCATTTTATGTTTCTATCTTATTAATAATAATCTGTAATATGTTAATAAAAATTCATCAATTTTCAAATTTAAATTCACACAATGTGGCGTTCATAGCAAACTTTGCGTTTTATTAGTTGTTACATTTAGTAGCGGTAAGTATATCGATACTTACAGAAAATAAAATATTAAACGCAGCGAGATTTGAACCTACGCCTCATGGAAACTGTCCAAGCGCTCTGACCACTAAGCCATGCATAGATTAAGTGCTTTTCTATCCTTAGTATGAACACTTTAAAAATAATAAAAATATTTAATAATAATAAAAAGAAAGATATATAATTAGGTATACATTTAAGTCTTATTTGTTTATTTGCTTAAGTTATATTTGCACTGTTCGATATAACTTAAGAGGATGGTTATAAAAAATTATATCTTGAAAGTATATCTAAAAATAAAAGTACATACAACATATATATATATATATATATATATATATATATATATATATATATATATATATATATATATATATATATATATATATATATATATATATATATATATATATATATATATATATATATATATATATATATATATATATATATATATATATATATATCTCTAACCGGACGATGCAGAGAACTCGCAGATGTCGTATGTCGATGTGTACTCATGAGACGTCGGGTCCAGTGTGCTTTCCTTCAGGAAACTCGCTGGAAGGGCAATAAGTCTCGTAACATCGGGCAGGGTTACCGCCTTATATACACTGGGTCACCTACAGGCAAAAACGGTGTAGCGGTAGCGCTTTCTGAAGAGCTTCAGAATGGGCTTCTTGAAGTTGACCGTCGCTGCGACCGCTTGATGCGGATAAAGGTACTGATCGAGGGCGTTATCACAAACTTAATCAGTGCTTATACTCCCCAGGCAGGTTGTAGCGCGGCTGAAAAGGAGACCTTCTGGGAGCAGTATGAAGAGGTACTACTCGCTATACCGTCTACCGAATCAGTCTTAGTTGGGGGGGACTTGAACGGCCACGTGGGTAGGGTCGCTGAGGTGTATGAACGTGTTCACGGGGGTTTTGGATATGATCTTCGCAATGCAGAGGGAGAAAATATTCTAAGAACCTGCATTGCATCTGATCTGGCTATCGTGAACACTTTCTTCCAGAAGAAACCTCAGCACCTTATAACGTATAAGAACGGGTCCCACTTAACTCAAATTGATTATTTGCTGACTAGACGGTGTCATATAGGCAGGGTGACCAACTGTAAGGTCATTCCCGGCGAAAGCCTGACGGCCCAACATCGTCTCCTTGTCATGGACTATAATGTTACTCCGAAAAAGAAAGTAGCCGAGAAACGCAAGCCTAGAATTAAGTGGTGGTTGTTGAATGGGCCGATGCAGACCGACTTCTTGGCGGAGGTGGAGAGTCAAAATCTACTGACTAACACCGAGACCGCTCAGACTGCATGGGATCGAGCTCATTCAGCAATCATTGCGGCGGGCAAGCGAGTTCTTGGTGTTACTAAGGGTGGGCGTGTCATCGACAGGGAGACATGGTGGTGGAATGACCAGGTGCGGGGGGTGATTCAGGAAAAGAAGGCTGCGTTTAAAGAGTGGCAGCATTCCAACTCTCCTGAAGACAGACTGGAGTACATAGCAGCGAAACGGGCCAGCAAAAGAGCTGTAGCCAGAGCCCGCAGAGAAAGTTTGTCGCCATTGTACGATAAACTTGAAACTGTGGAGGGGCAGAAGCTCATATACAAACTGACTCGTGCTCGAGATAAAGCGACGCAGGATATTACAAAATGTCTTTGCGTCAGAGATTCTCGGGGCACGTTGCTTTGTAGTCATGCCTCTGTGAAGGAGAGATGGAGAAGCTACTTTAAGGAGCTGCTGAACACTCAGCAGTCTTGTAGTCTTCCTCCTGAATTATCTCCTAACCTCGGACTTGTTGCTCCAATAACCCGTGACGAAACTCGTAATTGTCTTCGACGCATGAAGAACGGAAAAGCGGTAGGACCTGACGACATCCCAATCGAGGCGTGGAAATCGTTGGGCTCTCTTGGTGTGCTTATACTTACTGACCTGTTTAACCGTATCTTGAATACTGGAAAGATGCCACATCAGTGGCGGCAAAGCTTTATTATCCCTATTTACAAAGGAAGGGGCAGTGTTCAAGATTGCGGTAGTTATAGGGGCATTAAGATTATGAGCCACACCATGAAGCTCTTCGAGCGCATGATCGGCAGAATGTACTGTCTCTGAGTCTCAGTATGGGTTTCAACCAGGATCAGGCACTATGGATGCCATTTTTGCCCTCAGAACTTTGATGGAGGCTTACAGGGAAAAAAGGAGAGCTCTGCATGTGGCCTTTTTGGACCTGCAGAAGGCCTTTGACTGTGTGCCACGTCAGTGTATCTGGTGGGCATTGCGATCCAAGGGGATCCCTGAAGCCTATATTGAGGTTATGAGAGATATGTACAACGACTCCGCTTCAGTGGTTAGGACCGCTGTTGGCGACACCAAGCCCTTCCCGATTACAGTAGGGGTTCACCAGGGCTCAGCTCTTAGTCCGTTCTTATTCAATGTAGTGCTGGATACTGTCTCGGCTAACATCCAATGCCAGCCTCCGTGGCTGATGATGTATGCCGATGACATAGTACTCATCGATGAGAACCGACTGATGCTGGAGCGTAAAGTGAACGCCTGGAAGGGTGCGCTTGAGAACGGTGGTCTCAAACTGAATGTGTCGAAGACCGAGTACATGGCTTGTGGGAACCAGGACTCGAGCACCATCCATATCGGGCCTGAGCCAGCCGTTAAGTCGGAGAAGTTCAGGTACCTTGGAGCCGTTATGCATGAGTCTGGAGGCATCGACCACGACATCCATGCCCGTATAAACGCTGCCTGGGCCAAATGGCGGGAGGTCACTGGTGTGGTCTGCGATAGCAGAATACCGCCCAAGCTCAAGGGACTGATATACAAGAGCATTATCCGACCTGTTCTTATATACGGCAGCGAATGTTGGCCAACATTATCTCGGCACACTCAGGAGCTTCACGTCACGGAGATGAAGATACTGAGATGGATGTGTGGCGTGACGCGGTCCGACCGCATACGCAACACATTCATTCGAGGTAGTCTTGGGGTCCGTGACGTAGCGGATAAGCTCCAAGAGCGTCGCTTGAGATGGTATGGCCATGTTATGCGCCGATCTGAGAACTATGTCGGAAGGAAGTGCCTTGACATGTCTGTCCCTGGAGTTAGACCACCCGGACGCCCAAGGAAGCGATGGCTGGATGTCGTGACACAAGACATGAGAGCCAATAAATTATCCACTGAGGATGTTAAAGACCGTGCAAAGTGGAGTAGGCTCAGTCGGAAGGCAGACCCTGGCAAAAGCCGGGACTAATGCCAAGAAGAAGAAGAAGATATATATATATATATATATATATATATATATATATATATATATATATATATATATATATATATATATATATATATATATATATATATATATATATATATATATATATATATATATATATGTATATATATATATATATATATATATATATATATATATATATATATATATATATATATATATATATATATATATATATATATATATATATATATATATATATATATATATATATATATATATATATATATATATATATATTTATATATATATATACATATATAAAGGGCGGCCTTATCGCTAAGAGTGATCTCTTCGAACCTTTGGGTAGAGGAGAGAATAACTGAGAGTGGGAAGGAGTACTAAGTACTAAGTATATTATTATTATTATATATATAATTATTATATTATTATCACATAAAAACCCAAATAAATCAATAAACGTTTGAACAAAATTAAATGAAAGAAAAGACATTTATATTTAAACCAACTAATCCATAATTAAACACTAATTAAGATCCCTCAGTGCGACTATATTTATTAATGTTATCAACAAATGACCTAACTCATATGCCACACAAATGCCATACGTTTTCGAACTAAGTCCAGCATACTTGTAGCTATGTTTAATACTAACTGTAACAATTAATCTCTACGACCGCAGATTTCGGTAATGATTGCTTTAAGAGCCAATAATGGATACTATGATAGAGCCATAAATTTATCGCAAATTGCTTGTTATTTATCCATATTATTACTATATTATATTTCATATAACATATTTATATATTACATATAAATGATACTTGATTTATAAAAAATACAGCACTTTTAACCTAATATACGTATATTCGGTCTGATGCTATCCCGAGTGTGGCAGGCGGAAGCTTGTATCGTGGAATCCATTCTTAATAAAAGTCTTGGCTTTAGAAGGTGTCGTGACACGGAGTCTAGACACCATGCCTCCGTGTCTGTAAACACAATGGTCGTGGGTTCGATTCTCGCTCTAGTAAGAAAAAAAGACTCAGCGTTGAGTTTCTCCACTCAATTCGCAATATCCCGAAAATTTTATGGAAAGTAGGGGACGAAGTATTAACACGTTACTCCTGCATTACCCTGCACTATGCGGGAAAAAGAGCAATTTAATTTAAATGAAAAAGCTCTAGTTTCTCGCAAACATTGCATACCGTGATCTCATTAAGTGTATTTGACGTTATATTAAAATATTTTCTTGACACGCAAATGCTTTTACACACAAGTCACGCGACATTATTATACACTGTTCCTATTTGTTTGAATGACATTTCGTTTCTTTATATATATATATATATATATATATATATATATATATATATATATATATATATATATATATATATATATATATATATATATATATATATATATATATATATATATATATATCGATGCTCTCGGATTTACTTTACTATATTATACATATATTGTATATTTACTATATTTTTTATATATAAACTGATTTCTAAAACACAATAGCGATATTGCATTTAAATCGGTTAAGCCGTTTCTGAGATTAGCGTGCACAAACAAACGTACAGATAATATGACAAAATTATAATAAAAATATATAAGAATTTTGGCTTCTATCATTGGTTAATGATTGGATAATGATTTTAAATAAACAAATTTAACTAAACCAACATTTTTTCATACATATTCCATGTACAGATAGCGATATTATATGTATAGATATAGATTGTTTTAACTAGCTTATGCCCGCGACTCCAAACGCAAACCAAAGAAACTAATTGCGGATAGTGGGTAACATCGAAGAATACTTAAAGAAAACATATAAAATTTAAACGCAGCAGGACTTGAAGCCCGTACCTCATAGAAACCGTCCAAGGGGCAAATGCGGCGCGGGTTCAAATCCCGCTGCGTTGAAAATTTTATATGTTTTCTTTAAATATTTATCTATCCTTAAAAATCACATCGAAAAAATGAATGTGATCAATTATAGCCTATAATTTGAAATTGGACGTTCCTGATATTACCGTAATAAACCAAACTGACTACAGCGTATATATAGTATAGATAAAAATTACTGGAATAATATTTTAGACAATTGCCAAGCGACTTTTGAATTTAATATAATATATTTCTTACTTTATATGGAAAATGAAATTGAAAAAAAAATGTAATTAAGTTTGCATGAGCTTCGAGGCAACGAAGCCGTCATAAGGTCCTTATCTTAGTACTAAATCCCTCACACACAAGCTTATTTTAAAATTATCTAAATTAATATTTATTATTAATAATATTACATCTTTAATAATTGTAGATTACAATATTGTTAGGAATCGCTTGTAAAAAGAAGGTAGTCTTAGATGACAAAGATTATAAAAGCAGTAAAGTCATGTCATATATATATATATATATATATATATATATATATATATATATATATATATATATATATATATATATATATATATATATATATATATATATATATATATATATATATATATATATATATATATATATATATATATATATATATATATATATATATATATGTATATATACAATTGTTGAAACTGATAGCGCCAGTATCTTAGCATGAAGTCGTCTGTACGCTATACGCTGAAGATATTTAAAATAAAGGAATATATTTGTTGTTCACGCTATATCCCGCACACACCAGGGTAAGCAGAGGGAACCATTGTGTGTGAGTGGAACATAAAGATAATTAATTATCAAGGATATATATATATATATATATATATATATATATATATATATATATATATATATATATATATATATATATATATATATATATATATATATATATATATATATATATATATATATATATATATATATATATATATATATATATATATATATATATATATATATATATATATATATTATAGAAATAAGCTACGGGATAAAACTTATACAAGATTGAAAAAGTAAGCGCCAACTCTACGCAAGTAACACTAAGTAGCAAACGTAGCTCGTTCGAAACTCTTATAGCAAAGAAAATAACTTGTTCAAAAAGTAAATATTGTCGTCTTGTGACTTTATCTGATAGAAAAACTTTTGTATACTAAGGAGATAAGTATTAATATTTAAAGATTTGAAAACGTATATTATATTTTTATTTACTAACTACTAGCTACTAACTAACTATTTAGGCTATGGGGCAGTGTAGCATGATTTGAATGTAGGCGCGACAGTTGTGAGTTCGATGCCCACTCAGAGACATTTTATTTGCTATATATTCATTTTTACCTTTTTTCAAAGTAAAACGCGGCGTTTAGTTCCGCCAAAACTGAGCGTCAAAGCTTAAAGATATATAAATATAACTGTATTTATTTAGCAATTGCCTGTTAGAATGTAATACATAATAATAATTTATAAAAATCAGTATTTTATAGGAAATTTTACTTAACCTACAAGATATATTACAAAAACTACATCCCATTCATATTTTTATATAAAAAAAAATTAAAAATGAAACACATTATGCATAGCTCTTTTACAATATTTCATACATATAAATAAACTTAACAATAGTACAGTGGTAATAAAATGTAATGTAAGAAAATAAAGTAATTTCTCAAACAAATTTATTGCTTCACATTCGTTTTGTTCCGTGGTCAAATGTCCAGACCACCCACTCGCAAGCGCCACGCATTCAAAGTACGGTGTCGTCTAGAACCCACGCAAATTAACTTATATACTATATTTTTAATATTTATGGACACATAGGCTGTGGGGCGGGGTCGGACTGTAAACGCAGCGGTTGCAGGTTCGATTCTCACTCGAGGAGAATGAATGATTTTCATTTTAAACGAGTGAGCCTGAAAAAAATACTGAAATTTGACATATTACGATTACGATTTCTGGAAATTCCTACGTGTACGGAAATAGATTAATCGTTAGCAAAGTTTTTATGTCTCTTAATGTATACGAGCGAAACTCTTGCACCAATTTGGTATATACGTAAGATAGCAAAAAATCCATATTATTTGTCATATATATAGCAGATGTGACTATGAAGGATTTAAAACTTATGTTTTTATTTACATATATTATATCGTTCCATTACCATACCCATAATAGATGAGATGGTGGAAAGTCGACTGCGACTGTACGGGCATGTGATGAGAAAGGACGAAGCTAGCGTCGTAAAACTGCCTTAGCTATCCCAGACACTAAAACCGTAGAGGAAGACCACAGTCCACGTGGTGGACAACCGTTGCCAAAGATTTGACGTGAGCATACCTATATGTAGGGACAACACAAGATTGTCTGACTTGTCGCTGGACACGAGGAGAGCTGACACCAAATAAAGCGAAAAGGCACGGAAGAAGAAATAATAAAATATATAATAATAATAAAAAAAATCTATTCTAGTAAACAAAATGTGGCATTGAGTTCCAGCAGATGTAGAGATATTTTAACCGTTCCTTCATTAGATTTCTTCAGCCGACACTACTTTGCGGGAAGAACTTTACATTTAGTAAAGTTAAAAATCTAACAATTTTTTTAAGGCAATCCGTTGAAATTTATTTGTATTGGATATTGACATCCTATCCGTCATAGCAGGGTAAACAGAAGAAATCTAGTATCAAGGAAATAAAAATAATGTATCGCCCAACATGGCGATCAAACCAACAACCTTCTATAAATACGCCCCATAGATATCCCACACCAAAAGCTCCACCACTGCTAAAAGCTTCATACCAAAAAAAGTTGTATTGAATATTGAAAACATTTAAAACGAAAATCCAAAGGTTTCTCATACAAAATGCACTAGAACTGCACATTTTGATGCCGACACGGATCCACGTAGTCTTCCCGTTAGCGTGTTCTAACGGTATTATTCATGTTAACGCATGAATAACACAGCATCTGGCGTTTCAGTACTTGTAGTTGTATCGCATATACTCGTATGTTTTTAAAGTTTATTTTCAAACTGTACTCTATTAACTTTTCTCATATGAAATTTTATGCTTTTGAAATCTTTTTAGTATGGGGTATGAAATGGTTACAACCTTTTAAATGTGAGCTTCACGGTATATTCTGCATTTCTACATATTACCAGCGATAATCTAGTGTCAAGACATTCCTCATTGTCAATTTTCTACCACAATTAAAGATATTGCGCTGATTAGTGGTGGAACTTTATGTTCTACGTTTTTTTATAATTTTAATTGTTTCTTTTAACCTAAAGGTTGTCTAGAAGATATAGCTACAAAACCTTTTGTACATTGCTTTTTTTTTTCTCTGTTTTATTTTTTTTATTTGTATTAATGGTAATATCTTGTATAAATAAAGAAATAACTAATTTCTCTATGTGGAGCTTGGACCCAAAACTATCGTGCTTACAGACAGTCTGACGGCTGTTCTACTGTGACACCAAAAGTCTTCGAAAGATTAAGTCCTTTTCTGACGCGTTTGTATTTATTACGCGTAAAAAAAACACTTTAGCATGTTGAAATGAATACATATATTAATTATTAATACCCCCAAGGAGCATAGGAACTATAGCGTATACAGACAGAGTCAGATTGCCTAAGATGTACTTATTATAATGTATTCCATCCAACCCGGCAAACTTCGAACATCCTAATAATCAACGAACAGCTAAGTTTCACCATTTATAGCTCAAGCCTCAAGACTTGCGACATGCGACGGTTTTGGGTTCGATTCCGACTCGGGGAGATTGAATTAGTTTAATTTTTCTCCGTCTCGTTACAAGACACAGACAAAATAACTCGAAATCCGAAAGGTGGAGAATGAAATAGCTGATCACTTGTTTCCCTCTGCCTACCCTGCTACGCGGGATACGGTGTGAAGCTAAAGTAATACTTCAGATATAAATACGAACATGTCCAATCGTCTTACTCCAGTTCAATAGATTTTTATCGTGAGTTCGTACCGTAAACTAATGGATTATTCCACAAAAATATTAATCAAATATAAAATCGTTTTTAAATTATAATCGATGTAAAACTATTTTCGATTTTGTTTTAGTTACATATAAATTAAACCTACAAAATATCGACACAGTTAATGTTATCTTCATATATAATTTAAGTATCGTGTTAAAAAATCGATTTTTTTCCACACTACAGCAACTGTAGTTGACCTGTTGCCCTATTTTACAAGTAACACCTTTGATTAAAGCAACGGGTCGCCAGCCTTCAATTACCATAGCTAAGAGGAAATTATCAATTGAACTATAAAGAACGTACCGTTAAAATACTGAAGAGAACTGGAATCTATAGAAAGGTTTAAATGTAGAGTTAAATAAATAATTGTAGGTGTTCTGTTATATTGCCATATATTCTAATCTCTACCAAAAAGACTCATCTTTAGCTTTCTCTAAGCGTTATAAATTGACACATTTCAAGTACCGTGTGTACGTGTGATTTCCATGGGGGAAAGTAACTAATTATCAAAATGATTATAATGAAAAATGCGTTCCTTGGTTTCCGCGATATTTACACATAATATATAATACATTTTAACAGCGATTAATCGCGCGTATTTTGGCATTATTTTTGGAATTCGACATTTCGAACCTGACGGGTAGACTGAGGTGGTATTCGTCTGTCAGTTGATATAATTATTATATCAAACTACCTGGGGCAACCCAGAACCTAGGTAGGCAGACGGAACCTAATGTTAGGGAATATTAGGAGACACTCCGCTCCCAGCTTTCCGCCTTTCGAGGCACTAAATGAGACACAAAACGCTAACAGGCAGTACATATATATATATATATATATATATATATATATATATATATATATATATATATATATATATATATATATATATATATATATATATATATATATATATATATATATATATATATATATATATATATATATCCACCAACAATACAGGAACCCAGTATGGGTGCCATTAGATGTAATCAAAATCGTACATACTGTTTTCATACAGATTTTTATTTCACAATTAAATTAATTTACCACAAATAACAATAAAATATTAGTGAAAAACACAACTACGATATTATAAATTAAGTTATAATATAATTCAAACTTGTATTCAAAGGTGTATGAACTTTAATTGAAATTTTACAGGTTTCTTTCTCAAAGCTCAAAGAGAAACTTTCGTCAAGATGTAAACTAAAGGGCTGCTTAATACTGACGATCGCTTGACGTAGAGAATCCTTCTGGCAGTGTTTCATTTTTCATTACTTTTCACTTTTTAGCACATAGTACTTAATACTTTAAGTTACTCAATACGTACATACATATGTACTTTATACTTTTAAGTAATTTTTCAAAATATGAGCGGGAAACCAAGAAACCAACCATATATATATATATATATATATATATATATATATATATATATATATATATATATATATATATATATATATATATATATATATATATATATATATATATATATATATATATATATATATATATATATTCAGTCAGGAAACTCTGGGAAACCGTGCAAGCTCTCTGACGCTAACCCATAAGTTCTCATCAAGTTAAGCCAACATTTTAATATGCTTATTACAAATTATTTATTTTGTTAGCTTCTCTGTAGGGAAAGTACGATATGGGTACCTTCAAAAAGCCCATTTACCTTAAAGGCCAGCAATGTACCTACCTGTAGCAACTATGGTGGTATATGGGGACGCAGGTGGCAGTGATTAGGCAGTGACCCGAACGCTCAGTCGCGCGTTAAACGTGCATATCTTAAGAATTACTGGTTCCAACTGAAAAAATTCTAATGTGTTGGATAGTCCATCTATGGGGAAAGGTCATATATTACATCACGTTACATATTTCGATGTAATTTTACTCTTTGATTTGATTTGATTAGTAGGTTATTTGATTTTCTTAGAATGACTCATGTGTGAATGTGACATGTATCAGTTTTGACCTCGGTAGCGAAACCTCAAATAAAATCGAGTCCAGCTATATACCTTTTTACACGAAACAAAAAATCTAAGTTACTCTTTTCCTTTTAAGACCAAAAGCACCTTCACGCAAATTACTTTTTACGCAGTCGAGATTTATATTGAAATCTGAGTATATGTAAGAAACCAATAAAATGCTGAGGATATTTGCAACACATTCGATAACGTTTTCAACATTTACCTCGTATTTATAGGCTTTTACTGAGTTAGTAAAATGTACGATGTAACGGCAAAAACCTTTTAAACGTATTCTTAACGTCTTGTGGTGTTTTATGTGTCTATAGAATTATTCGATACCGTCGTGGTGCGACACCACGGCGGGTGTGGGTTCAGTTTTCTCCAGGAGGAATGATTTTTTTCCATTTACTTCCTCTAATTAAGGACAAAAGCGATGTTGACCTCCGTCACTCAACATACAATGTCCTGAAAATTGAGGAACAGAGCTGAGAGAGACGAACTTCAACACTAAGTTAAACTGCTATATTATAAATCCTGAACCACTTATTAATGCGAAAGTTTCTGAGTGAGTTTGTGTGTATGCTTGTAACTCAATCACGTTTAAACATCTGAAGGGATCGGGATGAAATTTGAACAGGGGTATATTATGGTCTGGAATAGACTACATTTTATCCCACTGGAACAGAATAAACGGGATACCTTTACCTTAACATTACAGATATCCAAATAATATTCTAAATGAGAGTTTGTTCTGATTTCAATCAAAACCAACAGATCACATGCATTAATTCAGCTTTTTCATGAGAATAACATATGGATTGCAAAATTTAAGACAAACGAATGTAATTCACTTTGCTATAAAATAAATATGTAAAAGTGTAGTCCAAGGGGACGAAGCCGTGGGCGAGTCGCTAGTATCTATATAATAAGAAACCTGAATCTGCAATTATTATAGCGTGAAAGCAATATTGTACTATCCACTTGCACTACAAAGTTTTCAAGAGTTCTGTTCTTGACTTAATCAATAGAGTCTTCGGTTAGTTGGATATAATAATGTCTTAGACTTAATCGTTTATACTATACTAAGTTTAGCCCGTAGTTTCATTCACGTGGTGCAAGGAAAATAACAAGGATATTGACCTAGTTGTCTATGAAATATAAAAAAATATTAATGACGTAGGTAACTCTAATTGCTAGTACCGTGGGCTATATTAAAACGATTAACTTGATGTAATAAAATAGCTTATAGCCTTCCTTGACCAATGGGCTATTGAACACAAAAACAATTTATCAATTTGAACTTGTAGTTCCTGAGATTAATGCGTTCAAACAAACAAACACTTTAACTTTATACACTTTTGTTATAATCTACCGTCATCACACTATTGGATACATAGCCTTATTCAAAATTTGGAGCCTTCAATAAAATTACTTAGACCTTTTTAACTCTGACATAAGATTCAGGCTGAAAGTGACAGCTTTCATTCTATATAGGAACGAAGCTCCCACACGTTTATATATCAAAAGACGTTCACATTTGTAAGGAATGAATGAAAAATGTTCAATTCTCAACAATTAGCATAGGTGTTACATTTTGTTTGGGGTGAATCTTTTTCAGGATGAAATATGGCAATTTTGTATTGATTTTTTTTTTACGTAAGTGACTAAGGTGAATGTATGCTTACGTTATTAAACTTGATAATTTTGACTTCAATTCCGATTTGTAGTAGTGATTTTTTTTCTTTCCTTGTGCTAGCAAGATAAAGCGCTGCGTTGAGTTCCACTACTCAACAAGCAATATCTCAAATTCGAGCATATAGCGGAAAACCGAGGGTCTTGCCACTAAGTTATTTTTAATTGCTTACTGTACTGAATATTCGAGATAAGACCTGAAGCTGATATTATAGGGGTACAAATTATATATATATATATATATATATATATATATATATATATATATATATATATATATGTATATATATATATATATATATATATATATATATATATATATATATATATATATATATATATATATATATATATATATATAACGCCAACGTCCATGCCACGTTGAACACACCGGTTCTCGTCCGATCACCGAAGTTAAGCAACGTCGGGCGCGTTCAGTACTTGGATGGGTGACCGCCTGGGAACACCGCGTGGCGTTGGCATCTCAGAGGGTGTCTAGCCAATTATCTGTCCGATATTTGGTTTCCGGCATACGGGTACGCGACCCCGGGACCTCGAGCCACCACTTTCATAACCCGATCCAATCCATGTAAGTGGTGTCCCTCCCCTATATTCCAAGTCTTTCTGCCTCTTATTCCCTTTCCTTTCCTGGTTTCTCCCAGTAATGGGTTTGGAGGTCAGATGGCAATCGCTCCACAAAAAAACCACTTCGCCACTCATATGGACCGATTGGTCTTAGTCGGAAGGCAGACCCTGGCAAAAGCCGGGACTAACGCCAGGAGGAAGAAGAAGATATATATATATATATATATATATATATATATATATATATATATATATATATATATATATATATATTTATATATATATATATATATATATATATATATATATATATATATATATATATAAGGTATTTTTTTCTATAACATAATATGTATTAAAAAGTTAACACTTACTTTTAAAAGCTACATAAAAAAGAAGTAAAACAATGAGTAATATTTGAACGTTCTAATTAGGAAAGTTTCAGTTTATTATAGCATAGTCATTATAATAAAGCTAATAAAGTTATAAATAAAACAGATATCTACTTGTAGTATAAAACGTATGTTATATTAAGACAAGTTCCATAGATAAAATATTATTATACTTTAATATTATACCAATATATAAAACCTACATACTATAATACCTTGAATTAAATAATTACTACAACATCTTCTTTTTATTTCTTCTATAGTAAACTTTTTATTTTATACATTTCTTCCTTAATGGCATATTTTACAAGTAAAATGCACTTTCCACACGCTCCTAACAGCTGCAGCGCAAATTTAATTCTACGCTCGTTTGTAAATTATAAGAATTGCTGCAAACCTTCTGTAGATTTCCAGCGAAAAATTGTTATTTCTATGAGCTTTTATAAACATGTGTTCCACAAAGTAGTTGTTACGTGATTAATATACATCGTTAGTGCATTTTTAAACAGAAGTAATTAGTGATTAGAAATTCCATCTATATAACTGATATCACTATTTTCTCCATACTATGTGAGGTGAGAAGAATCAATTTCGAAAACTGCTCTTTTCTATAAATTAAGGCTTATGGGTAATATTCCCACTCAATGAGGAAATCGAATCATCACCTTCATTTCCTCGCTGTGGTAACTGGACAAAATGCCATCCATTGTCTTGAAAATTAGACAGTATGACAGTATAGGATAGTCTGTAAATCTTATGGAAGAGATTGATGTAGATGATTGAATGTTCTTTGACTTTGTTCTTAACAATTCCGAAGCCGAGGCACAGGCCCTGTTGTAATCGCGACGGTTGCGAGTTCGTTACCCACTTGGGGAATTATTTGATCTTAACAATTCCGAAGCCGAGGCACAGGTACTGTTGTCATCGCGACGGTTGCGAGTTCGTTACCCATTTGGGGAATTATTTAATCCGATGGAGAATGTAGTGTGTAGATACAAGGTTTCTTCTGCCTACCATATAGCAGATATGAAACAAAAAGTGTGAAAAGCCAGTGAATAAAATATTTTAGGATTTGCTAAGCATCAAGGAATATTCATCATCTATAGAGCTTCCATAAGATTGACAAATTATCATTCAACCTAAGAACACACCAAATGTACAGTGGGATGCAAAAACATCCGACAGCAAAAAATACAAACACCAAACCAACCTCAAATAGCGCTCGCTATTAAAAGAAAACACTACATTTATAATATGGAAAAATTTAATCAAAGCGCCCTCGCCATAGCAAGTCTGCATGCTAACCTCTTTTTACTCACAGCTTTCTTGACCTAAAATATGAACATGAATATATAAAGTTACATTAAATCCAAGTAGCTTTTCATCCCGCATACATTTCTGTTGCTCGTTTCGACCTACTTGCGCCGCTATTCTGCTAGTTATCGTAGAAATAAACTGAGGAAACTTATACAATTGACTAACGAATCTATTGACTATACTGGATCAGTGTTACGTAGGGAATCTAGTATACTTCATGATTATAGCAACTCAACTTACGCAACTCTATTAATTATTTATATATATATATATATATATATATATATATATATATATATATATATATATATATATATATATGTATATATATATATATATATATAATATATATATATATATATATATATATATATATATATATATATATATATATATATATATATATATACATATATTATCATCATATTTTGCCATAATGCTTAAAGTTAGCTAAGTGTATGGGCGTAAATTGGCTAATAAAAAACCGAATCTGTAAGCTTCTCGAGTGAAACTTATGTATATTCCTAACTGGAGTTCTTATGTGTTAAAATGTTTCTTACGTATATCATAAAAATGAACACAGTGGATTCACACATTATATATATATATATATATATATATATATATATATATATATATATATATATATATATATATATATATATATATATATATATATATATATATATATATATATATATATATATATATATATATATATATATATATATATGGGAATTCCATGTTTATTGTTTTGTCAGAAATAGTATTAATATTGATTAAAATTGCACATATATTTGGTTTGGCGTGTCGTCGGTATCGCACTGCGTTTGGTAAATGACACGTCAATCACTGACAACACCTGGTGTCGTCGGAGGGTATTTGGATATAGATTAACATCCCCTATTTGGTGTGAGATTGAGATATATCAAAGAGTACAAAGATTCATCTTCTATTTTTTTTTTTAATAAATCTCTTTTTCTATCCCACTAATAATATAAATTTATTTATTTTTAATTTAATTATTAATAAATAAATAAAATTATATAACGTATACATCAGAATAACATGTGGATTATACGTAATTCATGATAACTGAATGCACTTTACGTGGCGTTTGAGGGTTCAATCGAACTCGTGATATGAGTTTCATATCCTACTCTTGTAAGTCTCTCCGCCACTCTCAACCTATCCTGGTGTGTATATATATATATATATATATATATATATATATATATATATATATATATATATATATATATATATATATATATATATATATATATATATATATATATATATATATATATATATATATATATATATTGTCCAAAACTTTATTCCTTCAATACATTTTAATAGAAATACAAGTAAAAGTTACTTTAAAATCAACCGTTAAAACAAAACAAATACAGATAATACATTAAACTATAAGAGCATTTACAACAGCAATTTTGTAAACTTCCTCGTACTTCAAATAATCCTATTTCAAGCTCTGAAGTATGGAGTAGGCTTAAATCTTTGAACAAGGATCTGGCTTGGAATGCCCAACGGTGAAATGTTACCAATTGGTAGCCTTCTTCTTTTTGTGCTTTGAAAAAATTAGTTTTGTTAGTAATTAGTTAAAAAAGTTTTGATAAAATTACTTTTCGGAGACTTGGCTATTTTTAACCGATTTCAAAGAAAAATAGGTTAGCAGATTGACATGTATGTATTCCTATTGCTAAATTGAGTTAGTGTATGTATGTGTGTGTGCGTGTCCACAAATTTTCCGAAAACCTAAAAACCTTAAAAATGAATTATTTCGTTAATAAAATAAATTAAAAATAATAATATACCTACTTTAAAAAGAATACAATTGATTTTGAAGTCGGCTTACTTTTTTTATAATAACTTTTATTATATTAACTAATGATGTTAATTTTAGAGACGTTGCTTACGAATCCCGAAATCCTACTTCATCTTACCAAATAAACAAGATTATTTTAAATATATGCTCTTATTCAAGTACAAATCGAACCCACGACCCTCGTATATAAAGTCAGGCTGCCCCTATAGCCCCCACTGCCTCAAAATTTGGTATATAATGGAATAACCAATATCTAAATGGCTAACTGAGTGTTTAATGGAGCAATTAGTATTACTACAATGTGAGCCGATTTCCTATACTACAATAATTTTGGGCACTAGGCAGTGATGTGTCTAACAGTAAACGTGACTACCGCAGGTTGAAAATCCTTGTAAATTTAAGCTTAAGATTATATATACGATATATTATATATACAATAGAGAAAGGGATATATTATATATACGATATATAAAATTTTAATGTACCGGAATTTGAAGCCCTGCCTTTAAAATCGTCCAAGCGCTCTGATCACTATGCCATACGTTCTCATCAAAATGCGTCGAAATTCTTATATGCTTATTACAACTTATTTATATTACCATTATTTTCATTCCACTGCTTCGGTAAAAGATAAAGTCTAAAAAAAATAATCCCCTATATCTTTAGCCTGATTTCCCAAAAAAAAAAAAAATTAATCTCTATACACGCTCAACGGACGAACGAAAACAATAAATTAAATATTCACAAATGAAATTGAACGATTGAAGCTTTACACAGCAAACGTAAATTACGTTTTAATAGTACCTCCCCCCTCCCTCCTATACAGGCATCGGCTTAATTGAAGCCCCCGCCGAGACAATGACAAACGTTTTAAATGTTTTGTAGACTGTTTTTGTCTCGTTATGTTGTGTTCTGTACTTATTGATGTAATATAAATGTGGTAGAGCTTAAAACAATATAAATTAAAAGCTTAAAAGTCTATACCTAACTTATATGTACTATATACTTGTATTTAATAACTTCAAGTAAATCTTCAAATTAAATCTATTGATATATTACCTATACTGAATCTCATGTGAAGTGTCTACTATGAAGTCACTACTTAAAGAAAACATAAAAAATTTAACGCGGCGGGATTTGAACCCGCGCCTCATGGAAACCGTCCAAGCGCTCTGGCCACTAAGCCATGCGTTCTTGCGCTTGGATGATTTTAACACTTTGAAGATCATAAAAATACTATGAACTAAACATGAAAAAAAGATAAAGGAACATTAGAACGATTTTTGGATTTTTCACCTTATTTACATTGTAAGTTATCAATTTTAATTCTAGGCCAACAAGAGAAGGTACACCTTACAGGTTTTGATTACGAGACAAATTCCAGTGGGGTTGACTTAGAAGCTTAATGATTTTTGTGGTGGAAGAGGCTGTAGACCTGGATATTTGAAATCAATTTCAGCTCGATGCATCATCATCATCTTGAGCAAATTAGGTCTTGGAAAATGGTCTCAGCCAATAAAGAGATCCTATGACGGTTCCGTAACATTCTGTTGATATACGAAGCCTTAGAAATAGTTATATATAAATTAAATGTGCAATAAAATATTAATTTTAAAAGATTTTCGAAATAATTGGGGCTTCTAGAAATAAGAGAAGCCGTTGCTATTTAGTATATCATTTATAAAGAACAAAATTATATATAATAAAATATATATTAAACAGAATTTATATATTTTATCATAAGTATTCGTATATAGTGCATTCACATAATTTTGTCAATGTTTTTCTCTTTTGTATGTTTATTTTTATATTTATTTTTTGTACAAAGAAAGAATTGAAAAAAAAAAAGAACCCAACTAACCAGATGATCTACTGGTAGATGACAAATTTATACGTAACAGTCGACGCTTGCCATTCGATGCGCTCTTTTCGGTTTTTAAAAATTAAAAAAAATTAAAATTAAAAATCTTTATTGTCTTCCAAAAAAAAACTTATACTAGGTTGCGCACTGACACCCACACTAGGATTCCCTGTGTTGTGGGTAATCAGCCTCTTCCCTTAAGATCTATCTTAATGTAACTTAAAAATTATAGCAGGTGAGTAGCGATTTACATTGATTAAACATAAAACTTAGACTATATACTAAAATTAACTCCTACATAAATTTACATGGGTGTGTGTGTGAGTGTAGGTGTGTGTGTGTGTGTGTGTGTGTGTGTGTGTGTGTGTGTGTGTGTGTGTGTGTGTGTGTGTGTGTGTGTGTGTGTGTGTGTGTGTGTGTGTGTGTGTGTATGTTTTTGCTATTATTTTGTTTATTATATTAATTATTTAGTTCTATTTTCTATTATAGGTTTGTGATTGACTTTGTAATAACTATAGTGTGTATAATCAACGTGTTTTACTACTTATATGTGTATACTACGTGTACTTTTAAAGTGGTGTTAACTACACATACACACATACACTCGTACTCAGTACTGACCGTGAGTAGACTTTTATTCTTCTCCATCTGTTGATGAAGAATAATGAAAATTATACATGTTCAAAATGTTGGAAAATATTATGATTATTTCAACAATTAGACAAAAATAAAACAATTTATTTTTTATGTGATTTTAAAGTGGTGTTGAATACACTCAGTGCTAACCGTGAGTACTCTAAACTCTAAACTACTAAACTCTCATTCCTCTCCGTCAATATTACAAATACATGTACATAAAGACGATAGCGATTCCATAGTACGGGCAATGTTAATAATTTAATATGTGATTTTAATTACGCTACATCATACTCATACCAATACAAAATTGAATAATTCAATTCTATGCCAGTATATCATTATTAATATTGTATAAAGAAAATCGTAATTATATGATTTTTTTTATTATTTTGTCATATATTTCACTATGATAAAAAAACTATGACAGAAAAAATATAAAAGAATATGTCTATCTATCGTTTGTGTTGTTTTTTATTAATTTTGTCTGTATGTATACCGCAGATGATTCGGTCTACTGGACAGATTTGAATTTGAAAGAGACTTTTTTTTATATATATATTATCTAAAAGCGGTAGTAGCTGAAATTAATCTGATGGCGAGCCAAATTTGTTTGTACAAATTTTGAACAAACATTGTTATGTGATAAGCATTATCTATTTACATGCTATACAAATATAAAATATATCTCTAGAATATAGATTAGGGCTGAAAAAAATAATAATAATTAATATTACTGTGTAATTATTAATAGTACTGTAATTAATAATTAATAGTACTGTGTATTAATTTCTCAATTCCATTATCGAGAAGACATTTATGAAAATTTCTTAAAAATAGTTTCTGATAGTAAATTTTACAAAACTGAAAATCTAGCGACCCGCCAGCTACAACATCCGCATGACTACACGAATATTTATCTGGTAAGCTTAATTATGTTCATTTAGAATTTTTTTACAACATTAGATCAAATATCCGTATCTCTTATGTACGTAAAAATTATTAAAACAACAGATATTTAAAAATATAATTATCATGTAGTACTTTATCCGGGCGGTGAGTACTCGCGTATGTTAACGAGTTTTCACCGCGTAAATCCCGATCCCGCGACAATCCAGGGAAAAAAGTAGCTTAACCTCCAAAGTAGATAACCTCCTCTCTCTTACAATTGAAGTAATATAAAAATTAGTTTCCGCATAAACAGAAACACAGACAGACAGACATACAATAATATTAAATCGTTACTTTGCCTTTTATTGTCATGTAGAACTTGTCAAACACAGCTATTCCGAAATCACACAGAAACGTCGATTGTAAATTAATGTGAAAAATATATATAGCTAGCTAAATATATATACTCGGAATAAATAAAGATTAATTTATGTAGATATAAACATTATGCTATATGACATTTCACAATCCATAGTAGTGCAATATAAGCATCAGTCTGTCACCGTCATAGTTGTGGATACGACTCCCAGTCTGGAAAATGAGTCATTCTCATGTTCCCACTTTATTAAGACAAAGCGCGTTATTGAGTTCCGACATCCTGAATAAATCAATCTGAATAAATGAATAAATTAGGGCGCAGAACAGGTAACAGTTATCTGTACCTACCCTATCCTACATAGTACATACCCTGTTACAAAACATAAACTGAATTTCTTATATATACGCTTTAATGAAATGTTGCCAAAAAAACCCCATAATAACTGAGTAAATCCTAAAATATTCTTAATATGTGCCGTAACATATTTAATATGTGAATATGAATACTTTAGAAAGCTCCAACGAGCGCTGTATAAAAGTTAATAAAGCGTTAAAACGAAATAACTTGACACAGTACGAGTATATTATATCAATATTTGATTATTTCAATATACAGTAGGTGCGTACTTACTAAACTTCATTCAATCGCTTTACGCTTTATCACGTATGTAGCAGGTAGGGCTACAAAACTCTAGCACGTCGCTTCTTCTACATTTTCCATATGAATTTGTGATATTTCTTATTTAGTTGCGGAACTCAACGCCACGCTTCGTCTTTACCATTAATTGCCAGAAGCGAGGACTGTGAGTGATTGTAATATTTAAGTTTTTCTATATATAGTATTTCTATTGTGGGATTGTGTGTAGGAACATTTATAATGTGAGAAAATTTTATTTATTGATGCTTAAACGTAAACCGATTTTTATGTCATATTGAGTAAGTAATAGACATGGCTTCCAAAGCTTCTCTGTAAATATAATAAAAACGTCTATATATTAAACGTCGCTTAACGCTTATACACCGCATGTGTAGATAGGGGGAGCCTAGTGTCTAGACAAAAAGGGGAGTCCCCTTTTCGAAACATTACATGTTGGATAGCGGAACTCGCTTTGTCTAATTAAATGAGGAAAATTACATAATTATTCATTACTTTTAATGGTAGTCGAACCCGTAACTTTCGCGTTTACAGTCAGATGCTTATGCTCAAAATTATTATTCCTATGTAAATATAAAATGATGTTTTTTACTGCTATACTAATTTAATTTTAAGAGATTTAATTTATAAATATGTATGCAAAGTTTTGAAAAGCAATGAAGATACCAACATTGATCAAAACTCTATTAATTTAATATCTAACAGATATTTACTATATAGATTTCATATAAAATTTTGAAACAAATTTGATATAAGCCCACGTTTAATCGAACTTACACACATCGATAGCAATGTATACAATGTCACTATTGACAAGATAAACCCATTAGAGGTAACAGCTTTACGAGAAAACGTACTGTCGCAAGTCATATAGATCAATCTTAAGTATTGAGATTAATAAATAAATTTGAAGACATCGGGCTGCAGCAGCACAGCATCTGATTGTAAGTGCGAGGATTGTGGGTTCGATTCCCACTCTGGGAACTCGGTGACTTATCACAGCTAGACATTATATATTTATTTATATAGTTATTATTTATTTATATATTTATTTATATAGTTATTATTTATTAATATATTTATTTATATAGCAGTTATTTATTTATTTATTTATTTATTTATTTATTTATTTATTTAGCAGAGTAGGCAGAGGGAACATAGCTTTAACACACTTCTAAGTGCTTAGTGGCGGAACTCAACGCCGCGCTTTGTCAACGCACTAAAGCGAAAGCTGAAAATAAATGACAAGAATACGTTTCCCCAATTAAATCGAACCCGCTACCCACTTCTAAAACACGCTTCCAGTTGAACACTTAGTAAATATTTCCTTTAAGATATCGAACACCTTCTAAAATATCTCAATATCAGATATTCGTTGAACGTAATTAATTAAGAGATATTGTTACGTTTGATTGCTTCTCTTGATTAACTAAAATAGAAAGTTGTAAAGGTCTCGGCTTACGAAATTTTTTACTAATATATATATATATATATATATATATATATATATATATATATATATATATATATATATATATATATATATATATATATATATATATATATATATATATATATATATATATATATATATATATATATATATATATATATATATATATATATATATATATACATATATATATTTCATATATATATATATATATATATATATATATACATATATATATTTACATATATATATATATATATATATATATATATATATATATATATATATATATATATATATATATATATATATATATATATATATATATATAAATAAATGAGCTTTAGGCGCAGTAGTGGTGCTTTTGTACTTTTTACACAGTTTTATTGCGTAGTTATTTTTTGGAGAATTAAAAAAAAAATTACTCATAATTATTTTCTCTATAATCTAATTAGAATGTTGTTATTTAATAAATTTTATTTTATATTTTGAAAAATACTTAAAGAAAACAACGGACACAAACTTTAACCCATGGCTTAGTTATAATAGGGCATGGACGGTTTCTTTGAGGCGCGGGTTTACATCACATAAGTTTTATATGTTTTTTAAGAACATTTTATAAGTTAAAGTCAAATAATATTATCTTAAATAAGAATACATGCATAATTTTTTGTTTTTTTTCACACTGTTCACTGAAGTTGATGCCTAAGATCTGTGAAACAGGCGCAAAAAACTCAGCGAGAATTTAGTCATTAACTAATTTACAATTGCTTAGTGACAATTATACCTTTGAAATAGACTGGAAGCGTTTCATTACCAAGGCGTGTTATAAAATCATTTAACACACAAACGTCTTATTACGATTTCCATTTCTTGGACGGTTTCCATGAGGTGCGGGTTCAAATCCCGATGTGTTAATTTTTTTTTTTCTTTTCTTTCTTTAGTGTGGATTAACAGTTTAAAAATCTTAAAAATATCTTATTAAGATTATTTTAAAATGTGATATAGAACATTCTCGGATCCCATTGTAAAAGTGTACACACTGTCCCATGCAAGAGTTGCGGGTTCGATGCAATTAGGTTATAGGTGCGGTAAGTATGATTAGAATGGTGCAACTATAACTTGACTTTGAGTTCTAGAACTGATCCTGGAGTTTTCATGTGACAGCGGCGTAACTTTCAACTTAAATAATTTAAAGATAAAATTAAAAATATATTGATATGCAAAGAAAAATATATATTGTGTTTTGTAGGTTTAGTTACTTTTCGCCTTTCGGATCTATTCGCTTTTTCTTAAATAGCGTAACTCAACGCTGCGTTTTGTCAAAATTTAAAATAAACTTTTTTCCCAAAAATAGATTCGAACCCACAATCGTTGCGGTTACGGTCAGACGCTACGCCGGTGGGCTAAGTTTCAATAGCATTAATAGTTAGAACAAAAAAATTCAAGAATAAAAACCAAATGTCAAAAATTTCAAAACGCAACTTACTATCTATGAACTGTATAGTAAGTAATATTATTAATAATAATATAAATACACATTCTATATATTCAATCACTACCATTGATTCCCATCCACTTGACCCGACTTCTATTAAATCATTCCGTCTGTCTGTGGCATCTTAATCAACTCTCAAAAGACTATGATATGGGCATATCAATATGACAGCTTATGTATAAATGTAATTTTGAATTAAAGCTTATTATTGTTAGCTTGGAAGTTATTTTGAATTAGTTATTTACTATTGCTTTAGTCGTTTTGTTTGTGAACTAAAGCATACGGATATAACGTATATAATTTTTTATTTATTATTTCCACGTGTCTTCCATTTTGTAATTGTATATTCTATAATATGTATGGTTAAAGTATGAGGCGGAACTAACTGGAACGATATCATACGGATGTGATTTACTATGACCGATAAAACTCTAATTTTTACCGAGAAGAACAATGCCGAGAAAATAAAAAAAAATGCACGGTTCACTAAAGCCTGTGGTGTAGCGCAGTTAAGGATTAAAAAAAAACAAACAATATATATATATATATATATATATATGAGGCGATCGTAGCGCAGTGGGACAACATCTGATTGTAAACAGAATAGTTGTGTGTTCGAATCCCATTCAGGGGGTATTGTTTTTCATTTCTCCGCTCTAGTAAAATACAGTTTGGCGTTTGATTTAACTGTTCCATACACAACTTCTTGATTTAGGTGACAAATGGGCAATGGAGTGTCTTAACACTAGATTCTCTCTTCTTCTTCTTAGTGTCAATGAACCGATTGCACAAATACTAGTTTGCGAGTGTTTGGCCACTGCACTATGCGTTGACCTAGCAAAGTTATTATTTATACTAATGGACAGTTGGGCAAAGGCAAGCAAGATTTTCTCTATCTACCCTTTATGTGGGATATAGCGAGTTGTACTCGTGTACCGAGGGTTCAGCACAAATTTTATAATTTTTAGTTAGCGGTAAGGTCACATGCACTCATATTATAAGAAATTAACTACACTTGTATGTTTGTAATATTTTTCAGTGGTATACCTATAGAGTTACCATTTTCGGATTATCGTTTACTTTACAAATACTTACATCTAGCCAAATTTCATAGCTCTAGGTCAACGGTAAGTACCCTATAGGTTTTAATTACTTCATACAAAATGTGACAAAAAAATTCCACAATTTTTTCATTGATTGCATTGACTTAAAATTTCATTTTACTTTGCTCTAAAAGTCTATAGGAATTTAATATTTGATATAAATTTCAACTACACGTGATCTTGAAAAAAAAACTGGTATTGGCAGACGGACTATATACGAGTACAAGGGTTATGATTTTCCTTTTGGCATACGGAACTCTATAAATATAACAATTTGACTAAATTTCTATGACAAAAGTCTTTTACCGATTATTTCTAAAACAAATAACTAAAAACAACCCATTGCCTATAAATTACCTAAAGATTACTTAGAATTACGTATGTCAAGGAAAATAATTTCGATTTCACCTTTAAGGCTAGATATCTGAGCTGAATATCAAGTTATAAAGGAATTTGTAATAAGCTCCAGACTTCATCCTATAGAAAATTCTCGATTACATTATGAGATTAAATTGATCTCATATTTCCTTCACGATATTAGGTAGGTCGGCTTAAATTTGTATAGCGTGTTATTATCTTTTAGGTAACTTTGAGGCGCTTTTGGTATATAAGATATAATAGAATAGCTTATATATTAAACGGGCTATAGCCCCCTATTTTGTTTATCTGGACTCTGAACTATAAAACGTAAATTCTATTGTAATCACATGATTATAAAGCAGAGGAAACTTTTAAAAATAAAATTTGCGGTCGTATCCACTCATTTTGTATGAAATTATATATATAGTATTCTTTATTGCAATCAATATATGTTGAATTACATACATAATAAAATATAGTTCCAAACGGTGGACTTATCTCTAGAAGAGATTTCTTCCAGCCAACCTGTGAAAGTGGGTGAAAGCAGTAAGTAGCGAGATGACTTAAAATGCAATATAAAGATAAAATTTTACGTAATTACATTAAACTAAAAATAACTTTAAAAAAATCCTATACATAAAGCATAAAAGATATACATACATATCAGTAATAATGTTAAATAAACATATACTTATACAAATACATATAAATACATACATACGCTATAAAATATATAAATATAATATTTGTAATAGTTTATTACTTATATAATATTAATTACTTATATAATATTTGTAATAGTTTATTTCTAGGTTATACTAATAATATACCATTTATCACATTTTTTTCTTTATTTATACTGTAAGTTCACACTTCTTGCCAAATTGCATAAGTGTAGGTCAATAAAGTACAATTCGACATAGTTCAATTTTTTCTTTTTTCAGCTACACGCTGTATTCCGCATATAGCAGGAAAGGCAGAGATAACCTAGTGTTAAGACACTCAGCTTTCCGCTTCCTGTCCCGAATTCGGCACTTAGTGGTCTTATCGGTACTGGAAAATATAAAAAAAAATACTTTAATGGAAATCGAACCAACAACCTTCTCGCTTATAGTCCCGTCCCAATGACCTCCATTCTCTTGAATCTAGTTTAGAAATATACATGTTTAACATTTTGACAAATGATTCTTTTAAAATTTGTTATTAATCAAGATTGTTTTGAGTGGATT
Source organism: Dione juno (assembly GCA_037127375.1). Lineage (NCBI taxonomy): Eukaryota > Metazoa > Arthropoda > Insecta > Lepidoptera > Nymphalidae > Dione > Dione juno. The sequence goes on along the minus strand of JAXRJS010000092.1, from coordinate 4,792,903 downwards.
AGCTTAAAGATAGTATTGTTACGAATGTCGCCCCCTGCTGAGTGAACGCTGACCTTGTCCTACATTGTATAATTTATCATTTTAAAAATACTGGTTTTGTATATCTTTTTTATTATATTTTTGTACAGCAGTCCACCGTGGCGTAGTGGAACAGCTAGTCTATAAGCGCGATAGTTCTGGGTTCATCTCCCACTGGAGCCACTCGGCGCTTAGGGACGTTTTCTCGAATCCAAGAGGAAAGTGTGAAACAGAGCGTTTTGACATTCGTTTATTTGCCAATGTTACTGTGAGCTATGCTTCAAGTTAAAAAATCATTATGTATATGTGTATATATAAAACTAATAACTAAATTAATGACAAACTGACAAAAAACCCTCAGCCGAAGCTTTTTAGAGCAAAAGGTTGCAATTTGGCATGTAGTTATAAGAAAGCACCTAGAGAACATTTCTCAACTTCTCTTACTTATATATTACAAAACGAATATTTTATATAGCATAGAAATATGGATCAATACTATATGCTCTGCGGTAGGTCCACTTAATACAGCGTAAGATATAACGTGACTTTATCTTAAAAATGAATGCACACGACCTTTTGTGGAGCGTCCCTTATGAAACGAAGCTTTGTACGTAAGCGTCTGTTTGTGTAACCCTTTTTTTGTAATAACTATAACTTTGTTTATGTTGAAATTTTTTTTATGAGCTTTAATGTACTTGTATTGGAAAAGAATAGAATATAGAGATAAATCTCTCCGGTCTCCGGTCTCCGGTCGGAGCTTAGATAGCAATTTATGCTGGATTTGGACACACAGTAGGTTACATAGAACTGATTAACATGATGTAAAATAGATAGACTATAGCATACCTTGTGTTCTATCATTTATTGTGGTAGGCTATAGCTTTCACAACAAATGGACTGGAGGAATAAAAAAAATGAGCTTTAATTATTCGTTCTTGAGATTAGCGTAATTAAACAAACAAGCTATTCATCTTTATAATAGTAGTCTAGAAATATTAATAATAATTACATTAAAATAAAAAAAAAACTGTTATTTATACATATGTATACATTTTTTATGTATGATATGCTTAGTATTTAATACTAAGCATGTATTTAATATGATAATAATAATAACGTAAATAATATTAAATAATATAATGAGTCCATCGTGGTACATCACTGTCTGACTGTAAGTGCGCCGGTTGTGGATTCGATTCCTACTATATGTAAAGAATTATTTAATTTCCTCGTACTAGTTAACACCATTGAGTTTGGCCACTAAACACGCAATATCTGTAAAGTTGGCCGGAAAGTACAGAACGGAGCGTCTTAACACTTCCCAGGTTCAGGTTCCTTCGAAGCACCTTGTTACAGACGGGAAAAAGCGTAAACCTCTAGTTAGTAATACATTTTTTTCTATTTTAAAAAAATATACTTTCAATATATAGTTCTTTTTTTTCCTTATTGTTTATTTTTTTTTATTATTTACTTACCTTACTTACCAGTTTCCGATATCCAGTAAGAATATTTATTCCTATATATATGTGCATACTTTTATGGTAACCCAGTAACAAAATGACATACTCAAAGAATCTCTATCAAAAAAATTCCCAGCTACTCAATTGAATCCTTATTTCGAGATAAGTCATCGATCCTGCTCTTTTATACGATGGGAACCTAAGGAGAGAAAAGGACAGCAAATCATCTTAAATGACATGATCGTTAACGCGGCATTACGCTTTGTAATACAATATTCTTGGCGGGTCTTAACTGAGAAGTAGAATATCATACAATGTAATATAAATACTAAAATGTATGCATTATTATAATTATGACGTCATTTGACAGTACACGCGACTGTTGCTGGTTCGATTCCCACTCCGGGAGAATTCATTATTTAATTTGTGACTCAACACGCAATGTCTACGAATTAGGCGGAAAAGTAGAAAACGGAGTGTTTGAACACTCCCGACTAGATTCCCTTTGTCTAACCTGCTTTATGTGGGAAATAGCGTGATTTTATTTTATTTTCGTTCAGCTACCATCCACCAATCAACGTCTGAAAATCGATATAAAAGGAAGTGAAACGGAGAGTTCTCTCTATATACCTTTCTAAATGCAGGAAAAGAGTATCTTAATAATATTTGTTTAATTCTAGCTATTATCAACAAATTATATATTTCTATTATATAAAAAAAATTAAGATGATGAAATATAATTTTGTCACGACCGCGTCAAGTTTGCCAATTTGTGAAGGAATATTTTTTTTAAAAGATGTCATTATGACGCGCTGTAATCCACTAATCGGCTTGAGAGGTGGATTTTTGTAGAGAAAAACACCTATTATAAACGCCATTAACTTAAAAAAGACTTGTTTCTTGTAAGTATTAGGATATATATAGGATAGGAAGAATTTAGTGTCCAAACTCTCCTCCGTCTGAAATCGTATACTAAGAAAACATGAAATGTAAGGTTTTTTATGAAGGCTAATTATTTATTTTTCGAAAATATTTCAAAAACTGACAAAATACGATATAAGAGGAAAGAAGAGACCGGAGAGCTCCCAAAGTTCTCTTTGCCTTCTTACGCCTTTAACGGGATCCCAAAAGAAAACAAAATATGAAAAATTTCGCTGTCAACAATTTCAATGGCGAAAGGTATTACGTTTCTAAATAGCTTTTAAAATCCCAAAGCCTTTTTGTAACGGTGTCAGATACGGCGCGAGTTTTCTTGTTGGTGACACTTTTATTATATCGCCAGCTCACCCCTTTGTAACATAATATTATTGAATTATTCATAGATAATGTATATTTTTATAACATTTCTAAACAATATTTTGGTATTTGATGGCATAGTGGTGTAGTGCAGACGTATTGTTTATGGTATTGTTATGGTTTCGAATACAGGTAGGGGAAATATGTATATGTATTAAACCAGTACTCTGGTATTATTTCATTTGTGTGTTTCACTTGTATGAAGACACAGCGCGGCGTTGAGTTCCGCATCTCAAAATATTTTTAACACTGGGCTGCTGCTGCTATCCTGCTATACGCGGTAAGTAGCGTGAAGCTAATTATGTTATTTTTATTCTCTGATATATGTATGCGGCCAATGCTATATAGTTATTGATTAGAACGAAAGCATTTTTTGAGTTTCTCGTTGGATCTTCTCAGCAGAACTGCCCTCCGAGCTGGTGGTAGCTTCTAGTAGGACTGACAATACTGACACTTATGTTAATTGATTCTAAAGTACTTGCCATAGCCTATTTGAATAAAGAATATTTTAATTTTGATTTTAAATGCCCAAGTCTATCGTGTTTTGTGTATGTATTAAGTTCTACTGCTCCAAAGTATATATTTTTTCTTACATCAAATATTTCATAAACAAGACAAAAGGTGACCTGACCTGTCCGCTTGTGACGTAGTCGGCATACAGATTTTATTGAAATTCAAGCCATAAAGTGGTGAAATTGGATATAAAAGGGTATAGGCATGGAAAATTGTAATCCGTTGTTCAGTATTTATAATATATATATATATATGTGTAGGTGGGTTTTATGTTTTTTTTTTTTTTATTTTGAATTATAGACCGACGCGTTAACAATTAGATGCCACAAATGTTCGACTTCAACAACGACGACTTGGACTCTACTTAGTTAACTACTTGCTATACGTCGTCATACTTGGGGGTAAAATGTTAGATAGCTCAGCTTCTCGTAGCCTTCCATATTTAGTGGGACAGAGAGATCTCACTAAATGAATACTCTATCAAAAAGTACCTATGCTTAAAAACTGAACTCAACCCACTCCGTTTAACCAGATCAGGATACTATACATTTTTTTTTAATACAAATTTTACTAATATGATTATTTTTTCGACTACTCAACACGCGTGTTTCGAATCCACAACGATGTTATAATAAAAATAGCTTCACGCTGTATCCCGCATATAGCAGGATAGACAGAGGGAACCTAGTGTTAAGACACTCCGTTCCCCACTTTCTGCCTAATTTCCGAGACACTGTGTGTTGAGTGGCGGAACTCAACGCTGCTTAATGTCTTTTTACCAGAGTGAAGAAATGATTTTAATCAAATTCCCCGAGTGGGAATCGAACCGATAACCGTCACGTCTATAGTCAGAAGACACTGTAGTGACAGTGTCACAACGCCTTTTATGTTCATTTTTATAACCGGACAAAAATTGCTCTTTGTATTTCAATAGGCAAATAAAATAGATAAAATATCTATCGAAAAATTTGAAGCGTGCTATTTATTCTCGCGTAGCGAAACGATTTGTAACATACTTTTAGTTTTAATAGACCAAAATTCACTAAATATTTTTGTATTTTATAGTAGTTATTTTTATTTTAGTAACAGATAGCAGTTATTTTTATTATTTTTGTTGTAGCAGAGTGGAGTAATAGTAATAGTTTAGTAATATATAAAGAGTTTGTTTGTTAATCCAGTAATTGGACTTAAAAATATATAGAGAAAATAACCTCATTAAGAGAATTGTGTTACGTTATACTGTTTTCTGCATTCCGTCCGGATTCAAGAAACTACATATATGAGTGGCATAACGAGGCGCTGGGAACCTTATCAGAGCTTAAAGCCTTTTTTTTTCAACCATTTCATCAATCTACACCTGTTTGATTGAACGCTCTAGTAACTTAGGCAGTACTGGTGGCAAAATATTATATTATACATATTTATTAAGAAGGGTAGTTATAAACTATATACATACGAGTATACTATATGTAATCACGTTAATCATTTCGTATGTGTCCACTACAGTGGTCAGTATAAAATTTTTCTATTTCATATCCTTACGCCTTATCGTTGATATAATAGAGTAGAGTTTAGTGTTAAGACACTCCATTATTCAAATATAGCAAAAAAAAATGAACAAAAAGACAATGCTTTTTTTACATTTAACTTATTTATTACAACTTCATAGTAGGTGGCCATAAAAATGATATATTACTAAAACATTAACACTGGAAAGGTTTGGAAAATTAATTTTGTAAGTGTTTAACAAGAGATAAGTTTTAATTAGTTTACGGCAAGGTCGAAAGGACCCTATTGTAATGAAATTTCATTGTAGTTTCCATATAATATATATAACGTTTAAGGTTTCTGGTTTTACTTAAAATTATATTAATATAATAATCCACTGATATAGAGGTATAAGAGTCTTGACTCGTAAGAATTATTTTTATTTATTTATTTATATAGCTTCACGCTGTATCCCGCGCGGCAGCGTACGCGGCAGGGTAGGTAGAGGGAACTACAGGTTGAAGGCACCTTGTGTTAAGAGTGGCGGAACTCAACACCACGCTTTGCCTTGTTGTCAGAGCGAAGAAAATGAAAATAATTCATTCTCCCCGAGATACAAACCGCCGTCGCGTTTACAGGCAGACACTGTGCCTCTGCGCCACGACGTAAGGATTAATTAATTTAATTTATTTCCTCACTCTGGTAACACAAGGCGAGCGCGACGTTCAGCTCCACAGCTCAACAGGTAATGTCTCAAAAATTGCGCAATGCCAGCAAACAGAGTGTCTTAACACTAAGCGGCGGCGTTAATTTCTACCCAATTTTTAGTATATTTCTAGTGACGTGTGAGGCCTAAAACAATATATAAGTGAATAGTGATTCCAATACATTTCCGAATCGGATTCGAACTCGTAATAATTATTTATATAAATTGACATTATAAACTGTATTAGCATCCATATTTAACAGTCTCACTCTTCATAGCCCGCAGATAGCAGAGTAAGCTTAAATTAAGAATAATACACACTATTCTCAATACATTTCATGAATGGTGAAACATAGAGCGCGGCTCTACCAGAGCAAATAAAAGAAATCATACCCCCGAGTGGGGATCGAACCTGCAACTGTCATGTTCTACAGCCATAGAGCTTTAATAAAATACATATATATACTTATTATATATATTAGTATTATATATACTATATTTATTTATAATAAATGGATCTCAACAGCTCTGAAATCGTTCAAGGGAGAAATGAAGAAATTGCTCGAGTGCAATAAACGATTGTAATTTCCATTGTAGAACTCATTTGTTTGCACAGTAACGTGATTACGATATGGAACATCGGATACGTGTTCGTGTTAATAAAAAATATACATATGACTCACATATACATGTGTATGTATGTATATATGTCATATAAAATCATAAATGAGAATTATATATATATATATATATATATATATATATATATATATATATATATATATATATATATATATATATATATATATATATATATATATATATATATATATATATATATATATATATATATATATATAAATATATATATATATATATCTTCTTCCTGGCATTAGTCCCGGCTTTTTGCCAGGGTCTGCCTTCCGACTAAGACCAATCGGTCCATATGAGTGGCGAAGTGGTTTTTTGTGGAGCGATTGCCATCTGACCTCCAAACCCATTACTGGGAGAAACCAGGAAAGGAAAGGGAATAAGAGGCAGAAAGACTTGGAATATAGGGGAGGGACACCACTTACATGGATTGGATCGGGTTATGAAAGTGGTGGCTCGAGGTCCCGGGGTCGCGTACCCGTATGCCGGAAACCAAATATCGGACAGATAATTGGCTAGACACATATATATATATATATATATATATATATATATATATATATATATATATATATATATATATATATATATATATATATATATATATATATATATATATATATACATATATATATATATATATATATATATATATATATATATATATATATATATATATATATATATATATATATATATATATATATATATATATATATATATATATATATATATATATATATATATATATATGACTAATTAATCGCTGTCTGTACATTTGTCAATGTAATAGAACTCATAATAATGATTAAATTTTTTTTGTCTGTTTGTCTATACAGTTTGTCTATATATTTTTAAGACAAGTATAACGTACCGCACGCTTGTGCGGTTTTTAATAAAAAATTTAGAGATTATTTTATTTCAAACGGTTATTAAATAACGAAATCTTGAGAAACTGATTTGATTTATTTAATTGACTGAAATAAATAAATTTACTTACCCATCACTTTTAGTTTACAGCAAGGCTTGCTGAAACTATAAATATTTTTGAGTGCATGTTCTCAACTCAAGAGAATACCATTCTTATCAGCTTAACGCTGTATTCAGCATAAGAAAGTAGACGGAGAGAACTTAGTGTCTAGATATTCCACTCTCCATTTTTTTTATTTAGCGGCGGAATACATTTTGTCTTACTAAATGGGAGAAATTAAAATTCTCATTCCCCCAAGTGGGCATCGGACCCACAACAACCGTATTTATCACCAGACGTAATCTCACTGTGCCACGATGACCTCGTATTTACGTTCAAAATACTAGTAGATAAATTAGATCGTTTATATAATTACCACAATCAGCGTGCGAGCTATTAATATTAGCTTCCACCGTAAAGCTTTTGAGCAATCTGTGTGCGGGTTACGCGGAACTTTAGTGCGATAATAGTCTTAGTGACAAGTTGAACTGCACTGTGGAAATGCTGTAGATTAATAGCTTTTAATGTTTCTAGATCAATAGGAAAGTTATTTTATTTTTTATTTTTATACTATATTCCGGATATATCAGGGTAGGCAGAGGGAACTTAGTGTTAAAATATACCTGTCCTCGCTTCCAGCCTTTTGAGTGATACATTGAGTGGCGGAACTCAACGCCGCGCTTTGTCTTTGTTAAGAGGGCGAGGAAATTTAAAGTATGCGAGTGGGAATCGAATCCACAATGGTCACGTTTACAGACATACCTTGTGTTATTGCGCCACGACTAAAGAGAACATGAAACTCCAAAACCTTCAAAATCTGTACTGACAGACAAGATACAGTAACATATTATATATATTTAATGTGGAATTGTGTCATACGATTATTTTCCCTTCTAGGATTGCGGCTATTTTACCTATTAAAGGTTGTATTTTTTCGTTTCACAATTGCCTCCACGCAAACCAAAGAGAATATTGTCATATAGTTTCGCCTATTTAAGAGCTTTTATTGTAATCCAATGCCGAGCTAAATCATATCATATCAGGGAAATCAAAATAATTTAGTTATTAGTCGCTCAAAGTGCAGCGTTAAGTTCCGCCATAATACACAATGTATCAAAATTAGATGGAAAATGACGAACGGAGTGTCTTAACACTAGGTTCCGTCTGCGTACCCTGATAATTGCGCAAAGAAAAGATAATGCATATATTCTTCCATTATACATATGAATCTCGAGCTTACAGAACTTTAGTGTGATAATACTCAGTGACAAGTTGAACTGAACCGTGGGACGCTATAAATGAATGTGGCTTCAAACAATTTGAAACAATACTATACTCGTATCTACACGTCACGTTTAGTTCAAACAAGTTATGTCCGGATCTGAAAGGAATGAGAAGCTTTAAGTAATTTTTATTTTTCCACAATATGTAGTAATCTACTCTACATTATTGCTCTTTTAGCTTCACGCTGTATCTCCCATATCGAAATCGTGCTTCCTCCCGTAACTTCGCTTGCAATCACTTTGGTACCACTCATTACCTACTACATACTACATTTACCACTAGAAGAAGAAGAGGTCGTTCATTTAGCAATAAAGTCCAATTACTCTAATAAAGTCTAGTTTATAATATAATATACCATATACCTGTATGCAATTGGTGTAATATAAAAAGCATTTTTATTTAACTTTATATCAGTCCTAAGTGTAGTCTAGTCTAGTTAAGGACAACAAGTCAACGCTTTGACAGTCTCGATGGACATGTGGCGAGCACGTGAGCGAGCTCAGCTGACGGCTGGCTGCCTCACAAGCAACTACTCTAGGAACTGTCACACGAGTCGTACTGTCACTGGCGAGTCCCCTCCCCCCTTCTCTCCAAATGATGTCACAATATAAACCAGTGACGAAGAGTGTAATGTTTTTAAATTTTAAAAGTGTGCCAGCCTCGAATAAAAACTCAAGAAGTAATCTAAAATAGGATAATATAAAAATGGGGTTTAGTTTTTTTTTATTTAGCAATATTTTATGGACTATGGCATGAGATAAAATTCAGTTATAGTAAGATATACGCTAGATAATAATTATTAAAAATTATTTGTTTATTTATTATATAATAATTATTAAAAATTATTCCGATGTAAATGGTGTTGTATGGCTACTTCACCACTGATTAGACTATGGCCAATAGACTGAGAAGAATGGGTATTCTTCTCAGTCAATTGCTCTGGTATATTTTATTTTTTTCATCACAATTTGCGTTATATAAGCTCTTTTACAATCTTAATAGCTGATAGTAGTCTTATTAATATAAAATCTCGTTGGCAAACTACCAATCGTTTAACAAGATTTTATAAGCTAAGCCCATAGGAAAATGTATTGTAAATACATATAAGTGTGAAAAATCTAAGCCACCTTATATGTTTTTTTAGCTTCACGCTGTATCTTGCAAGATGGACAGAGGGAACCTAGTGTTAAGACTATGTACGCTGAATACTGGAACTCAACGCCGCGCTTAGTCTTGTTACCAGAGCGAGGAAATGAGATTATTTCATTATCTCCGACTGGGAATCGAACCCTCAACCGTCACACTGACAGTCAGATGTGATAGTTAGAGAATGTTCCTTTGAAGAATCGATAGCGCGTGAAATGTGAAGCGGTGGTACAAAAGTCCACTTTCTTTACCTTTTTATATATTATAATTATGTTGGTTTATATTATTATTATTGTAATTATTACTTACATATTAGGTTTGTATGTATGTATGTTTGTTACGGATATTTTTAACATGATTGTTTATTGAAATTTTTAAATAAAAATAATTTAAATAATGACTATATCGACTAAAGAACGAACGAACCTTGCATAGTAAAAAATAGCAAGAAAAAAAAAATCCTTCACCATTAGATCACCATCCTACATTGTCTGGGATGAACATATCATATTACATAGGTGATATAAAATTTACAAAAAAAAATTGCAATCATTTATAATAATTTATTGTAAAAACGAGCAAATCATTTAAAAAACAATTGGCATTTATATAAGACATTATTTATATATAAACTGACTTCTTTCACTTGGTCATAAAAACTTGTAAGCTTTTAAGCCAGTTACTTTACGCAAACGTAACAAGCTTATGCGATTTAAATTGGCGAAGGAAAAAATATTTTCCATTTTATCATAACAATAATTATTCGTATTTATTCTGTGATACTTTTGTGCCTTTAGTGTGGATTCAAGCTTTATCAAATTTACGTCATCAGTAGTGATAATAATAATGATATATTTTATAAACAATGCATAGTATAATTGCAAAATAAGGCGTTGAGTTCTGTCACTCAACAAATAGTGTCTTGAAATATGGAGAACGGAGGATATTGACACTAAGTCATCTCTGTAGACCGGGAAAAAGCGTAAAGTATAGAAGAATTGAACGTGTCTGAATGAAATTTATACAACGATTCAATTGAACATTTTAAAACATATAGGAATGATAGGAATGATACATATAGGAATGTAGGCCTACAATACATCCCCTCTGTCTTTTACTATCTTTTCTTTAAATACAGAATAAATATATCTTAGAAATATTACTAAATATATACACATAAAATAAAAAAAAAATTAATAACCACCTGCATAGCAAATCCCATTTCAGCTCCAGTTAATATAAAACAAAGGGCCTTAAAAAGGCTCTAATACTGTCTACAAATAACAAGGTGGATATTTTTCTAAATAACCAAGTAGATAGGTAAAGGAGTCCGTAGAGTTACGTAACGACATCTCATTATACCGTCTCTAGGGTTGTGTTACTTGCTGCGTTATATATATTGTATATATGTTGAAATAGCCTTTGTCTTTTTTATTTTTAGGCAGTCGTGGAAGTGTTTTGTTTTTTTTTTCTTTTTGAAAGCTTTACGCCGTGTCCCGCATAAAGCAGGAAAGGCAGAGGGAAGAGGCATAAGGAAGCTAGTGTTAAGACATTTCGTTCCCAGCTTTTCGCCTTTCCATCGATTATGTGTTGTGTATCGGAGCTCACCGCCGCGTTATATATATATATATATATATATTTTGTTTTACTTACTTTGGAAAAATAAAGCGCGGTGTTAATCTCCGCCACCCAACGTTCAGGGGCCGGCGTTCCGACGACAAATGGAGAACGGAGCTTTTCACTCTGTCCATCCATCTTTTTTTCATCCGTCCGTTTGTCTGTTTGTACACACATATCTTTGGTTCTACTGGACGGATTTGAATGAAACTTTTTTGTTGTACAGCCGTTAGGTTTGGGAAGGATCTAAGCTATTATTGATGACTGACACATCTGATATAATACAGCAGCAAAACTGAACTACAAAAATTTTCATAAATGGGAAATTGATTGCTGACGCAGCTGTGGGCACTTACTAGTTGTAGTTATAAAAACCAAAACAACTAATTTTGATAATTATCAACTACATCAACAATTCTCTTTTAATATCTTGTTCAACTATCTTAAAGAAAATACAATATGTTAAGCGAGAAGCATATCTTTAACATATAATGTGTAAGTTATCTAGCAGTTAGTTGTACTTTGTACTGTATGCACTTTGAATAATATGAGAACTTGTACTCGCCTGTTCTAGACAATACGCGGTACCAACTTATGATATATGTATATAACAACTACATATTAGGCATACCGCTGATATATCTAAAGAAGTTTGAAATTATGCTATACAATTATGCATTTGTGCAGTTTCTGGAATAGGATTCCTTTGTACATAAAATATCGGAAAATATCCTATGTGGCGCGCTCTTATAAGAAATTAGATAGATTTGTTCATAACAAATATGGGTTTTATTACAAGTAAATAATATTACTGCTACTATTCATCATCATTATCATCACATCAGGATATAGCAGTCCATTGCTGTACGTAGGCCTTCCCCAGGGTATGCCATAAGGCACAGTCTCCAGTTTTCGCCATCCAATCACTATCAGCTGCTTTTTTCAAGTGATCGGTCCAAGAAATAATATTTCATTGATACTGGATCAATACTTTCATAGCTGAAAGGCATATAAAAGTATTTCTTATATAAATAATAATAAGATCTTCGTTTATATTCTGAAAATTTTTGTTATTATAGAATGAATGGTCAGTTATATGCCGACGTTTTTAGTCTACGAGACTCATGAGAATTAATGAATTTTAAATTCGCTGTTTTTGTGTAGCAACAATATTTTATATTAGACAACACACATATTGTCTCAATCTCAGATAGAATGTGGAGAACGATAGTGTTTAGACACTAAGTTCTCTCAACTTACACTGTTATATGCGGGATATAGCGCGAAAACGAAAAAAAAAATGCTTGAATCATTTACCTCTCTCATATACCAGTATCTCACCAATTTGAATAGGGTAGTCTAACGAAATATTTATGCATATTAATTTATTCCGATACAGACTTACTGACCAATAACATAGAGTATGTTATTGGATGTTCACAGTTGATTCATGGTGTGTAGATTCCTTGGGTATTGTAGGCAAGGACTAAGAGAAGATAATCTTATCTATAATAATAATAAGAGAGGATAGGATGATCTGGAAATTTAGAAAAAAATATGTTTTATATTTTATTATCCGCATCCAGAGGTCATTGTGGCGCAATGGGAGAGTTTGTTTGTAAGCGTGACAGTTGTTAGTTCAATATTCACGCGAGATATGAATTACTTTCCATTCGCTGCTTTTATACGAGAGGGTAAGGCGTTTAATGCTACCACTTTTTTGTCTCGCTTAAACAGAGAAGGTAACTTTTTGATACGGTTCTCTCTAGGTACCCTATTGTTATTGGGATAAAGCGTAAAAAATTCTACCGCTTTAACTAGTTTAAAAAAAAAAAACAAAAGTGATCTAAATAGTCGTAGTAAGCAATTTCAATGCAATATATAACAAAAACATAGATTAAATTTGGCTTAAGTCAACATTCATCATCATTTGGTGATAGAATTCACAACAAATTACTTAGCAATGACTTATTATCACTCATTCATACAAATTAGGTAAGTAGCGTCACGCTCTATCCCTAGCGACAGAGAGGGTCTTAGTGTTTAGACAATTTTTGTCCAATGTTCGACAATATCGGAGAAATCCTAATAATTTAAATACAATAAATACTCCACAAAGAATTCGAACCCCCAACCGTGTTTAGACGGCCTCTCATACCAGACAAATTAATTACACTTACAAATAAAACATATCAATTCAGTATTTACAACTCTATGTAATTGATATTTGCAACATGAATCATTCGTTTAAGCCCAGCTGCTGTTTAATTGGTAGCGATCATTTTGATGAGCGAATCGAGACTTTTATTATATATTATATTCATACATTTTTATATGAGAGTTAGTAATGTTTAAGTTATTAAAGTTAATTCTTGTGGAAGACATTTCGACTAGTTCTTATTTGCGGCTTCGCCTTCTTAAATAATTCCAGGTAAATCTGTCTGCGGACTACAGAAACGATTCACGTCATATAGCCTTAGCCTCCTTCGAAGTATTCAACATACAAAGAATTTTCCAATTGGATCCAGTGGTTTTGGAGATTAGCGAGGTCAATCAAACATACTTCATAGTTTAATAATATTTCTATAGCGTTACAAGATGACGGAGCGCTTAATAGTGAAAATACAAACATAATTATAAATAATTATCGAAAATAAATTATTTGAATTATTTTCATTGCTCGAACTAGAACTATTTATGTTAAAGAAAACATAAAAAAATTAACTCTGCAGGATGTGAACCCGCCCCTCACGGAAGCCGTCCAAGCGCTCTGACCACTAAGCCATGCGTTCTTCCTCACGCTGCGTCGAAATTCTTAAATTAAATGCTTCGAAATTCTTAAATTAAATTATATGCTTTTTACAACTTATTACGTTGTTATCATCTCTGTAGTGAGTTTTGTACAAATTTCCGCTAACCAAATATAATTGCAAAGAGCAATCATTTGGTAAGTTACAATGCTATTTTTATTAAATATTTTATTGATAATTAAAGTGTTAATCGACACTAAGTGTAGAAAAAATACAAAAATTTTGTAATAATTTCAGAAAACTTATAAAACTTGAACGCAGCAAGATATATTATATGTTTTGCATATTCCCATATGTTTTATTTAACTATGATTTGTCTATATTTAGTGAGGATTAACACTTTAAATATTAATAACATATTTATATTGCTTTTAGTGAATCATAATGGCTTACAAATAATTTAAAAAATAGAATAAAAAGGAAAAGTAGATTATCAAAATTTAGAATCAACGTTAATAATTTATAGGCACATACAGGTCAAACTCATAAACTCCGTTCTTGCAGTTGGTTAAAAACGAAAATAATAAAATAATGTAAGTGATTATAAAAATGAAACTAATTATTGACATATATAAAGACATTTATTTTCATATATGTATTTTACAATTTCAGAAACTTTTTTAACCTGAATTTCCAACAATTAAATTATTTAAAGTTCACGTTCAAATCAACTATATAATGAATAAAGGCACACTCTTTAAAGGGTTTTTTTTAAGAAAAAAGTAATTGAGAAAATATTTGACATATTAATATTAAAGTCTGACACAAAATAATCAATTTAGAAGAGATCTATTTATCCATTTGAATAAACATACATACATACAACAATATATTAATAAAGTTAATAGTGAACGGGACGGCTGTGGGTTCGATTCCCTATCAGGGGCATGAGTTTATACATTTTACAAATTTGGTATGACAAGATGTAAAATTCCGCCACGCAATGCGGGAAAAAATCTTTTAGAAACAATGAAATTAAGTGGTAATCTTAATGTTGTCTCGAATAACAGATTTATTAGGTTAAGCAATAATCGTTCTGGTCAGAAAGAGATGGGTGTGCAGATTTCGTTCAAATCTATATAAACCTAAATGGTAACATAAGAAACCCATAACAAAAAATATAAATGGATGCCTTTTTTAAAATTTGTTTTTATCTTGTCCAGTATAGTAATCACCTATATACTATAAAGAAATTCCAAACAAATACTTATGCTAGCAACATCTTCTATTATCTATGAATATTATAAATGTACAATATTTACAATTTTACTTTAATTCTACAACAATTTTTTCATCCATATCTACATAAAATGCTTTTTTAATTTTAATACAAGTCATTAACAAAGATGATTGTGTTACAGAGGAAAATGTGCTGTTTTAAAGTACAACGCCACATAGTAACAAACATACATACATACACAGACTGAGAAACACATTACCCCCATTTGCGTCGCGCAATCGGGTAAAAATAACAATGACCGATAAAGTTTTTTTTTAATTCTTATAATTTTTATTGATATATATATATATATATATATATATATATATATATATATATATATATATATATATATATATATATATATATATATATATATATATATATATATATATATATATATATATATATTATTTATTTTCAATTTATCATCATTGCAACACTATCATCTTTTTATAAATTATAAAATTGTAACAATTTTCTATGCAAATTCTAATCAAAATATCAGTCTTTAGACTTTATAAGCTGTCATAGATATATTATTTTATCTCTTATATCGCATTAATGTCTGAACAAGAATTAAATTTATATACAAAGTAATATTTATAAAAAAGTAAAAAAAAAACATTATAGAAAAAAAGGCTTCATTTAAAAAAAAGTCCAAATATTCAATCAATCAATCAAACAATTCAATAATATATAAAACAAAAGATATTCAGCTTGTGATAATAACATGAAAAAAAAACGTCTCCAAAATTGTACCTAACCTAGAATATATCTTGTATGTAAGGTAGGTTATGTCTTACATTATCATTACAATAAAAAAAAAAAAAACATTTAAACAATTCTATACGAAAATTTTAAAAACAAACTTGTTTAACGATTTCAAAATGAAAAAAATACCAAAATAAAACATTATCATTCTCTATTACAAATTAAAAGAATAATATATTTTTTTTAACTATCTACATATATTTGATCAATAATTATGTTGCACATAACACACTTACATAATACATATACATATGTATGTATAACATAGTTCAACATAAAGTCACTCACATTTTAGTTTGCAAACAGTGTATTTCTCATCTATACGTTATATCTGTTTGTATTTGTGAAGTTAATGGTTTCATTGGTTGCCCTTCTAATTGCAATTGCGATGATACTGTTGACAAAAAAATATTATAGATATTTTTTTTAGTATTTTATATAATAATTATAGAGCGTCATATCAATGTTTTGATATTTGTACACGCAAAGGGTTTGATTTTCCTCGCAATAAGAGGAATGTATAGATAAAAAATATTTAAAATTTTCCGTTGTGGGTTCAATTCCCACTTGAAGATAATGAATTATTTAAATTTTCTTCGCTTTTCGCTTTTCTTCACTACGCATTGTCTCGAGAGGCGGAAAGGGAGTAACAGAGTGTCTTAACACTAAGTTCCCTCTGCCCACGCTGTTTGTATAGACAATACTCACCCCCACTCCTCCTGTGAGGTAAGGTACTACAATTCCTCACATTGCTGTAACACGCGCTGTGCTCTCTAGTATCGACGCTGACTGGTGACATGCAGCGCGAGCGTCCCGTGGCTAACGTGCCGCTGTATAGAGGGTGTGTGTCTGGTGGTAGCGACGACATTTGTAGCTAAAAGTGATTTTTTTATGTATATTTGTCAGGAAAAAATGAGGAAAGATAAAAAAAAATTGTTCTTTAAAATTATCCTTTTAGTTGTAGCGGCCATTTTGCATGAATTGGCACGTCTATGTTGTGTTAAAATGACAATATTTGTAATATTTTCTATGGTAGTTTTCTGTACATAAAATTTATGTCGTTGGAAATTGTATGCAACAATGTAACATAAAAATAATAGAGTCGACTAGTTTTATCTTGTAATTGTTATATTAATTCTTATTTAAAAATCTAGAGAGCGATTTTTTTATTTGTAAAAAATTATGTTCAATAATGCAAAATTAATCCAATTAAATTTACTTGAACATTATTTTATGAACATGCGTCTGATATTATCCTCTAATAACAGTTATAAGATTGGAATAGGGATAAAAAAAAGAAAAAATGAAGAATACTCGTAATATTAGACAGAATATAAATTTATTACTGGCATAATATAATTTTTGACATTTTAAATGGCGTCTTAGATAATTTGTTTATGAAGAAATCTTGCTATAGTTGTAAGAATTTTTGTTCTAATTATAATTGGAAATATTATTTACATATAAAACATTTAGAAGCTTATAACTTGTCTCTACAAATAAACTAATGATTTTAATTTATTCTTTAACTAAAAAAAAAACAAATAAAAAAAGTCACTTACCACACCGCTATTCATTGGTATTGAATTATTATATTTCAACCAACTTTCATACATTTTGCCACTTGCCAAGTTGCTAATTTGCATTGGCATATGCGTTGGTGCTCTTTGGCCATACATTGGCATTTTGTATGTGTCATTCAGGCGCCCTATCAATGGCTTCATGCTATAATCATTTTTAGCATAACTTTCACTTATTTTACTTTCTATTGGTATTATGTCTGGGTTTTTGTCTAAAAAAATTCAGTACACATTATAAAATATTAAACGAAGACGTCAGTTTGACGCATTCAAAGTACGTCAATAAAATTATACAATTGATTAGAAATTTAAATACCTATTAATTATATTACCTTATTATATTATATTAGATAATTGTACACTAAATATTATTTTATAGGCATATTTAAGATATGTTTATCAATATAAAACTGAAGAGTTTATTTGGAACGCTTTGACCACAGGAATCATCAGAAAGCTCTCCTCGATATAGCACGTATAAGAGCCTAGCTTTATAGCACATAAAGCTAGGCTCTTATACGTCACGTCATCGCTTCAACACAATCTGATGTATCCGCAGTCAGAGCTACCTCGAGGGCTTAGAATTTGTCATGCTATATATATGGAGGTTAATTTTAACAGTTTAAAATAATCTTTTGTATTGGAAGAATTATGTATTCTTAGTTATTTCCATTTTACCACGCAGCTAAAGCGGGTAAAAGCTACGTAAATAAATTACTTTCTAAATTATTCTTTTTTAAATTTAAGGTCATAAAAACAGCTTTTTTTATATGAATGAAGAAAATATTTTTATAAAGCGCGTAGTGACCTATTATTACCACTTACCCAAACTATCAACACTGGAACACCTCTTACCACTTGTGAGAGGCGTGTTTGATATTTCGTCCTTTTTCCTTTTGTTTTTCTCATCTTTGTCTACATTAATTAAAAAGACAAAAAAGTAATTAAAAAAGATGAGCATAATAATATTTATTAATAAAACACACATTTATTTTAGTTTTTTTGCTAATATTACTTTTAAGGTTCCGTACTTCAAAAGAAAACACGGAACTCTTACAGAACCAGTTTTGTTGTCCGTCTATGTGTCCGTTTCGTTCTGTATCAAATACTACAGAATACCTTAGAAGCTGAAGAAGAAGAGAAAAATCTAATATCTAACTTTAAAAAAATCAGAACAAATTCATATGCCGATAGACTCGCAGTATTTATTAAACCTATAGCATATTTTCTCAAAATAATGAAAATTGGCAATATGAAATTAAACTTATACTACAAATGAAGGAAAAATATAGAAAATGAGTAATTTAAAATATATATATATATATATATACCACAAAATTTTAATGTTTCATAAAATTAACTCACCATTTTTCTTCTTGCAATATCTCAAACAGAATACAATGCCGGAGAGAGTAGTGACTGTGCCAATACCGGCTATGATACATAGCACTATTATTAGGACCGTTGTTAGTTCTACTTTGACTGGTATATTTGCTATGGAAAAGAAAGAATGTAAGTAAAAAATATTACAAAAATATAAAATTTGTTCTGCATCACGATGGCTTCAACTTACTTAAAATATTTTATCATTATATATTGAGAATTGAATTTGAATTCTTCGATCATCATTATAAGTTACATATTAGTTAAAATTTTAATTTTTTTTCTTTACTATGATAAAATATAAAAAAGAAGTCTATACATAAAATATTTTTAAGAAAACATACAGTAAGGGGATTTAAAAATACTAATAGAATATATATATTTTTGTCTGTATATCTGTTTGTACCTACATATCTTCGGATCTATTATAATATTTTTTTGGACTATTATAATATTTTTTTACTGTGGGTCCTCCCCAGGACTAGGGACTAGGACCATAATAAATAAATCGGGTGGCCACGATTATAAATTCCTCGCTAGCAAAGTTGTGGGCATCCACTAGTGTTAAAACATTTTTTTAATATTATTCTGTCTTGCGAACTGACCAAGTGTTAGAATAATATTTGGGTAGCTTAATTTAGATATTGATAACAAAAATAAGTTGTGACATAGAAGAAGTTCGACAAGAAAGTATGGCTTGATCTCCTTGGCTTGGTATCTAGAGGCGCATTCAAATTTTTACACCTGTTATAGTTTTTGTTGTAGGATTCGAACCTATTATGTTTGTTAATTAAATAATATTTTCTTTCTACCTGTATTTAATTCTAATTTAAACTTACCAGTTTGCCTCTGCGGGTGCTTTAACAAATTAGATGTAAGACTAAAAGCCTCGCTTACACCCTTTTCGTTATAGGCACGTACAGACAAACCTACGGAACCTGATATGCCCCATACTATGAAATTTGGATCTTCGCTTGTTAAATTTCTTAGTAGTGAACCTGTTGATATGTCGTATACCTGAGGAAGCAAAGTGGTATACCACTATTTTAAATACAATTATATATATATATATATATATATATATATATATATATATATATATATATATATATATATATATATATATATATATATATTTATATAAATATATATATATATATATACAGCGTTTGTCTGTTAATGCGGCAGTTGCAGGTTCGATTCCTATTCGGGTAGAATGAAATAATTAAATTTTCCTCGCTCTGGTAACGAGACGAAGCGATGCGTTGAGTGAGAGCGAACTCAGAGCGTGATTCAAACCTATAAATATCGACTGCAGATAATCAGAAGAGCTACTGTCATAATAATAAATTAAACAAAGCAAGATTTATATTGAAATTCATGTCAGATAAGTACAGTTTTTTCCTTAAAAATAAATGAATAAAAAAAATATACAATTACTAGTTCCATATATTTCACATAGATAAAACTTTAGCTGGCAGAATCTAAGTATATATAGGTACGAGTACATATATCTATTAGAAATAAGAAACTAACCTGTAACATAAACCTCTGTTGTAATCCGCCATCGTGTCCCGGGGAGCATTCCAGCCACAACGACTCGTGTGTCACATTTGTTACTGCACAGTGTTTTACTGATGACGGTTTCTCTAGGGGTGGAATTTTTTATACATATATACACTTTACGTCTATACTAATATTTGTAATATAAAATTTATGTTTTTATATGGTTGAGCACGATAATCTCAAGAAGTAATGGTTCGAATTGACAAATGATTTTTGTGTTGACTAGTTAATTTGTCGACGAATAGGTACTATATACGGAACGTCAGGTTAATAGTTTCGATGTAATCCAAAATTACTGCAGAATATGTCATTTGCATACACAATTTTTGGCTACTTTGATTCCACCAAGCAGGTGAAGCGCGGTAGAAGCTTATAGATAAAGTTATCTTTTCATTGCAGATGCAATTTGAAATCAATTTAGTGTTTTCTGAAATCGTATATACGTTGTCCATCTGAATTACGATATTCCTTTAGAGTAAAACCTCTATATAAATATACTAAAATAAGCATCTTTATATTTGTATTATTTATATATATATATATATATATATATATATATATATATATATATATATATATATATATATATATATATATATATATATATATATATATATATATATATATATATATATATATATATATATATATATATATATATATATATATATATATATATATATATATATATATATATACATATATGACGATATCATTACACATACGCACCGGATATTTAAGTGAAATCACAGAAAACAGTGTGGATACTATTATACATGAATATAAACATACCAGCGGGTACTATATGAAATAAGCATGGCGCGTCCTGCTTCCCCACAGAGTTGGTGCCGCTGCATTGCACCCACCCGTAGTCGGATGAACTGGTCACCACGTATGAGTATCTACCTAAACGATTATATACCATTAAAAAGTTGTTTTTAACTTGCTATTGTAGTCAAAATCTAATATATTATACAGAGTGTTCTATATTATAACAAAAAAAATAATCTTTCCAAAACTTGTGGAATGTTGAAATATTCCTCATATTTTATTCATCTTTATTTATTTTTTACTTGATTTTTTTTTCAGCACACAATAGTTCTCCTGATATTTATAAATTTAAGTAATTTACTTAGGTTCATAAAATGTTCCTCGTTAAGTAGATAATATGAATAATTTCAGTCGATATTTTTTTTTCAATAATAAGTTATAAACAATAGTAAGTAAACTGATACCAGTCAAACGGCACATACACACACATAACATAGAGAACGTCGGACTCTGTCCTACTGTGTCACGATGGCCTGGTGTAAGCCTTTTTTATAAGATATATGCCGATAAGAGGACGTCGTGGCGCAGCGGCACAGCTACGAGTATTACTGTAAGCGCTTATGGGTCGACGGTTAGGTGTTCGATTCCCACTTAAGGAATTAAATATCTTCATTTCCTCACTCTGGTGAAGACCTATCGCGGTTAAATTTCGCCACCCAGCACGCAATATCTCGAAACTTGTGAAAGTGGGATTTAGAATATCATCTAGCCAGGTTTTTTCGGCACATCCTGCTATATATGCGGAAAATAGCGTAAAGCTAATAAAACGTGAACTATACGCAATATTTGAAGCTATAATTTGTATTAAAAGTTTAAAAAATTTCACCACGGTTGTTCTGCGATGGCAATTCCATCTTCGAGTGCGATGTATTGTTGAACCACCAGCTGTAGGTCATGGGTTCCTGTAGACAAATGCAATTAATCTAGACTTTTCATTTTATTTTATCTTTACATACACGAATGAAGAGATACACATAATGGCAGGTAAAAATGAAGAACCCATTAAAGTTTGGGCATGTCGAGAGAACAATTGATAAAACATTAGAATGGCAAAATAGGGGGCAGTATGAATCATATTGGATTAAGTACGAGGACCTCCGAAGAGTGTGTAAGGTAGTAAGGTTGGCGATGGTAGAGGAGGTGAAAGAGTTTTGCAGGGACCAGAAGGAGCCTTTTACTACATTCTCTCTATTTGGCAGGAAAGGCAGAGGGAATACAGTTCTAAAACATCCCTCTCAACACCTTTCAGACTGGTTTAGAAATATTTTATGTTTCGCTCATTTCACGTTGGATCTAACTAACAACTTTCGTTGGTCCATAATATAATTTTTCTTTTAATTTTATGTAGTAATTTATTAATCTAGATGAAGTTAAAATCGATCCCACCATAACGCTTACAACCAGCCATTTGGCTTGCTAATTTAAAATTTAACAAGAAAGTCAATATTGTCAGTTGTTACATTTAACATTTACCCAAGGTAGCGGTTACTGAGAGAATACGTATAGAAACAAAACAAAACGTTTACAAACATATAGTAGATGGTAGATGACAAATGCTTTTATTTACTGCTTGCTGTATTTAGTGTAAACTAGCAGCGAGTTCTGACGTAGATACACTGAGTTGTGAGTGGCGGAACTCAACGCCGTTTTGTTTTATAATAATATTCCTATCGCTTACGCCAAGTGGGTATACCTATTTTTTTTAAATACCTCTATTTACAAAATAGGATCCATCTATTCCCTTTAACATACTTATAACTACTATTCCCCATATTTCCATCCAATTTCCTTCCATCATCCAACACAACACCGTTTTCCAGAGCAAGTAAATTATATATAGAATTATATATATCAGCATCATTCTCCCAAATGGGAATCGAGCTCACAATCGTCGAATTTGTCGTCAAACGTTGAGCCTAAAGAACACAATTATATCAAATATTGCGTTATAATATATAAGCTTCAAGTAAAACTGTATATTAGAATTGAGATTCTAATATAAATCATATTTAATTTCGTTCCAGAGGTTTCATAAGAACTTTATACACACTTGAAATATTAAATATTGATCCGACAACATCTGGTCACGAAAATGAACGTTCCACAACTCTCATATGTTTTGGTATGGACGTACAAAAATTTTAATATTTTGAAGTAAAATTAAGTAATTTTATTTAATAAAAGCAAATAGAAATATTTATTGAGCATGTTTATGAAACTTTTAAATATAATATTCAAATAATAACATAGGTAATAAGTTGAGACTATCCGGAATAATGGTGTTGCTTCAATACTAATACCAAACCCACTATTACAAAACACCATCGAGGCGCAGTGGAACAACGTGTGACTGTAAACGCAGCAATGAGTTCGGTTTCCATATAGGTGAATTAATTATATACCTTTCCCCGCTCTACGACAAAGAGTACTCTTGGATTCCGTAACTCAACATATAATGAAAGATCCCATTCAGACTGAAAGTGAGGAACAGAGTGTCTTGACACTAGGTTCTATCTTTTTAGCATGCTCCAGGATAAAACGTGAAGATGAACAAATCTTTAACCAAAAGTGAATTGAAATTAGCAACCACCTTCAGTTAAACCAGACAATTGCATTGACATCAATAATTATTAATATTTATATTCTAAGTTATTTAAATATTGTAGGTAATATATATTTAGGTAAAAATATAATATAGGTAAAAAATTACTTACCATAGGATTGGAATCGACTTTGCAATCTATTTGAAGTGTCTCCCCTCGCGCAGCGTATACCGACACCGTCGTCGTAGAACATGTAGGGCTGTCTAGAATTTGAATTTCATATGTAAAACCTTATAGGAGAAAATATTCGTTATATATTATATTTGTTAAGTAGAAAACATAGCTTTTTAGTGGAAAATTGTTTTAGTCGAATATAAACAGAAAGATACATTATGGTATTGATCGGAAAGTTGGAAACGGTCCTCTCTCCCTTGCTACATACGGGTAAACGTGAAGGCTAATATTACTGAAAAGCAATCGCTATAGCAAATAAGTTTGAATTTGCAATATGAAATAATATTATATTTATACCTACTGATATGATGTTAATAAATAACTAGTAAAACAAGTGCGAGTCGGACTCGCCCGTGAAGAGTTCCGTAGCAGCAAGTAACAATATAAAAGTTCTTGTAGTTCAGTTTGTGATCTTTTAAATTAAACTAGTTATTAATTTTCGGTGGAAGTTTACATCGTATTGTACATTGTATATATTTTTTTGTTTACAAAATTTATCTTTTTACTTTTGGAAGTGTCTCTCGAGCAAACTATTCAGAAAAACAAGAAGAAGAAGAAGAAAAAAATTATATAATTTTGAAAAAAACCTCAATATAATTTTTGAAGACCTGCCCATAGATACCCCACACGTATGACGAAAAAAAAACTGCTTGAGACAAACATGACTACTTGGCTACGGAACCTAACCTAAAAGAATTGAAATTAATTCATCACAGGGATATGAAAGCGAGAGATTGTTATGAATGGAATCTGTTCCTGTTAGCTTGACGCTGTATCGACTAGTAAAGCAAAGTAGGCAGAGTGAACCTTTCTATACTTTAGCCTTTGAGTGGCAGAACTCAACACCTTGGCTAATATGGTTACCAGAGCGAGGAAATGAAAACAACTTATTCCCCAAGAAAGAATGTAAACCCACAAACGACGTTTACAGGCGCTATGATAAATAATAAAAAACCTAAAAGTCTTTTAAGAAATATTTTTGATGTACTTTGCTGTAATATCAAACGAATGATCTAAAAACTTAATCCACATAATATGGATTATATTACATTATTTACTATGTTCGTTTCGAGGCATTGCGTTTCGAGGCATTGCGCTTCACCTTGTTACTAGAGCTAAGAAAATTAAAATCACTCGTTCTCCCCGAGTGGGAATCGAACCCACAAACCATCACGTTTACAGGCAGAAGTTATGCCTCTACGCCACGACGGTCCGAAGTCTAGTTTCTAATAAATATATATCGAGGGATACAACACTCCCCGAGCACGTACAAACAGCACCGTATCACCTCACATTCGCATGGTAAAAGCGTAAATAGCATTTTCATATAAATTTCAGGTCTAAAACTAGGACTAGTTCTGGTTAAACAAACAGCGTCCACACAATATTTGCTAATCTGTTGTAAATATTCACGGTGGATTATCCGTGTATCGATATGGAGCTTACACTTAGGTCCATTTAGTATTTAACTTTATATGCGTAAAGAAAAAAATATATTCTTGTAAAAAATTGTAAAAATTGTTTTTATAAAGTAGTTACTAATGTTATATATATATATATATATATATATATATATATATATATATATATATATATATATATATATATATATATATATATATATATTTTATAATACTTACATTTAACATTTAAATCCAACGGTTCACTAAAACCTTCGCCAAGCGCGTTCCTCGCAACACATATGTAGGGTCCCGCGGCGTTTCTTGAAACGTGCTGTAGTACCAGACTCTGATTAGCTACCACTATTCCTGTGCTACTGCGTACTCGAGAACCCTAGATATAAAAAAAAAACCATATTTTATAGTATTTATTAGTTACTAGTGACTAGTGCTCTGCTCGTGGCTTCGTCCGTGTTGGCTAAACGATTTTGACTACTTCTTTTAGGCATATATAAATACATTAGTGATGTTGTTTATCTTTACTTTGACTTTATTAGCTTTACTTTATTATAATACTTATACCTGTTTTATACATAGAACCAAATATCTGGAAATTCGAAATTTTTGTTAAGTCGACGGTTTAAGTAGTTGCTTTAAGTATTTATATACGTACCATCTACGTGTATAGTGTTAAATTTAATAATTGCATTATTCAATACTATAGTACAAAACATCATTTTAGTTATATTATTGCGGTTATCAACGTTGCCTTTGTCTAAAACCAAGGAAACACCTAGATATATAAGTGATCAAAATAAATATTTCCCCAAATGGTACACGAACCCACAATAATTGTATTCAATCATACACGTACTCACTGGTACTATACCTATGTATACATACCTGATACAATGCATTAATCAGTCATACCAATTCTCTAGTAATCACATTTACGATTTAATTATTCAGCCTGATCAACTGTCAATAAATGATTAACACGTATCTATAATCCAATGTATCGTCTTCACATATTTGTCTTTTGATTTGGACATAGACAATGAAGGGACAAAACAAATCATTTTATAATGACCCTAATTCTGAATTTCTAATAATAATGATAATGATCTTTTTGTATTTTTTTATTTTCGTATACAATTATTATGTCTATGTTTATATGTGTATGTATGTGTGTGTGTAAACTAGTAATATATATAAATATTTTATACCTCTTACTTTATACCACGGATGGATTTCAAGAAGTTCTCTTTGTATATATTTTTTAAATATATACATATATATATATATATATATATATATATATATATATATATATATATATATATATATATATATATATATATATATATATATATATATATATATATATATACATATATATATATATATATATATATATATATATATATATATATATATATATATATATATATATATATATATATATATATATATATATATATATATATATATATATATATATGTGATTATTTGACTTGTAAGTTCTTAGTTAAACACTGACAGATAGATAGACAACAAATACAATCAATGATGACTATGTATTTTTATACATGTCACTCTAAAACAATAATAAAATCAAAAGCGAGATCTTATACAAAACTTTATAAGAGAATAATACAAATATTTTTTCGTTCACTCAACCGACTTTAAAAAACAAAGTATACATCGTATAATAACTGAAGTGCCATTTCAATTTTACCGTTCCGCATACAAACAATGGATATTCATACGGAATTGATATTTAAAAATAAAGGAAAAGGAATATTCCCATACTGTCGAATAGAATGCAGAATAACAACGAAATATTTGGACGTATTGAAAAATTTAACCACAAGATTGTCTTCTTTTTTTCCTAGAACGGAAAAAGTTAAAAACAACTGGCAATGATGGTTTTATTTTAATTGTTGGTTCGAAATTTATTCTTTTTATTCACTGTATCATTAAAAGATAAAATAAAAATATATATTTTAATACATTTCGCTATTGTATAATATAGAAATAGTTATTTCAATCTTATATGTTCCAGCATTATATATTTACACATTTTATATATTCTTATATTATTAATTTTATATGTTCCAAAAAATATAAAAAATAAACAATTCAATTACTCACATTATGTGTGAAATATACATGGGTATGCCAAGGGTTGGCTCGCACCATACAATCCAAATATACGTCAGATCCTTCCACGACTTTGTCCGCGTTTAGATTTGCACCTAACTCTAGCTTGACTACTGGTAAATCTGAAACAAAATGTCCATTAGAATTTCTTTATACATATATTTATACATATAAAGTAAATATAATAATTTATATAATAATTTTATAATTTTTTAAATTATTAATATAATTAATATAATAATTTGTTAAATAATTTACTTTAGTTTCCGGCGTTAAGATCTAAACGAAAAAGGTATCTAAAAGAATCAAAATATCTGCCTCGCGAAAGAGGCGCGTCAAACTCTAAAGATTAAATTTGCTAGATAGAAAAGATTCTCCATATTGAATGGTGAAAAGATAATAATCATAAGCTTCTCCGCCCTAAGCCTTATGCATATCTTAGATTTGTCGAGATATTTGTATGTTAAAGTGCAAAACAGCCAAGTAGAATTTTAACTTCACGCTTTATCCAACATATAACAGAGTATGCAGACACTGCTCTTGGCGGAGAAGACTAGACCCTACTACTATTGTATTAACAGTAAGATGTTCTTTTATTGCGTCACGATTGAAAATTAATTTCGTGATAAATGAGACAGTAAAAATATAAAAAAGAATGGCCGTTCTTAATTATTTTAAACTTACGTTGTATTTCCAATTTAAAACCATCCTCCTGTGTAGAATGCGGGAAAGCGGACTGATCCGCCTTACATGACAGCATTCTACCAGCGTCTTCGATAGTGGGCACCAAAGTTAGTGTACTTTGGGTCAGGTTACCATCTAGTGAGGTTTGCTAAAAAATATTTGTACTTTCATAGTTCTAATATTTTTTCTTTTTAAATCTGTATGTGTTTTTTAAATATATATATATATATATATATATATATATATATATATATATATATATATATATATATATATATATATATATATATATATATATATATATATATATATATATATATATATATATATATATATATATATATATATTTATTAATTATAATATTCATTGGTAAATACTTTTCTAAATACGGTTTTAAAAAAAACGTACGCTCCTCGTAATCTAGTTCACTGGCTTACACGCTAAATTAATTACTGCTATATATAAATAACGCATGACATATATTTATATATTTCATAGTAAAATTATTTGGTTTTATGAATAGGTATTTATAGGCATTCGTATTAAAACTCCAAGAAACCAAGATGTGTGATGTGTGAAGTACCTATTATATCGCGCTATTAGAATGTGTATCACATTAAGAACTATCCAATTATTTTTTTTTCGAAAATTGACCATATAAAACCTATTGTTTGTTGCAAAACTTATATTTGGGTCCCTTTCTAAGAGTGCTATACAAATACATCATTCTATATGTATTATATAAATATATATTAGTATATTATTTTGTATAGGTACATAATATAAATGAGTTATAATTTCATTAAATATAAAACAAAAAGCATATTTTTACATTAAAAAAAATTATAGTTTTAAAACATCAACTTACAATATCCTTAACGCTATGAAGCTTAGAGCCGCTCTTCCACCAAGATATTGTTGGGGTAGGTCGTCCTCCCGCTGAAGTGCACACGAGCTGGGTTGAACGATCTGCCACTAGCACTCGCGGACCACCTTGCAATTGTATGTATAGCGGAGGCACTGGCAACGAAATGGAGTTATTTAAATCTAATTTGAGAATGAATACGTAGTGATATGTCACTATAGTTAGTGATTTTGATATTGAGTAAGGATTCGTGGAAGTTAGTGTTTTAACAATGACATACATTATTTCACAGCTTCACATGAAGCAGGGTATATAGGGAGTTAAGATATTTTCCATTTAAAGTCTAATTTTTGATATATTGCGTATAAAGTAGTGGAACTCAACTCAACTGCTTACCAGAACAAGGAAATTGAATAATTAATACTCACAAGTCACATAAACAGTGAACATTTTGTATAAAAATAGTTAACTAAGTAATTTTTTATATGACAAAATTTACAGTATAAAGAAATATCATAGTAAGCTTTGGCTTGTTGCAGAAAAGTGTATATTTGGTCAGTATGCAGAACTAAGTCGTATATTTTCTAATCCTTACGAAATCAAAGAGCGTGTATAACGTGTATAACGATCCAGCAAAAATAATTGCTTTTACTAAGTTAAAAATAGTGATGTAGCGACTGATCACTACAAGACATGAGCTATTGATTCTTTTGTATCGACTATTGAATAGTAAATTATAGAAATATTTATTATCTAAATCTTTTAACCACGAACTCTGTCATCAACCAAAATTTCACTTCAAAATCTCGCCAATACAACTATTAATGCCCTACAGAGCGACTACCCTCCCCCATCCCATCCCATACAAAGTACTATACCTATGTGTACATAGGTATATACACATCGTCCTTGACACTATATCATTCCCTTGCCTCGTTCCCGAATGTTCGTCATTCCACAGCACTAATTAAGTTTCATTGCAATTTCATTTACACTCAGCGTGTTGAGATGAGTCTATTGAATTTTCAATTAACTTCACCGTTTCAATATGATTGATGTTATGTTAATAGGGAGTTGATTTTATCACGATTTTTATGAGAAATCGACTTTATCCACACTATTTCTATAATACTATCTATTCTATAAGACTTTTTAGTCTCTGGTTGCTATATATGTTGTTTGAGATATATTCAGATATAAATACGGAATGTCTGGGAGGAAAGCATCTGGACATCTGGACATCGAGAAAGAACGAGTGTGTCAATCCGCAATCGATTATTTCTATCAAAAAGTATGTTACTTAACAACTTTCTTAACCGCGCTATATCTACAATATGTCTAACAATATTGCAGTACTTTTGAATATTGGTTAAAAATATTATTTTTAGGTACATATACCGCTTTTAGATCAGCAGAAATTACACGATAAATTAAATGCCAAGGGATACATTACTTAACGCAAATTTTAAACCGTCATTGCACAGCATCGCGGCTTCTTTGCGTGTACCGTGGGTTCGATTATTATTATTTATTAACCTCTCAAGTACTGGTTTTGGAGAAATTAGCTTTTCGTGGAACTTCATTTTTGAGGATAGATGCGTATCTATATGGATATTTGCCCCACCATGAATATTCTGAGAAGGATAGATGGAGTATGTCATCTAGATACAGATCCAATACACCAATATATATTGTAACGTCAAATTCTGATCCTTGAAAATTTTACGTGTTCGTGAATTTCGTTGCGGGCATTTCGCCCTCGCTACACCACTATGTATGTGTAATTAATGTCCGGGGTGATTGCTGCTTCTACTTATACAATTAATTCTTAGTCCCGAATTCGCAAAATTAAGTTCTTAGAACATGAGGCATCTATCCCACTAGGACATTTATCCCGGTTTTACCCTAATACAGTATGAAGTACAGTATGAAGTACAGTATGAAGTACAGTATGAAGATATAAAAAAATATTGTTGAAGTCCCCTTGTATAATATCATTTGAATTATCTCGTACTTCATACAAAAACTATAAGCAGAAAAATTATAGCAAACAACACATTTATATTTAATTATAACAATTTCCTACCACTTCATTCTCATTGAGTGTTTCGGGAAGCTGTTTTTTAAGCCATCATTAAAAGGCACTTTGTAACGGGCACACGTAACTGTCAAGGATGGAACTTGGAAGGCAATTAAGAAATTATTTGCAAAAGCCTTTCCATATTTTGTTTTATACACTATTTTAAGGAGCCATAGAGATTTTATTCGTTTAACGTGTTGATTTTAGTTTTTTTTTATTAAAATTTGTCTAGACCGCAGTAGCTTAGTGCGATGTATCTTCTTACTATTGTAAACGATAGTTGTCAGTTTGATCTTCACTCGATGGAATAAATTATTTTCAATCCTCCGCTCTGGTAAGAAAGTCGGTCACTCAACACGCAATATTGCAAAATTTTGCGGAATGTGGACAACGGAGTGTCTTAACACTACCCTGTTATATGCGGGAAATAGCGTAAAGCATTATTTTTCTCTTGACGATTTACGTCGAAATGCTTATACACTTAACAATATTTTTCTTGTTGTGACCATCTTTATATGGCCATTTTTACAAATTGCTGTGTTGCTGTATTGAGAAAAGCAACTGTTGAGTTTCTTGACGGTTTCCCTCAGGATAACTGTTCTGTTCTGATTCCAGCCGGTGGTCGTATAAAAGGGCTTGTAAAAGTATATTTGAATAGAAAATATTTATGTGCATAAGATACATGTTTGTCACAACACTCGTGGAGAATCTTATAGGGGAAACATATGTAAGTACATATAATATTTAACATCTTTTCATCTTCTTCTTCTTCTTGGCATTAGTCCCGGCTTTTGCCAGGGTCTGCCTTCCGACTGAGCCTACTCCACTTTGCACGGTCTTTAACATCCTCAGTGGACAATTTATTGGCTCTCATGTCTTGTGTCACGACATCCAGCCATCGCTTCCTTGGGCGTCCAGGTGGTCTAACTCCAGGGACAGACATGTCAAGGCACTTCCTTCCGACATAGATCTCAGATCGGCGCATAACATGGCCATACCATCTCAGGCGACGCTCTTGGAGCTTATCCACTACGTCACGGACCCCAAGACTACCTCGAATGAATGTGTTGCGTATGCAGTCGGACCGCGTCACGCCACACATCCATCTCAGCATCTTCATCTCCGTGACGTGAAGCTCTTGAGTGTGCCGAGATAATGTTGGCCAACATTCGCTGCCGTATATAAGAACAGGTCGGATAATGCTCTTGTATATCAGTCCCTTGAGCTTGGGCGGTATTCTGCTATCGCAGACCACACCAGTGACCTCCCGCCATTTGGCCCAGGCAGCGTTTATACGGGCATGGATGTCGTGGTCGATGCCTCCAGACTCATGCATAACGGCTCCAAGGTACCTGAACTTCTCCGACTTAACGGCTGGCTCAGGCCCGATATGGATAGTGCTCGAGTCCGGGTTCCCGCAAGCCATGTACTCGGTCTTCGACACATTCAGTTTGAGACCACCGTTCTCAAGCGCACCCTTCCAGGCGTTCACTTTACGCTCCAGCATCAGTCGGTTCTCGTCGATGAGTACTATGTCATCGGCATACATGATCAGCCACGGGGGCTGGCATTGGATGTGAGCCGAGACAGTATCCAGCACTACATTGAATAAGAACGGACTAAGAGCTGAGCCCTGGTAAACCCCTACAGTAATCGGGAAGGGCTTGGTGTCGCCAACAGCGGTCCTAACCACTGAAGCGGAGTCGTTGTACATATCTCTGATAACCTCAATATAGGCTTCAGGGATCCCCTTGGATCGCAATGCCCACCAGATACACTGACGTGGCACACAGTCAAAGGCCTTCTGCAGGTCCAAAAAGGCCACATGCAGTGCTCTCCTTTTTTCCCTGTAAGCCTCCATTAAAGTTCTGAGGGCAAAAATAGCGTCCATAGTGCCTGATCCTGGTTGAAACCCATACTGAGACTCAGAGACAGTACATTCTTGGCGGAGCCTGAGGCCGATCATGCGCTCGAAGAGCTTCATGGTGTGGCTCATAATCTTAATGCCCCTATAACTACCGCAATCTTGAACACTGCCCCTTCCTTTGTAAATAGGGATAATAAAGCTTTGCCGCCACTGATGTGGCATCTTTCCAGTATTCAAGATACGGTTAAACAGGTCAGTAAGTATAAGCACACCAAGAGAGCCCAACGATTTCCACGCCTCGATTGGGATGTCGTCAGGTCCTACCGCTTTTCCGTTCTTCATGCGTCGAAGACAATTACGAGTTTCGTCACGGGTTATTGGAGCAACAAGTCCGAGGTTAGGAGATAATTCAGGAGGAAGACTACAAGACTGCTGAGTGTTCAGCAGCTCCTTAAAGTAGCTTCTCCATCTCTCCTTCACAGAGGCATGACTACAAAGCAACGTGCCCCGAGAATCTCTGACGCAAAGACATTTTGTAATATCCTGCGTCGCTTTATCTCGAGCACGAGCCAGTTTGTATATGAGCTTCTGCCCCTCCACAGTTTCAAGTTTATCGTACAATGGCGACAAACTTTCTCTGCGGGCTCTGGCTACAGCTCTTTTGCTGGCCCGTTTCGCTGCAATGTACTCCAGTCTGTCTTCAGGAGAGTTGGAATGCTGCCACTCTTTAAACGCAGCCTTCTTTTCCCGAATCACCCCCTGCACCTGGTCATTCCACCACCATGTCTCCCTGTCGATGACACGCCCACCCTTAGTAACACCAAGAACTCGCTTGCCCGCCGCAATGATTGCTGAATGAGCTCGATCCCATGCAGTCTGACCGGTCTCGGTGTTAGTCAGTAGATTTTGACTCTCCACCTCCGCCAAGAAGTCAGTCTGCATCGGCCCATTCAACAACCACCACTTAATTCTAGGCTTGCGTTTCTCGGCTACTTTCTTTTTCGGAGTAACATTATAGTCCATGACAAGGAGACGATGTGGGGCCGTCAGGCTTTCGCCGGGAATGACCTTACAGTTGGTCACCCTGCCTATATGACACCGTCTAGTCAGCAAATAATCAATTTGAGTTAAGTGGGACCCGTTCTTATACGTTATAAGGTGCTGAGGTTTCTTCTGGAAGAAAGTGTTCACGATAGCCAGATCAGATGTAATGCAGGTTCTTAGAATATTTTCTCCCTCTGCATTGCAAAGACCATATCCAAAACCCCCGTGAACACGTTCATACACCTCAGCGACCCTACCCACGTGGCCGTTCAAGTCCCCCCCAACTAAGACTGATTCGGTAGACGGTATAGCGAGTAGTACCTCTTCATACTGCTCCCAGAAGGTCTCCTTTTCAGCCGCGCTACAACCTGCCTGGGGAGTATAAGCACTGATTAAGTTTGTGATAACGCCCTCGATCAGTACCTTTATCCGCATCAAGCGGTCGCAGCGACGGTCAACTTCAAGAAGCCCATTCTGAAGCTCTTCAGAAAGCGCTACCGCCACACCGTTTTTTGCCTGTAGGTGACCCAGTGTATATAAGGCGGTAACCCTGCCCGATGTTACGAGACTTATTGCCCTTCCAGCGAGTTTCCTGAAGGAAAGCACACTGGACCCGACGTCTCATGAGACGACGTCCGGTTAGAGAGCCAATCTTTTCATATATATATATATATATATATATATATATATATATATATATATATATATATATATATATATATATATATATATATATATATCTTTATATATATATATATATATATATATATATATATATATATATATATATATATATATATATATGCTACGTGAAAAAATTATACTAGAAACATTCATTTCAAATGAAAAATATTACTAGATTCCCCGGAAAAAAAATTAAAAATCCGGAATTCGAACCTACGCCTCTAGCATACCGTCTGTATAATATACACGAGGGAACGAACTTTTCCGCAACACATTTGTATTCAAAACATGAAAGTACATAAAAGGTCCACATCTAAGACTCAATCGAAACAAGCGAAAATCTAAATTCAGTGTGTAATTTTTCATGGCTTCACGGAGACGACGACGGCGGAATATTCCTTGGGAATAACATAAATTTGATCTTAGTAATGGATAGGAATGAGAAACGTGAGATATAAAGTCAATTATGTAATTCCTACTTGTAGCTAGCTATATGGGATTTCTTTTTATTTAAACGAATCTGCTGAATGTTCCTCGAGAATCTGCTATACTCTATTCCCAATTTTGCCTCTTATTAGTGATATTATGGAAATTCTCTTACAAAAAATAAGGTGTAAACCGTGTTAGCTTTAAACGTAAAAGCAACTGTAGTGGGGTCGATTTCTACTCGATAAGAAGAATGAATTAATTTCAAATTCTTCGCTTTGGTAACAATGTAAAGCGCGGCGTTGAGTTTCGCCACTTAACCCGCAATGTCTCGAAAGAGAAAGCTAGGATCGGTGTGTCTTAACACTGAGTACCCTCTGCCTACCCCACTTGCGTTAGCGTAGCGTAAACGTAAAAAAATTTTCTAAATCTACAATCATCTTGTATATAGTCAGACCCTAATCATCTACCACGATAGTGACCTTTCAAATTTAAACACAAGTAACACTACTAGCGTACCGAAGTCAAAATATTGTTTTAAATATCTTTTCCTGAACTAAACCTATAGATTACTTAAACACAACAATCTCGTGCTCCTTCAGAAAATAGCCTCAAGTAGAAATCGAACCCCCTACAAATCATCGTTACAATCTACTTCTAACTAGTAGTACATTTAATATTATTCTAGAGTCACGCTTAATACTATGCTTACTAATGGAGTTATCTTGTCAATACCGATGAGATGGTTCTAATGAATTGATAGCGATCTCTATGACTTGCTTATTTATGCTGTTAGGATTATGTAGGTATACCATATTGTGTGTATTAATTATTGTTTTATTCGTCATTTTGGTGAGTTTTTAATTATTACTATATCTTCATAGATACTAATCTTGAACGACAGCGAAGAGGCGCAATATGCAGCTTAAAACCACTAAGTTCGCTTTTTTATAAATGGTGTTTATATAGGTATGTATTTCTTACATATTTCCTTATTTTTTTATATTAATGTAAAGTATTCCTCTTGAGTAATACAAGTATTAATATAATAGATAGTATCTCAATAATAATTATATAAATTTAAATAAAAGAAATAGCTTACGGTTGACGTCGATTGATAGGGTCTTCGATAGCGGCGTTAATGAAGGATCTGTCACAGCCTGTTTAAAAAAACAAGAGAAAATCTTTAATATTTATTACATTATTTTATGGATTTACTTCGACGAATATTATGAATGAATTTAACCTTACGGCTCTGGTAGACTTAGCGCGGCGTTGATTTCCGCCACAATTTATTTTTGTCTCGAAAATTGTACGGAAAGTGATTAAAGGAGTTTCTAAACTCTAGATGTATTCTGCCCACAGTAATACACAGACAGAATAAAAACCAGAAGACACAGTGTTAAGATTTTCCGCCCAATTGTTGTAGCATCGTAAAAACCCTAAGATAAAAAAATATAGAAAAAAATAGAGGTATAAATGGAATTTCTACTGTACTTTTTGCCGATTCCATTAAATTCACGATTCGTATGAATGTGTATTTTTGCAATAATCGTCTATCACCATTTTGTTTACGTTGAATCATTCACTAAACGTGATTTGTTTTACGTACAGAAGAGATCACTGTATTTCGTTTTAACTAGTATTTCGAATTGTTGAAAAAACACTTGTAAAAATTATCTTTCTGATTATTTTATATAGATCGTAACATTTAGATATAAAATGATAGAACCATTATAATTAAGAGTAAGTCATTATTATTGCTAAATATGGATAGCTTTAATTAAATAATATATGAATTAAATGAAATATTTAAAACTCTAATAGAAGTATCTATATATTAATACGTGAAGCAAACACTTTGAATCCCTTTTTACGAAAATGGCGCGGACGGAGGAGTATAAAATTTGGCACACTTATAGTTTATGTGTAGAAGAAGTCTCTTTCAATAATACTAATCTATTTCAATAATAATGCTTATAAAGTACATTAAATCAATAATTAAACATTACACACACTACCATATGTTTAACAATATAACTTTTATATAAAGTGACATACACGTTGCTATGACAACGCTTATTTCACGCGTCAACGGGGCCTCTAGTAATTTATTATTACCCTTTTACAAGGTGATTGTAGCAAAAAAATTTCGTTAAGAAAAAAAAATCACTCATCCAATCTTTGAATAATACCATATTAAATCCTACGTACAATATGTAATACGCATGCGGGCAAATTTTTTTTTAAATACAAACCTAATCGTAATAAATTCTTAATTTTCAATACCAACCTGACAAGTGACAATTCCAGCAAGATCTCCCCTTTGCAAGACCAAGGAGATAGTAGCTCTTGATTCTGAATTGGCTAACAGGGCGTGTGCTTTCCACCATGATATTCTAGCTGGCGGTCGACCTGATTGACATTTTGTATATAAATAAATTATTTTTAGAAGTTTATACGCACTGAGTGAAATGTTGAAATATGGTATACATGTGCTTTTTTTTACCATGGGGACTTATTATGGGGTGATTTTGGGAAATTCCTAGAGAAATGGGATAAAAATTGATTTTACGCTTTATATATTTTAAGCAAACGAATTTGCGGGCTGTAATTTGTAAATAATAAAGTAATTTTATTTAATTAGTATAATATCAGTGAAAATAAAAGATGTAGTATATAACACTTAATGCCACAGGTATATATATATATATATATATATATATATATATATATATATATATATATATATATATATATATATATATATATATATATATATAAAATAATTTTATGATTAAAGTGTTACACACCAAGGAAAAAAAATACTTAAACAAAACATATGAAAATTTATAAAAATATTAAGCAAAATCTTCAATCCCTCTGTGTTCATATTTTATTAGCTGTATTTACTTTAAGTTTCATTATGAATATGAATTTTAGTATATAAATGTATTTACTAAAAATTATTATAGTAAAAAGGTTCAACATTTGATATCTGACCAACCAGCCAGCACTTACTGTAACACACTCCTACTATACGCATAACCAAGTTTTACACATCATTAACTTCCAACCCCTCACGTGTAGAAACAAAAGAAAACTACTTCTATATACAACTAGAAATATATAATAAGCGATTTTGAACCTTATTCCAATAAAGTTTACGCTTTAACGCTCGCCTCAGATCCCCTAGGGCTTCGAAGGGTTGAAAATATTATGCCCTAGAAATTTAATAGAATTGCCAAATTGTGTATGAATTATGTTTCATAATTTAATTATATGGCAAAATGAATTGTTGTTTCGTATTAGATAATTAGTATGGGGGTTTGTTCGGCTTTGCGTGTTTGTGGCAATTTATTATGTATTTTATATGACGATACTTGTAAATAATTATAATAGATGACTTTATGACTTTTTACACAATTTACCGTAATTACTACAGCCTTCTAGAGTCTTTTAATATTATATACGAAAATAATTCCTTAAATTAGATTCGCAGTTCTAGAGCTTCAAATAAACAAACAAACTCTTCAGTTTTATTACGAGTATATAAGTATTAGAAATAGAATAGATATTGATGTGATTCACAAGTAAAATAAAATAGACAGTCAAATGAAAGTGACATATTATTTACCGTTTACTCCACTTTAGCATAAATTTCTAGAAATATTATTTATATTCAAACCCTTAAGGACACTTAAAATGTCTAATTTTATATATTTTATAGTAATCTTTATATTTCGAATATTTAAATTTGCAGTATTGACATTTTTATTATTACCTTAGTTATTATATTCTGTTTCTAATATTTTTTTTTTTATATGATAAATTATAATTGTACAAAGACTTGGATTATTATCCTATTATTTCTTATCTTAAATATTAAATATATTAACACTATATATATAAATATATATATATATATATATATATATATATATATATATATATATATAGGTATATATATATATATATATATATATATATATATATATATATATATATATATATATATATATATATATATATATATATATATATATATATATATATATATATATATATATATATATATATATATATATATATATATATATATATATATATATATATATATATATATATATATATATATATATATATATAAGAATGGTTCCCTTAAATCAGACAGACAGAAAAACAGTGATTTGTCACTAAACTTACCTCCAACAGCTATACAAGTTAGGTTAACTTGGCTACCCTCGTCGTACGGTCCGAGTACAGTGCCTTCAATTTCTTTGCCCGTTTGATCTATTATCATTAGACGTTCTGGTGGTACTGTGGAAAGAATAATAAATTTAAAAATACAGATTAATATAATAATAAAATTCGACTAGATTATTATAAAATTTTGATTTTGTATATATATATATATATATATATATATATATATATATATATATATATATATATATATATATATATATATATATATATATATATATATATATATATATATATATATACTATATATATATATATATATATATATATATATATATATATATATATATATATATATATATATATATATATATATATATATATATATTGGTTTATGACTTAACGTAACAAATGTTGATGTACTAGAAAGATACAATAAAAAAAAATGTACTAGGACAGTGCTGTAAAAGCGTAAAACCAAATAATCTCCTTAATCTAATAGAAATAGGAAAAGTAACCATAATTTAAATATAAATAATCCCCCAAATGTGGAACTCATATATTTTGTAAACGGTTAGTTTACCCAAATTTGCCACTTACCTAAAGTAGAATTAAAAGCTTTCTAAACTATAAAAATTAAAACATCGCTTATCCATCTATCTATAACTAACTTCATGAACTTCGTGTTGACCTTTGAAAGCTTAAACAAATTTACTCATAAACTATACACAAAAAAAAAAACACTTTGTTATTACACTAATATATATATATATATATATATATATATATATATATATATATATATATATATATATATATATATATATATATATATATATATATATATATATATATATATATATATATATATATATATATATATATATATATATATATATATATATATATATATATAAATTTGTCGGCTTTCATAAAAGTAAATAACATATTCATTAATAATTTCAATATTGCCGAATAAGTTTATGGTAAGATCTTATTTGTTTATCTTTACAATGTTTCGAGTGTATAGAAGGGTTGGCACAGAATACTTAGTGTTGAGACACTACGTTCTCCACTTTCACCCAATTTTCGATACATTTCGTGTTGATTGGTGGGATTAAACTCCACCGGTACCTTTTAAATAGAGCGGAAAATCAAAATAAAAAATGTTCCGAGTGGCAGAAGAACCAGAACAATCGAAACACATATATATTCGAACAAATATATATTGTAATTGTTTATAATATATTAATATAACATTAGTATATCTATGTATTTTATATAGCGAATATATATTTATTATGTATTTATATATCTTTTTGGCGCTGTTTATTTGGCATACATCCAAATAAGTCCACTTTTGTAAGCTTAAATTTATTTTAGTACTTCTTACTTGTTTTTATATGAAAAAATAAATTATAAATAATTATTATATACCATATGACCGTCTCTATCGTACAGGTAGTGTACCTATATAGGTAAACCTACGTAGCTATTTGCTAAAATCTAAAGATACAGTTAAGTTAACAAGAATTTAACTTAAGAATGAAGAGTATATATTAAAAAACCAAATACTACTTACTTAATATAGTGAGGTTAAGTCTTGTATTCTTAGTGGGTGATTTGATGAAATCCACTCTACATCGGTACTGGCCGCTATCTTCAGGTCTAAATAAGAAAAAGATGAATAAATTTATATTATTTGTAAATAATTAATAAAAAATATATATTATTTAAGTTATTTAAAAAATCTATTTATATAATGATTCTTAGATGGCCAAACCTAATAACATTAAAAATTAAGTCAATTAAATTTACTTTAAATAGGCTTGAGTAAATATTATTAAAAAATGAAATGAAACTATAATTAAAATAAAACTACTTTAGAATTTCATCAAGAGTTATATATTAATATACAATTGAAACTATTTTATACATAATATACACATAAACAAATTTAGTCTTTATATAAAAAAGAAGGATTACTTGGCCCATTTATCTTTACAAGAAATTTAATTGGTCTATTCTCGACTTTTATTTCTACATACACACATACATATATCGATAAACAGTAAAGCGTTGACGGACCAATGATGGCGAGTACCGCTCGATCAGTATTGTAGATCTGACTGACTGACTATTTAACACCGCGTTTCCCTCTTATATATAATTATTTATAAAAAAAAAATTATAATAAATAGAATTTTTGGTGTCCTTTTTTTATTTCTTTTGTTACACTGGACTCCCAAAAAGATCCACTTAAAACGTTAAATTTGTCTTAATAGCTATAGTATTTCCCAAACGCATTTTCCATAGTACAGCTCTCAGAACCTAGAAAAGTGTCTTAACCTAAAAATATAATTTAATTAAATTTCAATTTAATTAATCTATTGAAATAAGTA
This sequence comes from Dione juno, assembly GCA_037127375.1. Classification (NCBI taxonomy): domain Eukaryota; kingdom Metazoa; phylum Arthropoda; class Insecta; order Lepidoptera; family Nymphalidae; genus Dione; species Dione juno. The sequence continues at coordinate 4,750,992 of JAXRJS010000092.1, read as the reverse complement.
ATTTCTCAAAAAAATATATTTTTTGAGTAATTACTTATTTCAATAGTTCTCATAAATATGCATAATAATAAATATTACCTTAATTTAGTAATAAGTAGTATAGCGGGATTTGTGTTAGAACGAAATGTCGCTCTTGACGCCAATGTCGACGGGTCAGACCAGTGTGACGTCACGCCGTCCCTTATGTCAAATCTGTTGACAAAATCAATACGTCTTACATACTTGTTACTTACAGTAATTGCAGATAAGAATGTTTCTAGTCATATATAGAAGCATTGTTATCCTTATAGGAAAATATTCAATTAAAAAATATTTTTAGCATACTTATATGAAGAAAGAATTTAGTATTACTTAAGGCACTATCCCTCCACTTATCGCATTTGTTTTTAATCGAAATGATTAAGACTAACTACTTACACTAACGTTCAAAATACAAGTTATTTTTTTCTTCGCGGAACATGATCCATCAAATGTAGAACCTAGAGCCTTTACACTCCGTTCACTCTCCGCAAAAATATGATAAATAAGAACTTTGTCATTATCAAACATTATAATTGAACAAGTAGTATAAAAAAGCAAGCTAAGGAGAAATATGAAGAAATTGTGATTTGTCAAAAACAAATTCTCGCTCACCACATCGTTTGCGTGGATTATAACTAAAATCAAATCTCGTTTTACCCCGGTATAGTGCTACCCAAGGCAAACGTCAAAAGTTAGCTTTCTATCCATAGTAGTTTCAGCTGTGCGCTGCCAGTCAGTCAGTTTTCAGCACGCGCAGATCAATGTAGGCAGAGGGAACCTAGAGTTAAGCCATAGCCAGTTTCCTTAAAATAAATACCAATTGTAACAAAATATTGTCTTTATCTCCATATTGATTTCATAAATATATTTAGAACTGGTGTCAAGTCAGTCAAGCGAGGATTTACAATCATTTACTTACTAACGTACTTCCACATACATTTGACGTACCATATATTAAAGACAAGACAAAGACAACAACGAACTGTCCAACTAATGCAAGTCTTGCATTACCATATTGGCAATAAAATGCACAACTGAATGCATCACTATAAAGTAACGACATGCTTTTGTATTATTATATATAAGTAAAATCTTTACTCTGAAAATTCTTACGACATAGTGCATAATAAATAAAAAATAAGTAAAAAAATTAAAACATCTTAGGCCATTGTAGCGCAGTGGGACTCCCTCTGGCTGTAATCGCCATGGTTGGGGATTCGATTGTTTAATTACATTTTGGCATATTAATTATATATTTTCATTTACCTCGCTCTTTTAAATGAATTAGGCGTTTAGTTCCACTATTGAATACTCATCGACTCGATATCGGTTGGAAAGAAAACGAAGCTGCCACTTTGCCATATGTGCTGATGACTAAGCGCGAAGATATATATATTTTTTTTTTACTTTTTTGAGTGCTTTTCTTTATGTTACGTTTTTGTTTGTTTATTTGTATAATCATTTAACTTTATGTAAGCAAATAAAAATGTAATTTTTGTATCTATCTATATATGATCATGCTTAGTTAAAATTGCCCATAAGTCAACCTAGTTAGCATAACAAAGAAGTTAGGTCTATGCAACGCAAATATACTATCTATTGTACTAAGCATCTAAAAATTTGATATTTAATAATTAATGTTCTAACAAGTAATAGATACATGAGCTATTAAATAAATATTACTTAATACATTATTATAAATTTAGCTCACATTCAAGTACGCTGTGGTACGGGATAGATTTACAAATCGACCGCAAATGAAATGATACAAAGATATTAATAGATGAAAAAATTAAAAATATAACATCTAATACATATTTATGTCAAAAGACAAAAAATAACCTGCGTACTTATAAAGACGTAGGATGGACAGAAAGATCAACTGTTATGTACATTTTTCACTTACCACTTATTTTGCGGACAGTGCGTGTTAAACCGTAATATTGAAAGCCACTCTATTATTGTTTATATATATATATATATATATATATATATATATATATATATATATATATATATATATATATATATATATATATATATATATATATATGTATATATATATATATGTATATATATATATATATATATATATATATATATATATATATATATATATATATATATATATATATATATATATATATATATATGTATATATATATATATATATATATATATATATATATATATATATATATATATATATATATATATATATATATATATATATATATATATATATGTATATATATATATATATATATATATATATATATATATATATATATATATATATTATATATATATATATATATATATATATATATATCTATATATATATATATATATATATATATATATATATTATATATATATATATTCAAAATTCTACCACTACTAAGCCAAAGAATAATTCTGTACAACCGAAAAAAAACTACTTCGTGTTCGTTGAAAGTTAATATAGGTACAACACGTGGATTATTGTATGTAAAAGAGAACACTGACACAGGTTTAGCCGAAGTTCTAGCTGGAACGGGAAACAATGAGAAAATATGCCTTACAATTCACGCAAACGAAATGTCAAATATAAACTCCATACCCCTGAGTGGAAATCAAACTTGCTACCATCGCGCTTAATCAGATATTGTATCGCCTATAATTGAAAAATCATTTAATTTTTTTATGGAATTAAAATGATATTATACAAATTGAAAGATTTACTTATTATTGTATCTTAGAATATATTTATTGTATCTTAGAAAAGGTGAGCAAATGAAACAAAAAATCAACGAAAATTTTACTGTTGAGCAAATTTAGTGGAATTTCATCGAGTGAAAGTTCATCATAAGTTAGTCATATTAAAATATAATAATATTATTTACAATTATCAGAGTTATTTTGGACTGGTCCTTAATAATTATTTACATTATTACTACATATAAAATGATTTAGATATTATATTATATTAAAAGGTGCGGATTAAATTTCTTCTCGTTGAATTAAATTATTTTTGTTCTGATAAGAAACGATCACAGCGTTGAGTTTCGCCACTTAGTCTCGAAACTTGGGCGGAAAGAGGAGAGCGGAGTATACTAACAATAATTTCCCTCTGCCTGCCTACACGGCCATGTGCGAGATTGTGCGTGAAGCTAAGAAAATATAAGTCCAAAGCTGCTCTGATCATATATAATCGTTCTACTAAGTAATTTCACTAGAAATGTTTCAAGTTGCTCGTTACTCGTCTCCCCTACACTTTATAGGTGCAACACTCTTGTTACTTTACTGCGCACTTACATCGTCAATGACGCTCTAATTGACATTAGTAGATAGTAAACTAGTTCTTCTTTCAAAGTTATGTTTTAATAATAAAAGGAGAGTAAAAAAAGGTATAATTGGTATGCCCAATATACTATCGTAGTTACACTTATTTTCGGATTCAAAGCTTCTTGCATTAAATAGCTCAGTTAGCTAAAGCAATTAGTGTATGTAGTGTGTACACACAATCCATATTTTGCGTGTCAAAGCACAATGTCGCTTTTTGTCCCCTTGTCCGCTTTTTGTCCCATTCTTCTGAATGGGAATCGAACCCATGATCGTTATTTAATTCTAGTCGATTGTTTAAGTCTAGGTTTAAAGAAACGAGAAGACAAATAATAATAACAAGTATTACTGTGATTATAGAGGTCATAGTTGCGAGGTAGATAGTGTCTGACTGGAACGATGGCTGTGAGTTTGATCTCCACCCGGAGGAATGCGTTTATCTTTTTACCACTCTAGTAAAACGAAACATGGAGGTGGGTTACGTCACTTAACCTGCAAAGTCTCTTATCCATGGGGAGAGTAAAGAACGGAATGTCTTGACGCTAGGTTATCTGCGCTGAACTTTAATAAAAGTAAAATAAATATAATACAGTGTCAAATGAAGTCGCTTTTATATGCATAACGCACATACGCATAACATGAATATTATCTATATTCAATATACAAATATGTAAATGTAAGGTTGCTTTTTCCATAAATACAGAACATTTAACTATGCAATTTTTTTATAAAAAACCTCAACTTCTAAATAACGCCTTATAAAAAAAGTGTTGGATAGTATTTTTATTGAGAAAGGGCTGTAGGTCAGATACTCGTATGTACATATATGTAGCCCACCGTACTTGCGGTTAGTGTAATCTTGAGTACTTAGAATATATCCACTTTTTTTCTTTTAAAATCAAGCTACATGTTAAGCCTAGTTTCATATAAATATATACTGTATACGTACTTAAATGATTTTATAGGTATATTTAACTTTAAAAATTAAAATTATGAAACCTGATAATAGCCTTTTGCCTATATAATCCTCTTTCATTGTGAACGAACTTTTTTTTAACAAGATAATGCCAATAATATTATGGTTACATTTTGATGAATTATTTTATTCCCTCGACGAAAAATGTTAAAAAGCTTAAATATTTTGTTGCTATTTATTTTATTAAAGGACGCCTAATAATATATATATATATATATATATATATATATATATATATATATATATATATATATATATATATATATATATATATATATATATATATATATATATATATATATATATATATATATATATATATATATATATATATATATATATATATTATTATTTTACTTAGCCCTGGTGTCTTGACACCTTGCTTTGTCAGGGTCAGCTACCATTCACTGTGTGAATGTGGTTTAGACGATGGTTTTCCTTTACACATCTTTTTTCTTGTCCCAAGTGAGTTCGTCCCTTATAAAGTCCCTCTTTCTCTTAATGTTCAGTGTTTGTCAATGAATGTATAATTTATTGTGTAAATGTGGATCCTGTTGATTCTACGGTATTTATCGGTGTCACTCATAGACTCTAAATTACAGTGGGAGCTCAGCAGCTTTTGCGGTTAAGAAAATTAGATCGTTAACTGATGTAGGAACGGCTTGCCTTGTTTACTTTTGCTACATTCATAGTATTATGTCTTATGGCATTATACTTTCAGGAATGCAGCCGCGATCAATACAGTTTTTGTCCTGCAGAAGCAAGTTGTTCGTTCAATCTATAACTTAAGCCCTAAAGAATCTTTAAGAGACAAATTTAAGGAAATTAATATATTGACAGTTGCGTCTCAATATATCCTCGAAAATGTTTTATATGTAAAAAAAATATTAATGATTTTACTAAAATTGGCAATGTATACAATATTAATACAAGAAATAGGTTGAAACTTACCGTGCATATGACTAGATTGCATCGAGTCCGCAATTCCTTCATGGGACAGTGTGTACGCTTTTAAAATAGGATCCCAGAAAACGTCCGAGAATGTTCTATATCACAATTTAAAAAAATTGTGAAACGACGTTTGTTTGTTAAAGGTCATTACCTAATTAATGATTTTGTAAATAATAACACACCTTCAAAATGAAATGCTCGCTCCAGTCTATCTCAAGCGTATCATTGTCAACAATGAATAATTGTATAATTGTAAATGACTATATAAAAAAAAATGTCCCGCTGAGTTTCTTGCGCCGGTTCTTCTCAGTTCTGAGGCTTTAATTTTAGTGAACCGGTGGTAATGTTTTAGACGTTCAAAAAATTAATCATGCATTCTTACTTGAAATAAAATTATTTGAATTTAAATTCCTTATATACTTTTTTGTAGTAACACCCATGTAAAATATGATTTATTACTAATTATACAATGTGTACATATTTTAATGGCCGGTTTAATTTGTCATAGGTGAAGGACATATTTTTATTGAATCTCTTTTTTTATCGTACAATCTCCTTCGTGTGTTCTCCATACAACGTGAAATTGGTGAAGTGAATTGTGTTATATGTATATGGGAATAAATTTTACGTTTATAACCCACGCAAACAAAATGTGGGCCAGAGAGCCTTATTAATAAAATACTCACGTGTATATAGGCGTGTCGTGGCCCTGTTTATACCATATAACGAGTCCCATGCTATCGCCATGAATTGCGGGAGTGACGTCACACGGTAGCTCTACTGCACTGTCAGTCGCCGCTTGAAACGATTCCACGGTTGCTGGAACAAAATGTTGTATTTTAGCTTATTTTATATATTTTAAACACTTACTTGTAATATAACTACCGTAACAATTATGTTTATCATCATAATCAGTTTTTGTATATTAAATCATAAATCCCCAAAAAATCGTAATAAAGATATATGAAGCAAGAGACAGTGGTGAGAGGTAGTGTGAGGTCTTGGTTGGCCATGTAAGGTCATGTAAAGAGCATGAGGACCCCCCGGAGAGCATGTTTGAAGAGGTTAATGATGGACGATGCGAAAGAGGTATGCAGGGACCGTAGCACTTGGCGCTTCGTTCTCTCTGACTACCCCGCTAAGGATATAGCGTGAAACTATGTATCTCCTCTCTTCACCTAACAAATTCAAACGACTCCACTAGTGCCACCTTCGAAATACGTTCTAGAAATGATAAGAATAAAATATGATGATAGTTCTAGACAGGCCGCGAGATCATTTAGAAATAGAAAGTTTTCTCTGTTATATATCTCACTCTTACTTCTACCGCGTACAAACAAGCTTACTTTAAATACTCATATTTTAAAAATAAACAAGTCCATTTTTGATGAGTTGGATACTCAGCAGCAAAGTTGCAAGTGAAAAGTATCTCTCTGTACATACTTATTTGTTTTATTATAACTTATCACTGTATCCTTTACATTGCAGGGTAGGCAGAGGGAACCTAGTGTTGAGACATTCCGTTCCCCACATGCTGTAGGTATATAAGTAATAATTTATATTTTAGCGCACTAAGTATCTGTAATATCTGAGCACATTAAGACATACCTCTGCACCATAATTTTCATAATCTTTTTCTTGAAACAATTAAGTACGATGAATACTTCAATTTCTTGTTAAATTAGTTTCCTGGAGCTGGACGAAAATGGTATTTAAATTTAGTAAGAAGTAAGTAGCTACGACATGCCACTAGTAAATATATATTTTGTTTTTAATTTCTCAAATCGAAATAAAACTATAACTGTACAGACTGTGTATACTTGAACAGGCTTCATAGTTGCAAATATGAGAAAAGTAATATGTGGGACGTGGGTTCGATACCCAGCCGATGGAATTTCTATATATATATATATATATATATATATATATATATATATATATATATATATATATATATATATATATATATATATATATATATATATATATATATATATATATATCCCTGATCTTATTTCTCTCTAGACGTCTTCCACCTATCCTACGAAACACAGATAGTGTATATTAAGTCATTATCGTTTCACAAGCTGCACTATACGAGATCGTGATATGTAAATAATATAAAATCAAATTAAGAATCGGTTACGCTGGTGTTTCATGCGGTAAATATTAAATTATATTGAGAATTTGTAATAAGCCTTCTAGAATTACGACCGCAAATAAATATCTTTTCGATTACGTTAAAACAATATTTTAATTTCATTATCTATACATATGTATTAAAAACAAACCTGACCTACTGACTGACTGGCTTATATATCAATGCATAGCCGAAACTACTGTACTTAGAAACTTGAAATTTGGTACAAGCGTTCCTTTCATGATGTAAGTGAGCATTAAGAAAGGATTTTAAAAAATTCAACCTCTAAGGCGGTAAAATAGAGGTGTAAAGTTTATATCCAATTTTTTTCATTTTTAGACTTAGACGTATGAAAATAGATATATAAGTTTTGGAATAGAATTAAAAACGATCTGTGTAGACGAAATGGAAAAATTCTCCCCTAAGAGGACAAATAGAGGGGTAAAATTTGTATGGAATTTTTTTCATTTCTGGACTTAACAGTATAAAAATGGTCATGATTACAAAAAAATGATTTGTTCAGGTGAAATGGACAAAATTCTCCCCTAAAGGAGTAAAATGGAGGGATAATAAATAGTAAGTACATGTGGACGAAGTCGCGGGCAAAACCTAGTTAACATATATAAATTTAGGCCTCGATTATATTTTCAATATAATCTCTAAATAAACAATATATGTTATTCAATTCCAAGCTACTTCATTAATTCCGCATGTAGCTGGGAGGCAGAAAACGCCTAGTATCTAGACCGAGGCTGTCCAACCCCAGACCCGCAGCCCACAATGTGGCCCGCCAAGGCATTTGAAATTACCCGCCATTGCCCGATGTGGCTCTGTCATTGTTATTATTATTAATGTTGTCACATATATAATTGACTCAATCAATTTCACGAATCAAAAGTATTTTTAAGTAAATTTGACTCAAAATGTCGTTGTGAAAACGTATTTTTCACTCTGAACTATGTATGTAGTGTTCTTTATTGCAATCAATATATGTTGAATTACATACATAATAAAATATAGTTCCAAACGGTGGACTTATCTCTAGAAGAGATTTCTTCCAGCCAACCTGTGAAAGTGGGTGAAAGCAGTAAGAAGCGAGATGACTCTTAAAATGCAATATAAAGATAAAAAATTTACGTAATTACATTAAACTAAAAATAACTTTAAAAAAATCCTATACATAAAGCATAAAAGATATACGAGATATACATACATACCAGTAATAATGTTAAATAAACATATACTTATACAAATACATATAAATACATACATACGCTATAAAATATATAAAATTTCAACACAAAAAACCAAATAAACACATATAAATATAATATAAATAAAACATAGATAAGTTAAATAATTTTCAGATACTATTAAGTTCGTTGATGAGATGTTTTTTCAGTTGCGACTTAAAAGACAAGATTGATTGGCTCTCTTGAATAGCTTTAGGGAGTTTATTCCAAAGGAGTGGAGCCTGTACAGAAAAGGAATTTTGAAGGAATTTGGTATTGCTCTTTGGAATGTCTAGCATTGGTAAAACAAAAGACCTCCTCGAGTGTGTAGGAGAGGGAAGGATTTTAAAACGGGAACGTAGATAAGGAGGGAAGTTTTGGTAGTTGACTATTTTGAAGAGCAAAGAAAGGATATGCATATCACGGCGAAAACGAATAGGGAGCCAATTAAGCTAAGCTCGAAAATGGGATACGTGGTCGTACTTCCGAAGACCGTAAACAAAGCGTATAGCGAGATTTTGAAGACGCTCTAATTTGTTAATTTGCTCCTGAGTCACATCCAAATAGCACACATCGGCATAGTCAAGTATTGGTAGGAGGAGACATTGCGCTAGCATTATTTTTGTTTTATGAGGAAGGAAGTATTGGAGACGCTTAAGAGAACGATAAGAGAAATGCATACGTTTACTAAGTTCACTAATGTGGGGTGTCCAAGACAAATTGCAGTCAAAAATTAGACCCAAATTCTTTACTTTATCATAATATGGAATTGGAATTCCAGAATACATAATCGTAGGTACTGAATTCCAGTTGATTTTACTTGCAAGTCGGCTACTACCGATTATTATTGCTTGCGACTTTTTCGGGTTAACTGACAGTCCAAAAGATTCAGCCCAACATTCGATAGCAGCTAGATCATTATTTAAAATATTTATGGTGTCGGATAAATAGTTTATATATCCATGTTGGTATAGCTGCAAATCATCTGCATACAGATGGTAAGGAGAAGAAATGACTTTAGAAATATTGTTTACAAAAATAGAAAACAGCAGAGGAGAAAGAATGCCGCCTTGTGGAACGCCAGCAGTGAGATCTAGCCACGATGACGTATAATCATTAACTTTCACACACTGTTGGCGTCCGAAGAGATAAGAGTGAAACCAGTTTATAACAGTTGAAGAAATGTTTACTGCACGAAGAGAAGCAAGAATTATGTCGAAATCAACAGAGTTAAACGCATTGCTGAAATCCAGTAGTACAATTGCGGTGAGCTTGGTGTTATCCATGGCACAACGAATATCCTCCGTAATATTCAGCAGTGCACTAACTGTGCTGTGGAATGGACGGAAACCGGACTGGAAAGGACATAGAAGATTGTTTGAGGAGAGAAAGGAATACAGTTGGTTATAAACAATGGATTCAAGAACTTTGGATAAAATAGGCAAAATGGAGATAGGACGATAGTCAGAGACTAAGCCGGGATTTGACGTTTTAGGCAGCGGAACGACATGAGCATTCTTCCACTGTGAAGGAAAGACATTGCGTGACAGTGAGAAATTTATAATGTGGGTAAGCACTGGTGCAATGTTGTCCAACACGGGAAGAATCATCTCAAGGCTGAGGTTGTCACTTCCGATGGCTTTAGTGGAGATGGAGTGAACATACTTCTTGACTTCATCTTCTGTTACAGAGTTAAATGAAAATGGAACAGTGTCAGGAGGGTCAATGCAAGACAAATATGTTAGTTTGATTTTTTTTGGGTATTTATGCTTATAGTTGGATTACTAAAAGAGGAATTTAAAACGTTAAGATCTAATGAAATCTGATGGCGATCAGTGCTTTTACCTATACCGAGCGACTCTAAGAACCTCCAAACTTGGTCGTATGAGAGATTCTGAATAGTATTGTGAATATAGCGGCGTTTAGCATCCCTACACATTCTGTTGCAAATGTTACGCAGTCTTTTGTATTCGGTGAGATTTTCATCACAAGGATGTCTTTTGTTTTTAGATTTGGCCCGATCGCGCTTAGCCATGCATCTTTTGATAATTGGGGTCAACCAGGGCGCGGGTGCGTGCTTCATACGAGAGAGAGATCAGAGATCACAAGATTAGGGTTAGAGACCGAGATAATATCAATGAGGGAAGGCCTGCAGTTGGGAAAATAGTGTGTGGGAGAAGACATGGGTAAAATGTGTAAATTGAGAGATTCATTGAGTGCTTTTAATTGTTTACTTCTCGTGTCGTTTTTTAATAAACATGTATTTAGATCGCCCATGCAAATTATATGTTCATACTGGTGGGAAAAATTCTCTAAAATATCCTCCAGAGCACCAAAATAATTTACTTTGTCATTGGGGGCGTATAAGATACCGAGAAGAATTTTTTTATGATGAAGATGTATTTCCAAGAAAAGATATTCAAGGAATCCTACAGGTTGATTAGGGGAGCAAGAGATTACACTGGCAGGAATGTTGTTGCGAAGGTATATACCAACACCACCTCCACCCCGCTCAGTGCGATCATTCCTGAACAGTTGAAAACCTGGAAGGGAATAGCAAGCTGATGAAAGACAAGGCTTAAGCCAGGTTTCAGATATTAGAATACAATCGACTGTGCCGGAGCCAAAGGATGTGAGAAGATCAGTATAATGAGCAGGTATACTCTGCGCGTTGATATGCACCAAGGAAAGAGAACCAAAAGGATTGTTAAATGTATTCGATAACTTTTCTGCAAGGGTATCTGTATCTGAAAAAGACGAGTGATTACTATCAACACTGTCATAACTAGATGAGCATGTCATGCTAGATTAGCATGAGAAGAACTCATTATCTATGTTCATATTTTAATATTAATATAATATTTATAAATAATAGAATATTAAAAATATAGAAATAATAAATATGTTTATATATAAATAAATAATTTAAAAAATAATTATAAAAAAGGAAAATAGACTTCAAAGCAAATCAAAATGAACTAAACAAAATAATAATAATAATAAAAATAATCCACGTGCACAAGTTGACTTAAGAAAATAATTAGCACATTTAAACAGTACACCAGAGGAGACAACAAAAGTATAAACTTGTAACAAATAACAAGACTACATAAAAAGAAACGTAATTGTACATATTAACAAACAAAAGAATAAGCTAGAACGAATAACAAGATTACTTAAAAAGAAATTTTAAAAAATTAATTGTGCATATTAAAAAACAGCAATACATCTACACTATTTATACTCTATGGGCGTTTAAATTTTAACAAACATACATGATACGTCAAATATGTCATCTCGAAAAGTAAACAAATGTAAATATTTTACTGCTTTTCGTTTAAAAGTTTTAAGTTCTAACTAGAAAAGAAAATAAATGTACCGTACTGTCAGCAAAATAACAAAACATATTGAACACTCTAAATATATATCAAGTATAAACCGACTAAATTAAGGAGATATAAACAAAACAGATACCCGACTAAATGTTAGAGGATCATGGATTTTGTGTTATTAACTGTTTGAGCTCAGACATGGAAGATAATTTAACTTTTGATTTATTAGCCAGTAGAATAACTATCATGCCATCGGTTGACCAGCACTTCTTTATTCCAAAGTGTTTGCGGGCTGCGACGAAAACTTCTTGGCGCGACTTTGAAAGGAATTCCGTCAATGTTATTTTAGTGCCCTTTAGTGTGGTTTTCATTTTCCAAACGCTGGACAGTGCCTGTAAACTGGAAAACCTGACAAGGATTGGCCTGGAAGAATCCTTTTTTGTACCGAGTCTGTGGCAAGATTCAATTGAAGAAGACCCAACATCAGACAACTTCATATGCCTGGATAATACTTCCATTGTCTTATTTAATACATCTTCGTCTTTCTCCTCTCTAATACCGTGGAGTAAAAGCACCTTTCTTCTTGAATGCGTCTCCAAGCGGTCCATACCAAGTGCTACCATCTCAACTTGTGATTTTAATAGGCTGAGAGTCTTCCATACAAAAGCCTTGAATGTATAGAAGTCAGCAGCTAAGGCTTTAACTGTGGGAGTGGGAGCTGCAGAGCTAGGCTGTGACAGGCTCTTCTCGAATTCACCCATTCTTGAAGAGAACATAGTAGAAAGTTCGTCCATGCTTTTGAGTAACTTTTCTACAGGAGCATTCATTTTTTGAATATTTTGTGCAATATGTGTTGGAAAGTGTAGTGTTAGTCCACTTAAGCACAGGTAATTAGAATTTTAACATATACGCTAACTAATTTAATTTTAAATAATTTTAAAATATGGAGCTGTTAAAATACGTGTGTGCACTTTCGTGTCTACCCGCGAAAAAAAAAGGTAAATATATGTATGTATCCCTCAAAACACATTTCCAACTTGATACTTCTCTCTACTTCAGATCAGTCAAAAACCTCAATAGAGTTCACTAACTGTACTATTTACATAAATTTTATCTGATCTATTTAGTTTTAAGTTGTATATGGATCACAGCTTACAAATAAAGCTTTTTTATTTTATTTTGCCTTCTATAATGTCATTAAATATTTTGTACAGTATATGTACAGTATATATTTTGTATGGTTGTATAGCTTTGATCTAGACTCTGACCGCCCGAATTTTCGAGACACTACGTGATGAGTTTAAAGCCACGCCTTGTCCTGTCCTTGTCAGGAGCAGGAAAATCCAAATGCATCATTCTACCGAGTCGGGATCGAACCCATAACCTATTACGTTTACGCCAATAGATATCTGCATATTTAACGTAGGTAAATATTCTCATCACCCGTCTACATTGGTGCAAATTTTATTAACTCTATTTGCATTTTTTTCTTTTTTTTATGAGCAAATATTATGTTTGTCCAATGAAATTTTTGGAAAAAAAATAACAATAACAAAAAATACTATGGAATATTTTAGATAATACTATAAGCTTCATCCATAAACGGAATAATACCTACCTATTAAAAAAAATGTCAGCGTTACTTAATAAATTTATTATTGGAAAATGTAAATTCAATATAATAAAAAAAGTAAAAAAGTTATTCATGATTGAACTTTAGTAAATGACGAACAGCAAACGGACATTGGAAATAATTGCGCTAAATATGCAGATGTTTTTTTATCTCCCTGGAGGCAAATTCAATACTATGGATATTCACAGGTATTATAAATGTACTAAAATATCTAATGAAAAAAAATATAATAAAATAGAACTAGTATAACTGATTAGTTCAGTCTAGACGTGATATTTTTTTTTTTAAAGTATTACTTGTACCTAAAAAGGTAAATCTTTTATCAATAACTAAATCCTTTGCATAACATAATAAATTTTTTATCGCATACTAGGCAACTTTTGAACTTTAAAGAAAAATCAGACGATGTAAAACAAATTTAGGTTTTAGTTATTCTCTATAAAGTTTGTAAACTGCATATCCGGAAAAAATTTCTGTAGGTAGTTATAGAAAAAAATTATATTCAATTAAAATGAAAATCGTTAATATGTCTACTAAGCACGTAAAATTGTTCAACAATTCATTTCAAGTATCAAGTACGCATATGAATACGGTATATTTAGCTGAATTTCGATGTAACGAAGGAAAAATTTAAAATAAAGTAAGAAGATCAAGAGCAATAAGTGATGGAAGTAAATAGTTGTATTTTGAAAGAAGTTGTAAAAAATCTAAAATCTAAACTCTCACCACGTGAATTTGTCACAACACTAGAATAATTTTACAAAAAATAATAAATGCATAATAAATATGCTTTACTAATAAAAAAAATTGAAAATTAAATATTTCTAAGTGAAATAATAGGTCCGAGTCCTAAAATAACAAGTACCCATAATCATTTCCATCATTTTTCTGGTATAGTAAAAACGTAGAAAAAAAATTACACAGAGGAAAGCTTGCTATATTCAATTATTTTCATAATTTGTCTAGCAGTGGCCATGCAGCCAAGAGAAGGACGATCAATAACCTATCTATTACACGTATTGAAAAATGCCAACGTCAAAAATCCTATCCTACATTGCCGGTAATAGAACTTATATTAATTAGATATAGAAAAAAATATATTTAGACGTTGTTAGTACAATAGATAGGGATTATCAAAATAATATATATGTATAATATGTGAAAATCTCTACAATGTGAATCAACTATACAGGTTGTACTTATTAACTATATACTTTTAAAAATTATCCCAATAACCCTTCGGTTTTGAAAAGGCAAAAGAGATATCTAAAGTATTTGTTAACAATTTGCTATTGAAAATTGAAATTGAGCCAATGTCCTCTAGAAGTATTACAACCATTGAGACAAGTAGAGATAACAAGAAACATACTTAAAGAAAACATATGCAAATTTGAACGCAGCGGGATTCGAACCCGCACCTCATGGAAACCGTCCAAGTTCGCGGGTTCGAATCCCGCTGCGTTCAATTTTTTATGTTTTCTTTAAGTTTTTTTTCTATCCTTAGTGTGGATTAACACTTTAAAAATCATCTTAATATTTAACAGGAATTAACATTTATACAAAATTCGATTTACATCAAAACATTTTATACATACATATGTATAAAATGTTTAAAAAAAATATAGATCCATATTACAAACGCAAGAATAATTCTTGCGATTTTTATATGTATTATTATGTATTTGTATATATTGTTTATTTGTAATATATTATGTGTATACATTAATAATATATATATTTTAATTGATTAATGCACACCTATACATTTATTTCCCACATGACAGGTTGGCTAGTAGAGAATGCTTTATAGCGTTAAGCCCGCCTTTTGTACATTTTTTTTATATTGTGCAATAAAGGATAAATAAATAAATAATAAGCAAATAAATTCGATTACTATTGAGTTGATGATTTAGTTTTAATTAATAATGAAGTAGGAAATAAATTAAAAATATTATATTCAGATGCTTTTAAAAATAAAATACTTATTTTTTTTAAATTGGATAAAATTGTATAGTAATAATTCTTGACATTTTTATGCTATAGTAAATTTATATAATAAATATGTAATAACTAATAAGTTATTTAAAAAAATGTTTATTTTTATTCGAATTCTATAGATCGAAGGTATTGTATATAATAAGTACTTATAGTTATATATTAAGCCTAGTATTTAAACAACATTGACGTTATTATATAATAAATCAGTTGTATAAGAATCCAGCATTACAATTACAAGTAAAATATTACTAATATTAGGTATAAGAGATGAGACGACAAGTACACGATAAATTCGAGCCTAATCTCCGGAACAGCTGAACCAATTTTAACAGGACTTTAACTAAAAGATAGAGGAGATGTCTAGCAACACATGGGATCCCGAAGTTGCTGTTATATCAGGATCGATAATTTTTGATATCACATTCAGCTTATATTATGAATATTCATGTATAGAAGCAGGTGAAGCCACGCGCGATTTGCTAGTCAATAAATATAAATTGTACTGTCACGCAGGGGAGACCTACGTGACAGTAAAATATAAAATTACCGCATTGAATCAAGTAAGACCAATCAAATCACGATGACGTCAACCGCCTCACAGGATATTAAAAACAAAAGAGCTAAATATAAAAAGCGAAACTTTAACCAATTTCAGAATTCATCTCAATTTGGACCGTTCTACGAAATAATCGTAAATCATGTATACAATAGCTAAACGTTTCCTTTTACAGCATCCGCGTCACAGGCATCTCGTTATTCCGAGATAATAATGACGTGTACGATGTGTTCGATACCGTGTCCCAATATAATAACTGCTAATACAAGATTATACTGAAAACGTTTGGAAGAGAATGCACTTTTTTGCTATATATTTTTTATTTATTCTACAAGTCACGTTTTAGCTTTTTTTCTTAAAATTAAAAAATATATTAAATATATGTTCAGATAGTTTTTCAAATGTTTTATTATGGTATATACAGATAAAAGATATTTTAACAGAAAAAAAAGGTAATATGTTTGTTGTCAATACGTAAACTGTCGATACTAAATTAAGAATCGAATAGTTTTAAGATTCTACAAAAATGTACCGATGGTACCTTTTACATCGTTTCGGGATCAAATTGAAAACACCTGGCGCGGGACGTTTTTTGTTAATAGTGTTGTGAGATTAGCTATAATTTTGATTAATCGACATATACATTTTGAATGTTATGATAATATTATAATTAATTTCTTGGGCTGCTTAATAAAAGGGTGGCGTTGGATTGAGCAATGACAATAATACAGTTGAGGTCGTCGTGTCGCAGTGGCACAGCGTCTGACTATAAATACAACTGGCGGATT
This sequence comes from Dione juno, assembly GCA_037127375.1. Classification (NCBI taxonomy): domain Eukaryota; kingdom Metazoa; phylum Arthropoda; class Insecta; order Lepidoptera; family Nymphalidae; genus Dione; species Dione juno. Next base: position 4,734,041 of record JAXRJS010000092.1, on the reverse strand, counting down.
TGGATTGATTCCGACTCGGGAGAGAGAATTAGGTGGAAAGTCGGGAACGCAGTGTCTTAATATAAGGTTCCCAATCTATAATTCTATATGCAGGAATAATTTAGGTACATACCAAGTCCTGAAGTAATTACAAAAAAGCCTTTCAAACAAAATTCATTACAATTGTAATATATGTTATAATATGGATAGGTTAACACAGTACACACATTACATGATGACATTTCGACATATTACGCAATAGTTTCATTTGAACTTAAATAACATATAAAAAATTACCAACGTTAAAAGAATATCAATAGAAACAAATATAAAAATGTATTGTTATATAATAAAGTAACTAATATGTATAAATTACATTTGCCTATAACAAAAGCACGTCACTCATGTCAATCATTTTCTATCGCAAAGTCTATATCAGATTTCACTTGCTTCATTATTTCATGTAATCATGACGACAATATGGTGCTAAAGGGAAGTACAATCTATCGTTTTTATTCCTTTACAGTTGAAGGTTTATTTTTATAATATGATCCATAGCCTTGTATGCTTATATAAGACACGGCTTTAGCTCCCTCCAACAAACTTAGTTTTCTCTGTCGCTAATAAAAGATGCAATGTTAAATGGCCATTAAATAGAAAATAGAGTGATGTATCACTAAATTCCCTTAAGTTTTAACCCCTGCAACACGGAAACGCATAATAATGAATATCTGGTAATGAAAAAATTTAAAAATATCGACATCGACACCATTGCAACACTATAGCAATCAACTTTAACGATCCGGCATCCATTCTTCAGGCAATGCTTAATTTTTATGAATGTGCATATTTCGAAACTCTACAATGGGTAATAATATAGAATTTGCCTTTTATAAGTCACCTTACAGCTGTAGCGGGTTTGCTTCTGATTTGATGACTTACTTGGATTTTTCATTTTTTCACTAATTTGATATGGTATCAATTATTATTTAAGGCCGCTTAAAGCGAACTCTTTAAGCGATGAAGTTGAATTGTACATTTTGATAGTAAATTAGTATATTTTTAGTAACATAACTATAGCGTATAATATACGATATGTGTGTAGAATCAGAAATGATGACATCCTTAGGAGAACAAAAGTTACCGACATTGCTCGAAGAATTGCGCAGCTGAAGTGGCAATCGGCAGAACACATAGCGAGAAGAACCGATGGCCGTTGGGGCGGAAAGGTTCTTGAATGGCGGCCACGAACTGGACGACGCTCGGTGAGCAGGCCCCCTACTAGATGGACCGACGATTTGGTCAAGGTCGCCGGAACCCACTGGATGCGGGTAGCGCGGGACCGATTGTCATGGAGATCCTTGGGGGATCCTTGGGGAGGCCTATGTCCAGCAGTGGGCGGAACAACGGCTGTCATGATGATGATGATGTGTGTATGTAATTTTTGTGTGCAATTAAGGAAATTGTATAAATCAACGGCTTGGTAGAGAACGAATATTCGTCTAAACTCGAGAGATTTTAATAAAACGGAATTCAACGCTGTACATTTGTCTTGCTAGTGCGGAAAAAATTGTATAATTTATTTACTTCGAGTTGAGACCGACACCCACACATGAGTGTGCTATCGCGAACTATCGCGTTCAGATTCAGACTCCTACCCACTGCGTCACAATGGCTTTCTTAGGTTACTAAATATATTGTTATATATATTATATGTATATATAAGTTTTTTTAAATTTAATTAGCTATTGATAAGTTAAATGTTAAGGGAAAAAAACGTATATATCAATAACTTTTCAGCTTTGATATATATGAAAATTGCAACTGTACATATAAGTATGATTATAGAATAATAAAACAAAGTTCTCTTTTATGCATTTATTAGTGCTGTATATATATCTCTCATGTTAGGGGAGATTTGAACAAAAAGGATGCATTACTGTTGATAAGCTTAGTGTTCGTGATCTAGCACTTTGTGAAGTTTGGACATGTAGATTAACGTGTCGTTAAGACTTAGGGACTGTATGTTGAAATTTATATTTAAAAATTGGATATGACCGTCTGTTTGTCTGTTTTTATAATATAAATTATAAAGGCAGATAAATAATATAATATAACAATATTATACTATTGGAAGTGGATATTTTTTGTATCCCGACAATGGTGCCCTCACAATATATAAAGAAACAATAATAATTTAGTACGTGCAAAATAATATCGATAAAAACATTTAATCGAGATTTTGAAGTTTGTTTATTAGAATTAAGTAGTAGCGAAAATTTATAAAGTTGTAAAAAGCATATAAAAATTTCAACGCAGCGTGAGGAAGAACACATGGCTTAGTGGTCAGAGCGCCAGCATGGCTTCCATGAGGCGCGGGTTCAAAATCCCGATGCGTACAAATTTTTATGTTTTCTTTAAGTCTTTTATTAAGCTTTACGCGTAAGAGCTGTACTTTGCGAGTGACTCATTTCAAGTGAATATCGAACCCTCAACTATTGCGTTTAGTCATACGCCTTCAAAGTGAGCTATAATGGCCTCAATAACGACATATATATATATATATATATATATATATATATATATATATATATATATATATATATATATATATATATATATATATATATATATATATATATATATTTCATTTAAAATGACCTTTTCAAGTTAGTATATTCATTCAAAATACAAAGTTGCAGCTACGAGTACAAAACTTACGAATGGTAGTAAAATTTCAATATTCCCTATTGTTATCCCAGATATTGGGAGGAAATGGCAACGCTATGAATAAAATTTACCTAGATATAAAGACTTTTTATTTAAAATTGACCTTTATTAAAAATTCTTTTTTGAGCTTCACGCTGTAACATGCATATAGCATGGGTGAGCAGAAAAAATTAAAGATACTCTGTTCTTGTTAAATTCAAATTAGCTAATTATATATTATTTCAATTTCATCACTCAATTTAAAATTTAGAATGTAGAAATATTTTACAAACTTACAAAATTATTTTTAAAGTGTTATTGCACACTAACAATATTTTATATATTATATTATAATATTTTTAAGAAGCGTATAAGTTGTCTCTAAGGAGTGAAAGTGGGTGACTCTAAGATAAATTGCCTGCTATACGCAGATGATGCAGTGTTTATTGCATCACCAGAATGCGAGTTGCAGGCATTGGTCACCATTTTGAAAGACGGGTGTGAAAGTAATGGTCTAAGCTTGAATGCAAGTAAGACAAAAGTTCTCGTGTTTGAAAGAGACGAAGAAAGGACGGAATGCAAGACTGTGTGAATGAAGTAGTAGGTATCAGCGAGGATGTCATAGTAAGAATGAAGAAGATCGTGCTCAGGTGGTTTGGGCACGTCGAGAGAATGATTGATGAAGAACGGTTAAAAAGATATGAAGCGAAAGTAAATGGTAAGAGAGTTAAGGGGGTCACGTAGAAAGCATGAGAACGCCCCGAAGAGCATGCATGAAGAAATACGTATGAATAGTATGTATGGCAGTAGACGAGGCGAAAGAGATATGCAGGGACCGCAGCGTTTGGCGCTCCGTTCTTTCTGACTACCCCGCTAGGGATAAAGCGTATGTATGTATGTATGTAATAATGTATGTATGTATACATTTTGTACCTAACTGGTTTTCAACCTGCGCCTCTTGAAGGGCAAGTAGAAATATATATATGTTTCCCAAAAATAACTATGCATTCTGAAACCCAAAACTATTAATGTTCTAATGTTTTAAACTAAATATCTTAACCCTAAGTCCCTACTTATACTCTATTACCCTTAGGCCTTAATAGTTTAACTCCACACTCACTCAGAATAGTGACAAAAACACTGAAATAAGTTATTTTTACTATTTCTATAACTACATATAAGGATTTTTCTAATGTTTTTACGTTTCCATTCACATATAACATTAAGTTTGATGCATAGTTGGCTCGCCTATTGAAAAGCCGTTAATAGTATGAAATGTCGTATTCAACGGGCGTCTATTGTGTATAGGAATTGATTTAACTGCCGCCAAACCAAACTATGGAATTTGGAATAATACACGTCTCGCGTGTAAATGCAGCCCGAGAAACGTGGCCTAACCTATATTTGATTAATTTTCATATTATTAATAATATTTACTATTAAGTACATTTTTATTCTGCTTTATGTTGAAAATTGCCATGTCGAAAATAAATTTAAAAAAATTAGATTATAGCGAAAATTAAACCGCAGAATTTATATTGTGGAAGAAATTTTGATAAAGATTTTAATGAAATCGTAGAGTATCGCACTCACAACGGTATGTACAGGATATACTTAGTTACATAACGTACGGTACGTTTAAGCTTTTTGGTATACATATAGTAGTTGTAGTCATACGAATGTGGACAAAATAAATCAGAGTTTCGTTACAAGTATAATATTTAAGTATATTATACTTTAAAAAATAAATATATTTACTTATATAAATACAGTTTTATGCAGCTTAATATGATGGGTAAAGTGGATGGCAAAAAGGCGCGTTGGTCAAAGGAAAAACGAGTATTACGAGTGTAGCATTGGACTGAGTACAGTTTAGAGACTAACGGCCGACCTTCATTGAAGAGATAAATAAAGAAGATACACATTTTACAAATATATATCTTTATTTAAAGAAAACATACAAAAAATTTACCGCAGCGGGATATGAACCCGCGCCTCATGGAAACCGTCCAAGCCAGGCGTTCTTTATCACGGCGTGTCAAAACTCTTAAATGTTTTTTTTTACAATTTATTACGTTGTAAGCATCGCTGTAGGTGTAAAGTATTAAGTATTTTTCTATCCCTAGTGTGGATTAACACTTTAAATAACAAATATATATATATATATATATATATATATATATATATATATATATATATATATATATATATATATATATACATATATATATATATATATATATATATATATATATATATATATATATATATATATATATATATATATATATATATATATATATATATATATATATATATATATATATATATATATATATATATATATATATATATATATATATATATATATATATATATATATATATATATATATATATATATATATATATATATATATATATATATACATATTTATATATATACATTTACAGTTTGTTGGCAAGGTAACTAACTGTAAGTCATTCCTGGCGAAAGCCTCACGGCTCAACATCGTCTTCTTGTCATGGATTATGACGTTACCCCGCTAAAGAAATTTGCCGAGACGCGTAAGTCTAAAATCAAGTGGTGGTTGCTGAATGGACCGATGCAGACCGACTTTCTGGCAGAGGTTAACAGTCAAAATTTATCAACTAACACCGAAACTGCTCAGGATGCTTGGGATCGAGCTCAGTCAGCAATCATTACGGCTGGTAAGCATGTTCTTGGCGTTTCTAAGGGAGGACGTATTATGGACAGGGAGACATGGTGGTGGAATGACAAGGTACAAGAGGTGATTCATGATAAGAAGACTGCATTTAAGGAGTGGCAGCGTTCCAACTCTCCTGAAGACAGGCTGGAGTACATAGCAGCAAAACGTGCCAGCAAAAGAGCTGTAGCCAGAGCCCGCAGTGAAAGTTTATTACCTCTATATGATAAACTTGAAACTGTGGAGGGGCAGAAGCTCATCTACAAATTGGCACGTGCTCGGGATAAAGCGACGCAAGATATCACAAAATGTCTTTGAGTCAGAGATTCCCAGGGCAAGCTGCTCTGTAGTCATGCTTCTGTGAAGGAGAGGTGGAGAAGTTACTTCTTGGAGCTGCTGAATACTCAGCACCTGGGTAGTATTCCGTCTGAACCACCTCCTAACCTGGGACTTATTGCTCCAATAACCCTTGATGAAACTCGAAATTGTCTTCGACGCATGAAGAACGGCAAGGCGGTGGGACCTGATGATATCCCGATCGAAGCGTGGAAATCATTGGGCTCTCGTGGTGTGCTCATGCTTACTGATCTTTTTAACCGCATTTTGAACACTGGGACGATGCCACATCAATGGCGGCACAGTTTTATTACCCCTATTTACAAAGGAAGGGGCAGTGTTCAAGATTGCGGTAGTTATAGGGGCATTAAGATTATGAGTCACACCATGAAGCTTTTCGAGCGCGTGATCGCCCTCAGGCTCCGCCGAGAGTGTACTGTCTCTGAGTGTCAATATGGATTTCAGCCAGGATCAGGCACTACGGACGCCATTTTTGCCCTCAGAATTTAGATGGAGGCACACAGGGAAAAGAGGGAGAAGCTCTGCATATGGCATTCTTAGAAGGCCTTTGACTGTGTGCCACGTCAGTGTATCTGGTGGGCACTGCGATCCAAAGGGATCCCTGAATCCTATGTTGCTATTATCAGAGACATGTACAACGACTCTGTTTCTACAGTTAGGACCGCTGTTGGCGATAGCAAACCCTTCCCAATTACAGTAGGGGTTCACCAAGGCTCAGCTCTTAGTCCACTTTTGTTTAATGTAGTGCTAGATACTGTCACGGCTCACATCCAGGACCAGCCTCCATGGCTGATGATGTATGCCGATGACATAGTACTCGTTGACGAGAACCGACTGATGCTGGAGCGTAAAGTGAATGCCTGGAAGGGTGCGCTTGAGAACGGTGGTCTTAAACTGAATGTGTCAAAGACCGAGTACATGGCTTGCGGGAACCCAGACTCGAGCACCATCCACATCGGGCCTGAGCCAGCCGTTGAGTCGGAGAAGTTCAGGTACCTTGGATCCATTATGCACGAGTCCGGAGGCATCGACTACGATGTCCACGCCCGGGTTAGCGCTGCTTGGGCCAAATGGCGGGAGGTCACTGGTGTGGTCTGCGATCGCAGAATACCGCCCAAACTCAAGGGGCTGATATACAAGAGCATGATCCGACCAGTTCTTCTATACGGCAGCGAATGTTGGCCAGCATTATCTCGGCACACTCAGGAGCTTCACGTAACGGAGATGAAGATGCTGAGGTGAATGTGTGGCGTTACTCGGGCTGACCGCATACGCAACACATTCATTCGAGGTAGTCTTGGGGTCCGTGACGTAGCGGATAAGCTCCAAGAGCGTCGTCTGAGATGGTATGGCCACGTTTTGCGCCGGCCTAAGAACTACGTCGGAAGAAAATGCCTTGATATGTCTGTCCCTGGAGTAAGACCCCCCGGACGCCCAAGGAAGCGATGGCTGGACGTCGTGACGCACGACATGAGAGCCAATGGACTAACCACTGAGGATGTTAAAGACCGTGCAAAGTGGAGTAGGCTCAGTCGGAAGGCAGACCCTGGCAAAAGCCGGGACTAATGCCAAGAAGAAGAAGAAGACATATATATATATTTATTTATTTATTATGTTTAATTAAGCTGCATATATTATTAAAATAAACTAAAATAGAAGTGTACAACATATTGTAATTGTAATTAACCAGAACTATTCTATACAATGTAGCAAGCGCTATTAAACAATTTAATAATATATCAATACATTATGAACCATATTTTCTAAAAGAATATTTTATAGTTATACCTCTTGGTACTGACGATTTAAGTCGTTCAAAGCGTTCACGATATTATCGGCTTGAAATTCCATATTTTTGAGAAGTCTTGATTTTATTTCTTCAATTACACAGTATAAGTTTATGACTGGTCATATTATTTGATTAGTTATAAAATAATACGAGTAAGAACTCGGTTAAAACAGTAAATTTTATAGTAGAGTAGATTTTAGGCTATTGTTAGAATATGAAAGATTTTTATGATTTAATTTTTGCATGGTATACCTAGTTGACATGGAGTTATTCATTGACATAAAATATGACTATAAACGCAACGGTCATGGGTTCGATTAGATTCCAGTCTGACAGTATGAACTAATTTTCCTCTTTTTCGCTCTGGTAACAAAGACAAAGGGTGGCAAAGTGCCGCTACTCAACACGCAATATCTCGAAAGGCGGAAAGCGGCGAACGGAGTGTCTTAACACTAGCTCCCCTACGCTATGTGCGGGATACAGCGTGAAGCTAATCGACGCAGTGGGACAGTATATGACAGTAGGTACACGATACGTGCAAAACGTATACGATACGTTTAAACGAAAACCGTGTACCTACGTTAGTGTTAATTTAACAAACATTTTAACTATAAAAAAAGCTAGTAAATTCATTAATACTGTGCGCGCAGTACTTATTAATTAACTAAATATATTGTTTACCAGCCACAGTTACGATTACTATGTGCATGTGATGTCATATTCAAGACTAGCGACCCGCTCGTAGGCAAGCAAACTGAATTGCGTTCGTTTTGAGATACGAAATCACATTGAACATGTTCAGTATATTCGTATTTACTCTAATATAATATTATATAAACATTATTTGTATAAATTTTCCTCGAAAACGACGCAATATATTATTGAAAATCATATATAAAATGTATTTGTTTCTTGCATGCAAATTATATGTTTATAATAATTATATATATTATAGATTGTTTTCTAGAATAATAGTAAGTAAAATAGTCTAAGTTACTCTTTATTACATCAGCTACCTGACAGTGAAAGTGCCGTCAAAATCAGTCCAGCCGTTTCAGAGATTAGCCGGAATAAACAGACAGACATACAGATATGTACCGTATATATATTCTTATGCATGTAGTAAAAAGCTGTTATTTTAATATTACAAATAGACACTCCCTAATGTTATTTATTAGTATAGATATTGAATTTATGTGGCGAATTGTACGCACTGCGGTAGCAGATTCGATATATATTCAGGGGAATGCGTTAACCTAATAAAAAATATATTATGCTGAACATAATTTATATATATATATATATATATATATATATATATATATATATATATATATATATATATATATATATATATATATATATATATATATATATATATATATATATATATATATATATATATATATATATATATATATATATTCCTACATAAAATTACTTAACCGAAATCGATAAAAATAAGATAAAGTTAAAGAACCGGCAAGTCACCATACTTTGAAATCATTCACACGGCACATTTTGCACTCAACCGTTTTGTACACGGCACTACACTATCGGATTTGCACACGATATACTAGGTACATATACTCGTATATATAAAGATGTCTTATCAGTGGAACGTCATAATATTCTGAGTGAATCAACTGTTAACACGCAATGTAAGTATTGATAATGTTGTTCTGTTATCTCGTTTGTTTACGTTGTTTTTGTATATCGATTGTGTTGTATTTTCAATGAGATTAGTATTAGCCCGCGATTTAGTTTCCGGATCTTTAAAATATATTACATACCTTAATAGTGTACTCTCAAATATTTTCGAAAAAAATGAGACAATCTTATACAGAAGCCGTTGTGGCGCAGTAGTGCATATTGATTATAAACGTGATGTATATGGGTTCGATATTTACTTGAAGGAATTTGTTTTGTACTTCCTGGCCGGGCAAAGTGCGGCCGCAATGTTGAGTTCCGCCACTCGAGAACTCACTGTGAATTTACGCGGAAAATGGAGAATCTTAACACTAAGTTCTTTCTGCCTACTCTACTATATGCAGGATACAAACAAATAGTGTTTTGCTCCCATATAGCATTTAACGATAGATAAAGTACTAAGTTTAAATTGTATTGTTTATTTAATTTTAACCTAAGGATTTCATACAACGCATGACATAATGGAAGGTTTGTCTATTGTACATTTTTTGAAACTAATATATAGAAAAGGTAATATACGATATATTCGACATAAAAAAATCATTCTGTAATTTTTGTAGGATATGAAATGAAGTGTAGCTTCATGAGCGTAACACGTACAGTGTTGTATGAAATATAATCCTAGACCCTTAAGTGTTATGGAAAGTGGAATATTATGAAAAAATTATAATATTCTTCATACAACTTTGTGTGGAGAACTTTTTAAATATAGTATTGATTGCTTTATTTTACCAACAAATTATATGATTAATCCAATTATTAATTAAAAGTGGCTAGTTAGGCAAATTAATGTGTTCGGAAATACAAATAATATTTATTCTATAGTTAGTGGTACATTTATTTAACTTGTACTAAAGCTAGACTTCCACTGTTGCAGATTCATCAAAATCCTAACAAAATGTCGTGCAGCGCCCTTGACAACGTTCCAAGAGTATCCAGTAAGAACAAAAAATGCGAACATTGCAAATGTATACCCAACAAATGTGAAAAGACATGTGATAAAAACGGGTGTTATTGCATTGAAACTGATGGCCAAGCATGTGTCTGCGTTTGTCTTGACAAGCAAGGCGCTATAATACGTTGCGACGACTGCGAGTGTGTGGATTCTTGCAAATGCAAGAAAGATGGCTGTTTCTGTATTCCTACAGACGGCGCGACGTGCATTTGTGTCTGTCGCGATGGTAAAGGAGGATTTAAGAAATGCACTGATTGTACTTGCGGCCCTAAAGCTAGTGAAAAGAAATGTGACAAAGCTGGATGTTACTGCATTGAAACTGATGGCCAAGCATGTGTCTGCGTTTGTCTTGACAAGCAAGGCGCTATAATACGTTGCGACGACTGCGAGTGTGTGGAGTCTTGCAAATGCAAGAAAGACGGCTGTTTCTGTATTCCTACAAACGGCGCGAAGTGCATTTGTGTCTGTCGCGATGGTAATGGAGGATTTAAGAAATGTACTGATTGTACTTGCGGCCCTAAAGCTAGTGAAAAGAAATGTGACAAAGCTGGATGTTACTGCATTGAAACTGATGGCCAAGCATGTGTCTGCGTTTGTCTTGACAAGCAAGGCGCTATAATACGTTGCGACGACTGCGAGTGTGTGGATTCTTGCAAATGCAAGAAAGACGGCTGTTTCTGTATTCCTACAGACGGCGCGAAGTGCATTTGTGTCTGTCGCGATGGTAATGGAGGATTTAAGAAATGTACTGATTGTACTTGCGGCCCTAAAGCTAGTGAAAAGAAATGTGACAAAGCTGGATGTTACTGCATTGAAACTGATGGCCAAGCATGTGTCTGCGTTTGTCTTGACAAGCAAGGCGCTATAATACGTTGCGACGACTGCGAGTGTGTGGATTCTTGCAAATGCAAGAAAGACGGCTGTTTCTGTATTCCTACAGACGTCGCTACGTGCATTTGTGTCTGTCGCGATGGTAATGGAGGATTTAAGAAATGTACTGATTGTACTTGCGGCCCTAAAGCTAGTGAAAAGAAATGTGACAAAGCTGGATGTTACTGCATTGAAACTGATGGCCAAGCATGTGTCTGCGTTTGTCTTGACAAGCAAGGCGCTATAATACGTTGCGACGACTGCGAGTGTGTGGAGTCTTGCAAATGCAAGAAAGACGGCTGTTTCTGTATTCCTACAGACGGCGCTACGTGCATTTGTGTCTGTCGCGATGGTAATGGAGGATTTAAGAAATGTACTGATTGTACTTGCGGCCCTAAAGCTAGTGAAAAGAAATGTGACAAAGCTGGATGTTAGTGCATTGAAACTGATGGCCAAGCATGTGTCTGCGTTTGTCTTGACAAGCAAGGCGCTATAATACGTTGCGACGACTGCGAGTGTGTGGAGTCTTGCAAATGCAAGAAAGACGGCTGTTTCTGTATTCCTACAAACGGCGCGAAGTGCATTTGTGTCTGTCGCGATGGTAATGGAGGATTTAAGAAATGTACTGATTGTACTTGCGGCCCTAAAGCTAGTGAAAAGAAATGTGACAAAGCTGGATGTTACTGCATTGAAACTGATGGCCAAGCATGTGTCTGCGTTTGTCTTGACAAGCAAGGCGCTATAATACGTTGCGACGACTGCGAGTGTGTGGAGTCTTGCAAATGCAAGAAAGACGGCTGTTTCTGTATTCCTACAAACGGCGCGAAGTGCATTTGTGTCTGTCGCGATGGTAATGGAGGATTTAAGAAATGTACTGATTGTACTTGCGGCCCTAAAGCTAGTGAAAAGAAATGTGACAAAGCTGGATGTTACTGCATTGAAACTGATGGCCAAGCATGTGTCTGCGTTTGTCTTGACAAGCAAGGCGCTATAATACGTTGCGACGACTGCGAGTGTGTGGAGTCTTGCAAATGCAAGAAAGACGGCTGTTTCTGTATTCCTACAAACGGCGCGAAGTGCATTTGTGTCTGTCGCGATGGTAATGGAGGATTTAAGAAATGTACTGATTGTACTTGCGGCCCTAAAGCTAGTGAAAAGAAATGTGACAAAGCTGGATGTTACTGCATTGAAACTGATGGCCAAGCATGTGTCTGCGTTTGTCTTGACAAGCAAGGCGCTATAATACGTTGCGACGACTGCGAGTGTGTGGATTCTTGCAAATGCAAGAAAGACGGCTGTTTCTGTATTCCTACAGACGGCGCGACGTGCATTTGTGTCTGTCGCGATGGTAAGGGAGGATTTAAGAAATGTACTGATTGTACTTGCGGCCCTAAAGCTAGTGAAAATAAATGTGACAAAGATGGATGTTACTGCATTGAAAGTGATGGACAAGCATGTGTCTGCGTTTGTCTTGACAAGCAAGGCGCTATAATACGTTGCGACGACTGCGAGTGTGTGGTTTCTTGCAAATGCAAGAAAGACGGCTGTTTCTGTATTCCTACAGACGGCGCTACGTGCATTTGTGTCTGTCGCGATGGTAATGGAGGATTTAAGAAATGTACTGATTGTACTTGCGGCCCTAAAGCTAGTGAAAAGAAATGTGACAAAGCTGGATGTTACTGCATTGAAACTGATGGCCAAGCATGTGTCTGCGTTTGTCTTGACAAGCAAGGCGCTATAATACGTTGCGACGACTGCGAGTGTGTGGAGTCTTGCAAATGCAAGAAAGACGGCTGTTTCTGTATTCCTACAGACGGCGCTACGTGCATTTGTGTCTGTCGCGATGGTAAAGGAGGATTTAAGAAATGCACTGATTGTAATTGCATTGAATCATGCAAAGATGTTAAATGTTGTTAAAAATACCTATTAGACATCCTTTATAACATAACAGAGTTGATACAATTCATTTACTCATACATATATATATATATGTATATTTGTATTTAACTTTCTTTTTTTTCTTTCTTAGCCATTTATAAGGTGTTTATCAATTAATATAACTTTATTTGTAAATTACACCCACATAAAAAAATTATTATGCAAGTAATTTTTGTGTATAGATACTACTAGTACTGAATATATAATTTTTTTTATCAATATGCGTCTTTTTTTATTTTGTTCGGTTTATAAACTGCCAAACTTGTTTTGTTTATAAACAGCCATTAGTTACTACATATAAAAGGATATTTTCTTTTTATATGTAGTAACTAATGGCAGTTTATAAACGTTTAGGTCACTTGTCCTATCTATACTAATATTATAAAGCCAAAAAGTTTCTTTGGTTAAACGTGCTTATCTCAGAAACTAATTTTTAATTCATAAAAAGCTATTTTTGTTTTTGTTTATTAATTAATTTGAAAATAAGTGCTATAGTATATAATTAATCAAGTCCATCCTATGCCTCAGTACCTATAGCCAGCGTTACCTCGTACACATTATACATGTGTCAATTGTCATGTGTCATACAAAAATATTACGTTTTCATTTGGCAATTTAGCGACGTTAGCGTGCAAAACCTAACAATAATTACGATAATCATACCTAAATAAGCAAAATTAATGGCGCTTTATACTAAACAAGCCATTCCAGTTAAAAACATTAGTAAAGGCTTTTGTAAAACGAATCTTATTAGGACTCATTACACAAAATGGCCAGTTTTCATCGCAAACATAACGCCATAATGAATATTGCAGCTGAAACCGTCACGGCTGTAAAGTGGACGTGTTATTTGTTTTAATTACCTTAATTAATATGGGGCGAAAGGTTTACGCTGGGGCCTAAATTTAAATTGCTAATATCAAATGTCATGTTGAGTATAGCAAAGCGTTTTTAAATTGAAAATATGTGATACATATATATATATATATATATATATATATATATATATATATATACATATATATATATATATATATATATATATATATATATATATATATATATATATATATATATATATATATATATATATATATATATATATATAGATTGATATATATTTTTGCGTTAGGTGAATTCAGTATGATGTTAGTCTTATTATGAAAGGTTTTAAATATGCGATTAAGATACAATAGACTTGAGATTTGAAATACTTCATATTCTTTTTTCATCTCAGATTAGCATTTTTAACACCACTTCAAAAAGCCTCGTTTTTATCAAGTTATCAATTCGATTATATTTGTTTGTGTATACATTTCATATTCAAAACCGATTTACACCTCATATTTGTACTTTGAATTCACATTTTTTGTTCCAAATTTAACTGTTAATTCTATAAAGATACTATAGCTAAATATAAAGGTACTATAACTTAAAAACAGTATAATGGATTTATGAAATGTTGCAAAATTAATGCTAATTTATAAACGTGCGCTTATATTTAAAACATATTTACGAATCGCATAACAAATTTAAATTTATTTTATATATATATATATATATATATATATATATATATATATATATATATATATATATATATATATATATATATATATATATATATATATATATATATATATATATATATATATATATATATATATATATATATATATATATATATATATATATATATATATATATTCCGGCCTATTGCCAGGGTCTGCTTTCCTACTTAGTCTACTCCACTTTGCACGGTCTTGAGCATCCTCAGTGGTTAGTCCATTGGCTCTCACGACGTCCGTGTCGTGCGTCACGACGTCCAGCCATCGCTTCCTTGGGCGTCCGGGGGGTCTTACTCCAGGGACAGACATATCAAGGCATATATATATATATATATATATATATATATATATATATATATATATATATATATATATATATATATATATATATATATATATATATTTATATATATATATATATATATATATATATATATATATATATATATATAAAAAGATAATCGCATGGACGTCAAATGCTTGTTTTGTTGTGTTAACTACTGTCAGGAGGTTCTTCTGTAATTTTTTTTGGTATCTCTTTGTCTTTATATTTGTCTGGACTTATGATCTTGATCGATTTTTATGGGACTTTCACATATACATATATAGATAGACTGGTTGTGGAGCCATATATAGATAGCCACATATAGGCTAGAAAAAGAGAAATGTCTTCAAGTGAATGCTTTCCGCCCACACAAAATGTTGCATATAAATATATAATGATTTATTTCATAATAAAATATAAAAGTGATTTATTAACTTCATAATAATATACTAATTATATAATACTAATTGGAAATAAAAGTGATTCCGTGCAATGTTTTAGTTCTATTTGTTAGTTTCTCTTATTGGATCATATTGTTGTCCGTCTGTCTGTATATCTGTCTGTCTGTCCGTCTGTCAAGACTATTTTCTCAAAATCAAATGGCAGAAAAAAATTAATTCAAGAAATTAATATCAAATATCTAAGCCTTTATGCTTGATTTTTTTGGATTTTGTAAGAAAATCGCCGTATAGTACAAAACCTATAAGGTATTCCCCGTTGACGAAGAGTAATGAAATTTAGCAATTTAGAAAAATCCGAAAATTGGCAATTTATAGATATATCACAGAAAAAACCATTACAAAATTATATTAAATGAAAGCATACGACCGCAAATTGAATTTTGTAAATTATATAAATAGTATGTTCCTGAGCGGAATTATGATAAATATATTAGTAAATTTTAATTTTATTTATTTATTTTTTTTTTTTTAATCCTTTTTTCTATTTAAGTACTAACCACTTAAATATATGTCAAAACAATTTTAATGGTATTTATAATAACTTTTTCTTATTTCATTTGTACAAAAAAAAAATTAAAAATATTGGGTACATTTCATAGTCCTACCAGTACGTACCAGTAGTACCAGGTAGTACTCGTAGGTATTATATATAGCGTACAGTTTCATCAATGAGTACTATCACCAATTAACATTATCAAGCTTTTATATCGTGAGTAGCTCCATTTCAACAAAACGCCCAACAAATGCCTGCACAAAATTTTTCATCTGTAGTAGCTAACAGGGCTAGCTAGCAGGAATTAAATTTGATGATTTCCATTCATTTTATATAAAATACATAGTATTTTTTGGTTAAATAGAAAATTTAACGAAAAATGTCATCTAAGTACATTATTCCAAAAAAAAATTCGTACGATAAAATGTAGTTTCTAGATGAAACAAAAAACAAAAATGATGTATTAGCAATCAACATTATACTATTAAAAATATTATCTTTATATATATATATATATATATATATATATATATATATATATATATATATATATATATATATATATATATATATATATATATATATATATATATATATATATATATATATATATATATATATATATATATATATATATTGCAGTATACTAGAAATAAAATTAATATGTTTTATGACATTGCATTGTATTGTAATTTTAGTTGAGAATAGAGCAAATGTCATAAAACAGTCTCTACAACAATATGTCATCTACATATGATACTTATGGGTTAAGAATTTTATTTATCTGGTTTTGTAAGAGACAGGGTATGCCACTTGACGCCGAATATCTACAAAATTAAAAGAAAATAGAGAAGTATAAAAAAGGTAAATAAAAATAAACTTTTTTGAATAGGCTTGATTGAACCCGCTTTCTATGCGTGCGTTATTATTACTTATATAAGGAAATATTAATTGCGATTATTTTACTAAATTAATTATATACAATACTAATTCAAAATATCATATACCTATGTACATATAAATTTCAAACGTAATTTAAAACAACGAGCGCTCAAAAGTAAAACTAAGCATGACAATCACTTCCTGTTATTAATGGAAGCGTTAATTCAATTAATGATATGAGCTTTGAAATACCCTCGAGATTTAATTAAAATGTTGCTGCTAATATTAATTATTATCTATTTTTGGTAACTTATTACGGCAACTTATACATTAGGTATATGTATCTATACTTATAATAAAATAGCTAATAACGGTGCCAATATTTAATAATAATCGCATTTAGAGGAGGAGGGCCGTCGTGGCGCAAAGACATAGCGTAGGATAGCCTGTAAACGCGACGGTTTGTCTGTTCGATTCCCGCTAGGGGAGAATTAATTATTTTCATTTTCTTCTCTCTGGCATTGCGTGTTTTCCTCAAAAGGCGGAAAGCGGAGATCGGAGTGTTTTAACACTAAATTTCTTGTTCGGTTCCAGTTTACAGTCAAATGTTGCCTCACTGCGCCACAACAGCCTCAAATATATATTAATAATAAATATAACTACAAATTAACTATAAATATAAAAGAATACGTATATTTGTAGCTATACGTAGCTTCTGACATTTAAAAACCGGTAGCATGATGGTCACACCGATCGTTATCAACATATAAGAAATATCGACATATATATATATAGTCGAGATATATATTTTATATCTGTCCCACGCAAGAAAATGAAATATATAACTACTCTTAACGTCTCTAAGATTGGGTGGAGGGGGGATATAGCGGGTATTGACACTAGGAGAAAACGTGAAGCTATAAAAAAACTTATTAAATAAATACTTACATGATTCTTCAATAAGGACTTCCTGCTGACTTCTCACACACCACATAACACTTATAAGAACGATCAACCAATGTAATGTAAAAAACATTGTTATACGTATATTTTTATCAACAGATGATAAAATCACATTTCGATATATCCATTATTTTAATTTGATATCAATATTAACCATAATATTTGTGTTTTTCATCAAAACTATTTAGCTTAATACTACTTCCTTAATCACGATATCAGCACCTGTAACAATAGAAAGAATAATTAATAGAAGGATTAAAGAAAACTACAAAATGCATTGGAAAACGGAAAACGGAGAACGTAGTGTCTTGACAATAGATGTTCTTTTCCTACCCTATTATATGCGGGATACAGCGTGGAGCTGCAAAAATAGTCACATCGGTAGTTTTTTCTACAGTACAGTACAGTCCTTTGGGATAATTTGGGTTAATTTTGAGTAATATTTTTGAAGGTAATATATTTTATAAATATGTTAAATTATACCTAATATTAATCAGAAATATGAAAGGATTAAAAAAATAATGGCTTATTTTTTATTCGTAAAATCTCTTTTGCCAAATAGTTTCATCTATAAGTAAGTATTGATTTATTAAAACTAGTGTATCTTCTTCTTCTTCTACTTAGCATTATCCCGGCCTATTGCCAGAGTCTGCTTTCCTACTTAATCTACTCCACTTTATACGGTCTTGAGCATCCTCAGTGGTTAGTTCATTGGCTCTCATGTCCTGCGTCACCACGTCCAGCCATCGCTTCCTTGGGCGTCCGGGGGGATTACTCCAAAGACAGACATATCAAGGCATTTCCTTCCGACGTAGTTCTTAGGCCGGCGCAAAACGTGGCCATACCAACTCAGACGACGCTCTTGGAGCTTATCCGCTACGTCACGGACCCCAAGACTACCTCGAATGAATGTGTTGCGTATGCGGTCAGCCCGAGTAACGCCACACATCCACCTCAGCATCTTCATCTCCGTTACGTGAAGCTCCTGAGTGTGCCGAGATAATGCTGGCCAACATTCGCTGCCGTATAGAAGAACTGGTCGGATCATGCTCTTGTATATCAGCCCCTTGAGTTTGGGCGGTATTCTGCGATCGCAGACCACACCAGTGACCTCCCGCCATTTGGCCCAAGCAGCGCTAACCCGGGCGTGGACATCGTAGTCGATGCATCCGGACTCGTGCATAATGGATCCAAGGTACCTGAACTTCTCCGACTTAACGGCTGGCTCAGGCCCGATGTGGATGGTGCTCGAGTCTGGGTTCCCGCAAGCCATGTACTCGGTCTTTGACACATTCAGTTTAAGACCACCGTTCTCAAGCGCACCCTTCCAGGCATTCACTTTACGCTCCAGCATCAGTCGGTTCTCGTCAATGAGTACTATGTCATCGGCATACATCATCAGCCATGGAGGCTGGTCCTGGATGTGAGCCGTGACAGTATCTAGCACTACATTTAACAAAAGTGGACTAAGAGCTGAGCCTTGGTGAACCCCTACTGTAATTGGGAAGGGTTTGGTATCGCCCACAGCGGTCCTAACTGTAGAAACTTCATTGTACAAACGTTTCTACAAACTAGTGTATATATAATATATTTCATCTCTTAGTTTTATCCAATGGTATACGTTATTTTTTTATATTCACGGATCTCCCCGTTTTATTAATTCAATATAAACATTACCAGAAATCCCAAACCCAACACCCCAAAACCACTGTACAAACAGACGTTTCATAACTCCACCACATTCGCCTCAAATGTATTAAGAAATAGAAACTACAACTCGATATTCACTATGCAATGAATAGCCGAGCCAATTGCATGATAGCTGCGGTCATTTATTTCTACCCGACAGCGTTGATGCATTACTGATAGATACCTACCGTTTTACCTGATAATTGAAAATTTCCAATTTGTTCAAGTCCATTGTACGGCATAATTAAATGTGGGTAGAAGCTTTCGAATTCAAAATTCATGTAGGCTTTGACGCGATTGAAATGCGATGAAGAAGAATGAAGAATGCGTCAATTATATAAGAAAAATAGTGTTTCATAAAAACAAATTTAATGCAATTCAAATATATTATATAATATTTTTAATAATTTTATTGTTTTGAAAATATCTAGTATTGAAATTATTGTTTCATTAAGTAATGTAAAATTCTTCATGATATAAATTTAGAATATTGAACAGAAACGTCAGTTGCTACATTGTTTATGATCATATAAAAAGGATTGTATTATTTAAAATCAAGAGTTCTTATTAGAGTGCTGTACTAACTATCGCACGAGAATAAATCAATTGATATTAGTTTGTATTTACATTATGAAAAATGGCCTCCCAACATCGAAACTCTATCGACATTACTATCTATTATTTAGGTATAAATGAGAGAGAATTTAAAATGAATAATTCGTATTTTAATGTTTTTGAACTATTAATCCACACTAAGGATAGAAAAATACTTAAAGAAAACATATTACATATAAAAATTTTAACGCAGCGTGATTTGAACGCGCGCGTCAGGGAAACCGTCCAATCTCTCTAACCACTAAGCCACACGACCCTCATCACGCTACGTAGAAATTCTTATATGCTTTATACAACTTACACAGACTTAGTATTCAAAGTATGAGAATATATATAGCCCATGTTTCTATAAGGGTCATTCATATAAACTTCCATTGGACCTAAGAACTCCCATATTTCACATTTCATAAAAAGTTTTTCAATCTATTTGACAAAATACAGCAAGTTTAATTAGTTCGAGGGAACATGAGGCTTACTTTTAAAAAAAAGTTTTCCTTTATGCCTTTCAATTATGATTGAACAGTCTTCATTTTGGTGGGATATTAATTACACGCTGTGTCGGAGAAGTCTAATATTTTAAATGAACGTCTTTAATCGGATTAATTTTCGTATTGTATATGGAAACTCGACGTTTAGAACACTTTGCAGTCTTCTACAAAGTGATCATGATTAGACTGAGGTGGCTTTCGTTTGCCAGTTGACGCAATCATTATGCTTACCCCAACGATTTCTTAGTTGCATGGGCACTACCTTGGGTACTTGCAGCAAGAGCTGAATGTGCTTCGGCCTGGTGGGGTGAGTTTAACACTTCAGTGGGTTATGCGAAATAAAATTACGATATATTTCAGTTTTGGCTAAACACTATTCAGCATTCAGTATTGGATATTCAGAATTTTTTTTCAGGTAACCCGAATACTGTATGGGTGGGTTTACGTAAATATAAAAGTATACGAGTATGTTTATATTATACAGGACAAAAGCACTACATTCCAGCTGAAAATAGCTTCATTGTACGGCTAGATGAATGAGCAGTAAAATTGAGCTTTTGAAGAGGCATGTGTGAATAGAGAGCAAATAAAGTGTACAGGCCATTAATAAAATAAACATTTACATAGGGAGAGACGTCGTGATTTATTGTTACAGAAGTTTCGCTATGTTGTAGTAGCGTTTCAGAAACTTGAAGAACTGAACTAGAAAAGAAAATATATATATATATATATATATATATATATATATATATATATATATATATATATATATATATATATATATATATATATATATATATATATACATGCATTAATTTTCAAATAATATAAAAGTATAATAAGAGATCTTTGAAAGAAAAACACTCCCATGACGCGGTGACTCCCAGGTGAATACAATTTTTCAACTTATTTAAGAAAAAATAATAATATTTGACATAGATTTCAAAAGTATACTGTCATTCCTCTCTTATATAATATATGAATTTATTTATAATACAAAAGCAGCACATTATCACAATACACATTTAAAAGATTAACCTAAGCAAGAAAATCGCTTGAATGTTATATTTAAAAACCTTGGATATCTCACTAGTATTCCCTGTGTGAAGATAACCAATGATTCGCTTACGGATAATGAAAAAAAGAAATTAGTTTGTAGATTCTAGTTATTGTGGATTAAACAATGGAGTAACGCACTAACATATATACATATATATATATATATATATATATATATATATATATATATATATATATATATATATATATATATACATATATATATATATATATATATATATATATATATATATATATATATATATACATATATATATATATATATATATCTATATATATATATATCTATATATATATATATATATATATATATATATATATATATATATATATATATATATATATATATATATATATATATATATATATATATATATATCTTCTTCTTCTTGGCATTAGTCCCGGCTTTTGCCAGGGTCTGCCTTCCGACTGAGCCTACTCCACTTTGCACGGTCTTTAACATCCTCAGTGGATAATTTATTGGCTCTCATGTCTTGTGTCACGACATCCAGCCATCGCTTCCTTGGGCGTCCGGGTGATCTAACTCCAGGGACAGACATGTCAAGGCACTTCCTTCCGACATAGTTCTCAGATCGGCACATAACATGGCCATACCATCTCAGGCGGCGCTCTTGGAGCTTATCCGCTACGTCACGGACCCCAAGACTACCTCGAATGAATGTCTTGCGCATGCGGTCGGACCGCGTCACGCCACACATCCATCTCAGCATCTTCATCTCCGTGACATGAAGCTCCTGAGTGTGCCGAGATAATGTTGGCCAACATTCGCTGCCGTATAAAAGAACCGGTCGGATAATGCTCTTGTATATCAGTCCCTTGAGCTTGGGCGGTATTCTGCTATCGCAGACTACACCAGTGACCTCCCGCCATTTGGCCCAGGCAGCGTTTATACGGGCATGGATGTCGTGGTCGATGCCTCCAGACTCATGCATAACGGCTCCAAGGTACCTGAACTTCTCCGACTTAACGGCTGGCTCAGGCCCGATATGGATGGTGCCCGAGTCCTCGTGTATATATATATTAAAAAAAATACATGTATATATATATATATATATATATATATATATATATATATATATTTATATATATATATATATATATATATATATATATATATATATATATATATATATATATATATATATATATATATATATATATATATATATTAAAAAAAATACATGTATATATATATATAAATACATGAGTAAATGTTATTGAGGCACTTAATAATGTCTTCTATTTCATTGTAGTCCAGCCCATGTAGTCATTGAATAAATACCTACCTACCTTGCCTAAGTTTGTGTAGATTAAGATTTTTATTAATTTTATTTGCAGTATTTTTCGTTTCTCAATTTCGCGCTCAGCTTAATTGGCTTCCTATCCGCCTTCGCCGAGATATGCACATACTTACACTCCTTTTTAAAATTCTTAATTATGAAAATTTTCCTCTTTATCTCCGCTCTCGTTTTAACATACTTCCCACTCCCACACGCTCTAGGCGGTCGTGTGTCATACCGACACTAGACATACCTAAGAGTAATACTAAATACCTCCAGAAATCCTTCTCAGTGTATGCTGCAACCCTGTGGAACCAACTTCCTAAATCCATCCAAAATAGTCAAACCATCATTTCCTTTAAATGTCAATTAAAAAAGCACTTACTCGCTGGTTTAAACGAGTAAATTTAAAGTTGATTTTCAGACAGTCATCAATGTGATAACCTTATTTTCAGCTCAGTTATGAATGTATGTATTATGTTTTTTTATTTTATATATATATATATATATATATATATATATATATATATATATATATATATATATATATATATATATATATATATATATATATATATATATATATATATATATATATATATATGTGTATATATATAAAATAAAAAAAAAAAAAAACATAATACATACATACATAACTGAGCTGAAAAAAATATATATATATATATATGTGTATCATCTCAGAGGGTGTCTAGCCAATTATCTGTCCGATATTTGGTTTCCGGCATACGGGTACGCGACCCCGGGACCTCGAGCCACCACTTTCATAACCCGATCCAATCCATGTAAGTGGTGTCCCTCCCCTATATTCCAAGTCTTTCTGCCTCTTATTCCCTTTCCTTTCCTGGTTTCTCCCAGTAATGGGTTTGGAGGTCAGATGGCAATCGCTCCACAAAAAACCACTTCGCCACTCATATGGACCGATTGGTCTTAGTCGGAAGGCAGACCCTGGCAAAAAAGCCGGGACTAATGCCAGGAAGAAGAAGAAGAAGATATATATATATGTGTATATATGTATATGTATGTGTATGTCTATGTATGTATATTTATATATGTATATGTATGTATGTTTGTATGGTGTATTTATATGTTTGTGAATATTTATGTATTTGTAATAAGTATTTAGTATATATTATAGTTCCATATTTGTATATATCAAGTTTTATTTATGTGTGACATATAATTAATTATATATGTATTTCTAATTATAGAATAGAATAATTTGTACTATATTCTTACCCGCTGTTTAAAAACTCATCCACTACCATAGGTTGGCTGGAAGAGATCTCTTATAGGGATAAGTCCACCTTTATGTACTACTTTTTCTTTTTTTATGTTGTTACGCTTATGTTTTTTTTAGTACAATAAAGAATATTATATATACGGACTCATCACTCATCAGAAATGCAGAAAATCTTTAACTCGTTTTTTACTCTCTACTTCATATAACAAGCTTTAATGCGTTTATTTTGCGATTGTTTTCTTTAGCTTATTTTTTTATTTAAACTGGTTCAATAAAAATTGGAGAAAATATAGTTTTATTACGAGTATATTTATACAAGTGCGCTTTAGGGAACAGGTAATTCTTTAAATTAATTATTTTCTATATTCGTTGAGATTTTGCTACTACCAGCAAGAGCTTCTTTGATGCGCCACCACAATAAGTGATACAATATCTAAATTTACAAGTATTATTATCAGTTAAGTCGACGTTACATCAAATAGAATAAAATTTAATCTGAGGTACATCAAATTGTGATGCCGAGTTGTGCTTAATGTGAAATGCTTAGCTTAATTTATATTTAGAGTAAGTGGGTTGGTGTCAAGCCATTTCATAATTTTACTCACGACAGCTTTCTTCACCCTTGAAAATAATCACTGAGTCGTCTGCGTAGGATGTTACTTTACAATCCGGAATATTCAAAGAACATGGGTCGTTTATGTACACAGTAAAAAGAAGAGGATCCAAGACACTTCCTTGACGAACACCCAATCGAATAGTTTTCTCAGAACTAATCTCAGAACTAATTTTAACACATTGAGATCTATTTGTAAGATAGACAGTAAATAACTTATGACACTTGGCTCAAATTCTCAACTTGTTAAGTTTATTGACAAAGATAGCAGAGACAATATCAAACGCCTTAGCCAAATCAATAAAAACCTCAACACACTTTTTATTTCATTTTATTATATTTATAGTATAAGTGCAATTTACTTCCTACAATATATATATATATATATATATATATATATATATATATATATATATATATATATATATATATATATATATATATATATATATATATATATATATATATATATATATATATATATATATATATATATATATATATATATATATATATATATATATATGTATATATTTCTGTTTAACATTTTTATAAAAGTTCCAAAAACAAAAGCGTATATGAATATGTCGACTTAACCTTTAGTCCTCACATCGTTAACATATTTAATAATATCCGTCACATAATATAAAAGGTTTTTTAGGGCACGTAAGCGACGATCCCCGGAGGGCCTATGCAAACTTATTTAGGCCGCTCCCCTACTAAGGCGATGTTTAATTTTGTTACGCAGATAATATGTGATTTACAACAATTTGTGACCTTTTCATGATAAAATTAACTTTGGAGATCGAAAATTGATGTAGGTGTTTAACATGTAATGGAAACAGAAATATATCATTTTCATAGTCTAAGGAATAACTCTAACTTATGGCCATTTAAAAGACATCGCATATCGTTAATAATAAAGGAATATTATGTGATAAATACTCCTTTTTACTTTACCTACTACAAAATTAATATAATTTGTTTTATTTCTATCCAGCCCACAGCCCAGATCCATATCTCTGTTAAAGTAGAAAGTCTAGTAAGTTAAATTTTAAATTCGCACTCTGTATCGTCAATTAGATGTTAACTGATATTAAATGAACATAAAAAGTTATCTGTCAGCAGCTAGAGCACCAGGTTTATTAATTAAGTGTTGTTACTAGTTAGTGTTATATTAAAAGCTACATTACCATACTATATCACAAAAGCTTAGGTAACTCAATTTTGTTAACATAGTTAAGCAATATTTTATAAATAATAAATAATATTTAATTTAAAATTTAACTATTTCACTCCATTTACCGTTCTCGGTCGCCACTCAACACAAAAGTGAAGAAAGTGGAGAACAGTGCCTTAATACTAACCTTCCTATGCCCCTGCTATATGTGGGGAATACAGTGTGAAGTCAATTAAAAAAATATTCCTCTTTTGGATGGAAAGTACAAAACAGAGAAACTTTTAAGCACTTACTGTATTTTACTGTCTACGACGCTTAAGTAGTTTTTTAGCATAACATATTTAGCTACATGAATGAATAATGAACTAACGCCAAGAGACATTATTCGTATATTTTTAGAGACAATGCGTGTTAGACGCGCACAACACTACGGTTTATCGTATGAGACCATCTGAAGCAAGTCTGCCTTGACTGTCGCAACGAAAACTGACCAGTATTTGTCATTGTTATATAATTGTTTCGACCAGTTTATAATTATGCCAAAAAAATGTAATTCAACATAAAACGTTGGCAAAGGAGTTGGTCGAAAACCTCCATATAGGTCTCACTAACAATGTCATTCATAAAAGTTTATAAGCATTTTATTTTTATTCTTTCATCTATTACAAGTTAAAGATACTGATGTGTGGGAAGGTTTTGATTACAAAAATTGTGCTAAGGTTTCATTAACGGTTGGACAGCTTGATCTAAAGCGTCCCAAAGACAAAAATTCAACTAACTACGTGAAATAAAATTCACAAGATAACGCGGCCAAGTGAGTCTCAGATTGCGACCAAGTTGCGGTACAAGTGTTCACATTCTTATTATGAAGATATCCTTATTCTAACAATGTCTTGTCGGCCTAGTGGTTAGTTTTTGCAATTTATGTTTATGACTGACCTTTAACTTTAGGTCATAGGCTAAAATCGGAAAGGCAGAAAATATTGTCAAGCCTTGTTACACATTGACATTAAAAAGCTGAAGTGGTGGCAGTGGGCACATTTACCGTCAAAACGATAACCGTTGGGGTTAACACATTCTGGATTGGAGACTGCGACACCAGCATCCGTGAGGAAGACATTTTCATTTCCAGCTAGTTTTATTAAAGACATACACAAGCTCCAAACAGTTGGATGTGAAGAGCCGAAGATCGAGTTCAGTGGCGTCTCATAAAAGAGGGACATAAACCAGCAGTGGACAACAACACACAGATTTATTCATTTATTTTAACTTCACGCTATATCCCGCAGAAAGAAGGGTAGGTAGAGAGAATCATAGGCAGAATGAAAAGTGTTAAGACACTCCATTCTCCACTTTTGAGGCAGTGCGTGGCGAAACAACGCCACGCTTTGCCTTGTTGCCAAAGCGAAGAAAACGAAAATAATTTGTTCTCCCTGAGTGTGAATCGAACCCACAAACCGTCGCCTCTGCGCCAAGACCAGACAGACAAATGATGATAATAATCATACACTCGAGCTGGAATCGAACTCGTAACCATAACGTTTACACTCAAAATTGTGTCTATCACGTGTATTTTTAACTATTTTAAAGCTATACCACTTTGCTTTGAATGCCTCATTTAACCTCCCTATAAATTCTCTGTTCAATTCATACCATGTGTACATTGTAAAGTGTAGCTATAGCATATACGAGATAGCCATTTCTACGGTTAGTAAGCAATTAATTTGAGCTGAGTTGCTGTTATGACGATATGTGAATAACTTACGATGCCTACAGTGCAATTTGTTTGTTTAAACTAGCACGGCGCTTTGTATACTATGGTTGTGGGTTCTAATTCATCTTGGGGAAATATTGATCTATAAAATGTTGCTATTGAGGCACAGTGGGCCAGCGTTTGACTATAATTAGGTAAATATTTCCCTGCTTCAGTTATACAAAACGGGGTTAAGTTACGCCAGTCAACGCACATCGTCTCGAATATTTTCTGCCTACCCTGCTGTACAGGAGAGAATTACTTATATGTATGAAAAACCTGGAAAATTACATGTCTCATGTTTAGCTACACAAAGTCTAGGCTTCGTCTAGCGGCAATGTTATTAATAAGTGGATAGGTCCTACTGCATATATTATACAGAACTGTGCAACGAGAGCAAATATGAAATATCGAGCTTAGTAATCAAGCATGTTGCTTAATTCAATATATTTAATGAACTAGCGACCCATTCGCGCCTTTGCACGCTTGATCGATGTTCTTGGATTAACTTATAAATAATATGTTTTATACATATATAAAACATTTTTAATTTTTTTATCACTCTATGATATATATCGAAAAATGTTGTATATAAATGGTTATCAATATCATGATTTAACATATTTTCTCTGAGCCGAAGGTTATACCGATCCTGCCATTCCCCTCAATCCCCACCCTCCCACTCTATTCCAATAAAAGTCTCATAAAAAAAGCTCAACTATTCCGTAGGTTAGATCTTCTAGAATCTTTAAAACCATTTGTTTGCGTTTTAGTATCGTCTAAGTAACTACGTACATTTGAAAAATTACAATTATTTTGACAGACAGATATATAGATATAGAGATATGGAATGAAAGTAGTCGTCGCGTGACTCGTGTTCATATCCCTGTATAATTTTGTGCTATACCTACTAACTAATGCCATATATAGAATAGATATTACTCATGTAGCCGAAGTATTCCGCCTAGCCTGCTATATGGATACAGCGTGAAGTTAAAATTACTTATGTAGATATCTAATTTTCAAGTTTCTAAGTTCACAGTTCAAAAGCCAGTTGAAGATTTTTATGGACATTTGACATCTAATATATAATCTCTATTTTCTATACTAAAATTAAGCTGAAAAGTCAGTTTGGTTTGAATCGCTAGTCTCAAGAAGTTCTAAATAAATTGCCTCAGATAGTCCATTAATCGAAAAATTAACTATCTTTATCTTTATTATATTACATTAATAATTTCGATATAGCCGACTAACTGTACTCAAAGCTAGCTTGGCTACTTGGAATATTTTTCTTTCTTTTAGCTTCATATTTCGTACTAACCTGCAAATAATGAATAGGCAGTGTTGTACACCACGTTCTCCGTTTACTGGTCAGTTTTAGAGATTTTACGTGTTAAATGGAACTAAACGCCGCACTTCATATGGCGTAGTCGGAGAAACGAAAAAAATTTCACCGATCCGGTCCAGAACTCAAGACTATCGTGCATATAAATGAACACTAACAACGTAACTATAGCATCCTATATCAATAGAACAAATATCAGTAGCTACTATAGATTCATCTCCGTTTCCGTTAGAAATTACAAGACGTTGTTTGTTCCGCATATAAAGCATATAACTTAGCACCTGCAACATTTATCTATGCCTTGAGGGAATTCTATAGTGATTCATTGTGGGAATAACAGGTATTTGTCGTAAGATTAACTATTATATATATATATATATATATATATATATATATATATATATATATATATATATATATATATATATATATATATATATATATATATATATATATATATATATATATATATATATGACAATCCAAACGTGCCAATAGAGCACAGACTACTTCGTTAATATATGTCATATTGTATGGAGAACATAAGACATAGATTTAATGGTAAAGAAGAGAATGTATTAAAAAAAACCATCAACTAAACATAGCAATGGTGCGAATATGTCACTGTAAAACACATACATATATAATATATACATACATATTTATACATATATATATATATTTATACATATTATTTATACATATATTATTTATACATTTATACATATTATTTATACATATATATATATATATATATATATATATATATATATATATATATATATATATATATATATATATATATATATATATATATATATATATATATATATATATATATATATATATATATATATATATATATATATATATATATATATATATATATATATATATATATATATATATATATATATATATATATATATATATATATATATATATATATATATATATATATATATATATATATATATATATATATATATATATATATATATATATATATATACATAACATTGATACCGTCTTGGGGAAACATTGAATTTGAAGGGAGTTTTGGGTTCGATTCCCTTTTGGAGGATTCTATAAAATGTTTTCTTTGATTTGTTATTTGATATGTTATATTTATACAATTGGAAGATCAAAGAGAGATTTATCTTGATGAAGAAGAAGGTAGAAATACAGTTAAAATTGTTTTAGCGTAATTGAGACGGAATTGTAATGTATATACGTGCGATGTTAAAACTAAAAAAATATATAAGTTAAAACCCTACGTGTTACATCATAGATATGTCCTTGACTAAAAGGGGTAGGGAAAGTTCAAATTTCACTTAGGCGAAAGTAAGTCCAGAAACGGTTAACTTATTTATATATGCATCATATCAGCCTTTATTACCCCCATTGCCGGACATAGGCCTAGGCCTCCCTCAGGGATCTTTATAACCAGTCGCTACAACCACCTAATAGGAGGCCTACCCACTGAGCGTCATCCAGTTAGTGGCCGCCACTCTATAACCTTTCCGTCCCACCGGCCATCGGTAGCCACTTTATTCAATGCCACTTCAGTTGAGCACTATCGGTAAATTTTGTTCTCCTACAGATATCATCATTTCTGATTATATCACATAGGGAAATACCAAATATTGCTCTTTCCATTGCCCGCTGTTTGACCTTGTTTGGCCTTCACTACAATACATATATATGTATATAGAAACTTCATAAACAAGCTAATATGCAAAGCAATAAGCAAAATGCAGCCGCTTATTGAATGAAGTGCCTTTTTTTACGGTTTGGCTGGTATATAGCATGGTATACTTCGAGAACAGTGTTAAAAGATTCAGATCAAACCTACAACTATCGCCTTTACAGTAAGACGCTGTACCATTGCGCCAAAAATAGAATTAAGTAAGAAATATTTCAATTATTTAACACGCGTCGCAAACTTTGTACTTTGGACTAGATAAACCGCTGTGAACTTACGATACTTTCAATTTATTAAATATTATTCAATACTGGGAGAATATTGGCTATTTTATTTTAAAATGCAGCGTCAGTCGCATGCTAGGTAGAGGGAGACCTTGGATAATCTTCAGATATTGAAGGATGGCCACGTTGAAATCACGAGGAACCGAAGATCATGTAAGAGGAAATGACCAGGAACGAGGCAAAAGAGGTATGTACAGAACATACCATTTGGTGCTCTGGTCTCCCGCTAGGGATAAAGCGTAAAGCCTTCTATCGTAAAATTTAAATATTACATTTGCTTTAAAAAAAGAAGTTACAATAGTAATTTGAATATTGAGCAGATTAGAGCTAGCAGC
Organism: Dione juno; assembly: GCA_037127375.1. NCBI lineage: Eukaryota > Metazoa > Arthropoda > Insecta > Lepidoptera > Nymphalidae > Dione > Dione juno. The sequence continues at coordinate 4,702,686 of JAXRJS010000092.1, read as the reverse complement.
GATTCGTTATAAATAAATTAAATATGCAAGTGTCATATATGTTTATATATCTATCTTTGTATGTAACAATAAATGAAACTACTTTTTATATGTAACATTTATACAGTATATCAAATAAATTGTTCATTATTCAAAACTTGTCCGTTTACAGCTTGATATGCTATGCTTGCTTTGATATGCTTGCTCTAATATGCTTGTACTAACATAATATATAACTATAATATAACTTTTTTTTTAATTTATGAACCGATTGAAATAAAACAGACACTAAATATGAAGAGAAGCTTACCAAAACACAACAGCGAAAACTACAATTAAATCGGCTAAGCCGTTTCCGAGATTGGGGTACACAAATCCACAGATAAACTGACAAAAAAAATGAAAATCATTTTTTGTATTCTATTACATAGATAAATGCCCTCAACATTGCTTTTTTCATATATATTTCAGTGAAATTTTTATTATATGTATAGACTAGCTTTTGGCCGCGACTTCGTCCACGTGTATTTATTACCGCTCCATGTTACCCCTTTAGGGGAGAGTTTTATATCCATATCATCTAAGTAGATCATTTTTATTTCTCATCTCATGATTAATAGTATAAATAATGAAAAACTATATAATAAACGGTTCAAAAAATGGTATACAGGATGACCTGTATACCGATTTTTATACGGTTAAGTCCAGAAATGCACACTGCTTTACACTCTTATTTTACCCTCCTAGGGGTTGAATTTCTAAAAATCCTTTGTTAGTACTCACTTACATCATGAAAGGAATCCTTGTACCAAATTTCAAGTTCCTAGGTATGTCAGTGAGTCTGTCTTTTTTACATATAGATTTACTACTAAAGTATATATAACGAAAGTGCTAAAATATATAAAATGTGTATTATATGTGAAAGTATTAGGATCATTGTATAGTGTTGCTAGTCCTTAAGCGAAAGTCAACATGAATTAAAAATAATTTTAAATTAACAATTTAAATGTAAATAGCCGCCATACTTGTTTTACACAGATAATATAATTATAATATAGGACAAGTTACGAGTTACGACTTACGACTTAAGACGAAGACGTAATTAAAGCTAATTCTGTATTTGACATTAATTTGTCTAAAGACGAAATTAGAAATGTTTATACAAATATATTTATATGTATATATATTTTTTGTTTCACGCTTTATCTCGTATATAACGGTAAGCACAAAGTACTAGTACAGTACTAGTACAAAAATATTTGTTAAGTCTAAAATCTACAAAGATTGAAATAATAATTAATTGAATTTCATACTGTAGTGTTGCGTAATATGATATAAATTAATTATTGTAAATATTATCATAACTAGTAAGTAGTCAAGCGTTTGACTTCGTTACGATCATCGCTTGTAAGAATACTCTCTGCTTGGGGCCCCAAGGCCCCCCTCTTGGAAATATACGCTCATGCGTGCAATGTCTCGAATCGAAATGAAAATGGAGAACGGAGAGTTCTTGTCACAAGTTGTAATTAATTTTTTATGGCAACCATTTTGTGCCAATATAAGACTGGCATATCATAATTTACAACTGAATGTTTTTACTTGCTTTTTTTACTCTTAAATCCAGCTTTTGTTTTTTATAGAGAAAATGGCTAATAAGTAAAACTAATCATAAATAAAACCGTTATTATAATTGAATGTCAATGAAAGATAATAATTTATAATTGTTGGTTTCAATAAAAGAAATACTAACTTACGTCACATTAATTAACTATTTTAACTGCATAATATTCATAAATGATATTGATAAAAAAATTAACCTAAAACTAAAAACGACATTACATCGTAATCTAAAAAATATAATAAATACGTACCTTTACGAATATAACAATCCCATTCACAATCACTACTCAAACAACTCTGCACACAATACACATAATTAATCATATAAACAGTATTAATATATTAAATTTAGATACAGCAAATATCGTAAAAATGCAGATTTTCCACGAAAAAGCACATCTTATCAAGACATCTACTCGCGACGGACACCGACGCGCAACTGCTGGCTGCGGTCGAAAATTCAAATTTCAAAATTGGAATCAAAGCAATTAGAACAGACTTAAAATCAATATTTTATATTTATAAAAAAAATATTTTATTGATTGTGTACTCATAATATAATATATAATAATTAATAATGTAACTGTTACAAAATTAATTAAAATTAATTATTAATTTATTATAATATATGACTTTTACTTATTGTTTTAACACAGATTATATAAAACGAAAATATGATCTACCTTATTTCAATATTTTTATTTGTAGGTAGGTTTTAAATATTTGTACGTTTACTCTTATTATGTTAAGGCCCGTTTCGACTTACCATAACTTAAAAGATTTTTTTTTAAATTCATAATATAATTTTAAAATATAAACAGCTTAATTTGACATAGTATCTGATATAAATGTCCGATACTGATACACAAATACCTACATACAATAGATAGTAGTCTTTAACTATTTTCTTACTTGAGTTCCTCGATTATGAATCAAACCCCCGACCATTGTACAAATAGTTAAACGCTATTTCACTATGCAAATATGTCATTAAAAAGTTCACACATTCGTTGCCGAAACAAAATTTAATATGTATAGGTAATTTAATATGTACTCATTAAAGTTGTATTATACATGAAAATACAATTATACATATTTAAGCCATTAAAATTGTTATTTAAAACAAAGCGGTTTCTTTAATTAACATAAGCAATAAAAAAATATTTTAACATGTGATAGCTTTACCCGCGGCCGCACCCGCTTGGTAAAATATACTACGATAGCTGTCACTAAGATTTTTTTAAATTAAACTCTTTGACTGGATTAGTAGACGGTGATAACTGATAACTGATAAATAATGAGTAACGGTACACCCGTGGTCACGGACTGTTGCTGTATCCGAAACGACACGTTCCCAACAAATTTACAATATAATAATATATTAAATACACGATTAATCCGATTTAATATTTTCATTGTTTTTTTTTATCTTCACGCTGTATCCCGCACCTAGCAGGGTAGGTAGAGGGAACCGGAGGCAACGTACCTGTACGAAGAAACCCAGTGTTAAGTTCACTCCGTTCCCCGGTTTTTACTTGCCTTGCCTTTCGAGGCGGACCTCAACGCCGCGCTTATTGACTTGGTTCCAGAGCGACGAAAATAAAAATCACGCAATAGCCCGCACATGGCAATGTAGGCAGAGGGAACCGTAGGAACCGTAGGAGCCTAGTGTTAAGACACTCCGTTCCACGCGACGACCGTCCTGGCGCTGAGGCATAGCCTCTGTCTGTAAATGTGACGGTTTGTTGGTTCGATTCCCACTCGGAGAGAATAAATAATTTTTATTTTCTTCTCTCTGGTAACTAGGCAAAGCGCGGCGTTGAGTTCCGCTACTCAATAGGTAATGCCTCAAATGGCGGAAAGCGGGGAACGGAGCTTTATAATATAAGGCCATATAACGATCAGCGTGCTGTAAAAATATTTATTGCTGCTGCTGAATATGGTTTTTTAGGAAAGAACAATTAAAAACCAGTTTTTACCAGTTTTTACCAGTGTTTTAACTTTAATAAATTCATACGATATTTTATTGGAGTAGACAGCAATTCTTTTTTACAACGCATATAATATTCTATATAATATTCCATATGTTGATATTTCACATATAAACAAGTTAATCTCAGATACTGCTGCTTCGTATGGAAAAAACATTTTTGTTTAACATTACGTTCACCATTTGATGTACCTGCTGCTACTTAGAATTTGTAATTTGTCATACAAAACTCTGACATAATTTATTTGTATTTAATAACGCGGGCAAGGCCCCTTGTAAAAACTAGTATTCTATAAAAAAAATTAAATGAATGCACAATTGTACAAGTATTGTCTGAAGTCATTAAATTATGTTCAAATAGCGCTGCGGTTATTTGAAATTCGATTTTGACTCGCGTGAATATATTTGCATATACGAGTTTGCCTTTTTTTGTTTCAACATTGCGTTTCGTAGTCGAAATTATTAAGTTTACAATCTGTATAGGTCAGTGGTAATGTGTTTTTTTATATAATTGAAAATGATCAACGCGCTATGTCTCAAATTACAGTGGAAAGCGGAGAACGGAGAGTTTTGACATTTGGTTCTCCTAACCTAAAAAAAAATATTGAATTTTATTATTTGAGTAAAACATTTATTAGATTTTGTATATTTAATTTGTATTCATTGTTATTTATAGTCCTTTATAATATATTTATATAAAACATAAGTACATCTTGCTTACTTTCTTATATAGCCATACATAATCTAGATATGGGAAATATCCAACTGAACAAAAAATATCGATCAAGTGCGAGTTGTCCTCGCGCATCGAGGGATCCGTACCATTTCGTGATTGTAGGTATTTTACTGAAGAAAATACTACTTATAAAAAATTTAAATTGCGGGTGTTACATTATATAAAAGAGTGAATGTAGAATTTATGAATCTAATATTAAATTATAATTATAGAAATCTGGCGATATATAATTACGTACAATAAGTTAAGAAGATGTATTTATTATACTTAGTAAGGAACAGAAGGTATCGTATCATATACTTACAATAAAAGAGGTTTATGATATTAATAATTTGATTATTATAAAGCTACCACCGGTTCGGAAGGCAGTTCTGTTGAGAAGAACCGGCAAGACACTCGACAGTTGCTCTTTTAAAAATAACAGTTACAAGTTTATTATATACACACAATTGCATACTACAGTACACAATATAAAACTTTAATTTGCAAGACAATAATTCACTAGTAACTTGAGATATGTAGATACATATATTGACTCGGTACGTGGATAGTAAACGTTTGATACTCAGCATTCAAAGTGTGGCGCCCAGTCTCACCACCAAGAAAGTGTAGACGGCGACACTGGGGGGGGGGGGGGTGTTGTACTCGTCCCCAAAAGAGTCTTACTTAAACACCGCTATTTATTTATCACAAACTACCGTCAACCAACCAAGTAATGCCAATATGGCCGTTACTCACATAAAGTACCCTCAATATAATAATATAAATCATAATTCTTTGTAATCTATTATTATTACATACCTACATACAGAACAGATCATAATATCCCTTTAATATAACCATAAATCTATAATACACTATCACGGGCGTGAAAGACTAATTTTGAAATATAAGCTAAATATGCATACCTATATAGAGATAAGCATATAATGGTTTCTTTCTCTGTTAAACATGTAAAATATCAATTTTGAAACTTTCTTTTTTATGTTCTCACTTCTTGTCAAATAAGTCTAGGTTAATGAAGTACAACAAACTTAAATTACTTTCATTTTGTATGAAATGATCTACTCAATGTGGAAAAACGAAGCATAATCGCTCTTCTCTTTTGACTCTTTTGTCTTAGGACTTTGATTTTTTCTGTGGTTCAAGAAGTTATTGATTTGGATATTTGATATTAATTTTAGCTTGATTCCTACAAGTGATTGTAAAAAAATGATCTTGACAGCCAGAGCACCAGACAGATGGACAACAAAGTGATCCTATAGGGTTTCAATATTTTTATTTTGAGGTACGGCACCCTAAAAAAATGGTTGTGTCTTCAGAAAAGAGCAGTAAATAGCCCATTTACAGCATGAGAGCTCGGGATTCTTTGCGAGAAGTTTTTAATAAAGCGGGTATTCTTACGGTTGCGTCTACAATAATATTTTGTTTCTACGTAGAAATATAAACAATTACCTAAGGAACAGTGATAAGCACGGTATAAATAAAAGGAGTAAAAATAAGCTGATTACACTTAGTTTTCGCCTTCAGAAGGTAAATAAATCGTTTATGACCCAAGGTATACTCATGTATAATAAAATTCTACAAATACTTACAGACTTACCCTTAGAGCAATTTAAAGTCAAGATAAAAAACATATTATTAGGGAAAGTATATTATTTACTCCAAGAATATTATACGGATGTTAGTGTGTGGAGTTAAGTACTGTTGATGGTCATTGGGGAGGCTAACCACAGATGTAAATATATTGTAAATTTACAGTAAAAAGAGAACTGCCCTTCTAGGTGGTGGTAGCTTTTTGAAGGACTTACAATACTGACACTTATGTTAATTGACGATTCAAAGTGCTTGAAATAGCCTAATTGAATAAAGAATATTTTAATTTTGATTATTTGATTTCAATACTACTCCAAATAAAAGTTGTATCAAAAATATTATCGTTCGTTTCTCTTGTACAAAAGTTAGACAAAACATGAAATAAACCCGCCTATTCAATATTTTAAAGACTATAATTAATATTTTATATTGATATTTATATAATTACGGCTATGTAACCAGCTACTTGTTCGTGACAGATATTATGTTCTTGAAGTTACCATACTTATAAAACTGTATACTAAGTTAGATTTGGCTAAGTTAGTTACCAAATAACTTGAAGCGCTTTACGAACTATGTACCTAAGTTAGAATATTAGAATAGAACTAAGCTGGCAACCGTTATGATTTGAGTAGTCTATGTAATGGTTTAATTAAAGCGATTTACCAATTTCCTGTGGTCTATATTCTGCATTTCTCCTATATTTGACAATCGAGTTTCTTTGATTGATCTTAGATTTGCCCTTGCTATTTTAATTATTTTAATATTTAATTCAATAGCATTATCTCTTGCCAAAGGATTGTTCTTTACAATAATCTTTTGGTAGAGGAAATTTGTACAAATCTCCCTACAGAGATGCTAACAACGTAATAAGTTGTAAAAAGCATATAAGAATTTCGACGCAGCGTGAGGAAGAACGCATGGCGCGAGTTCACATACTGTAGAGTTAATTTTTTTATGTTTTCTTTAACGTTAGTGCTAGTTCGAGCAAGGAAAATAATTGAAATATTTTATTTTCGATAATTATTTATGATAATGTTTGAAGAATTTCGACGCAGCTTGTTGAAGAAGGCATAGCTTAGTGGTCAGCTTAGTGGTAGACGGCATGAGGCGCTCCATGAGGCGCGGGTTCAAATTTTATGTTTTCTTTAAGTATTAGATTTGACATTTGAACAGTTAAAAATTAAACTTTTTTTCATCGTCTTCTATATTGCATATAGCTGAGTAGGAGATAGGTTTCGAGCAACACTCAACGATGCCTATTGAAATAGAGAAATGAGATTTATTTACGAGTTCGAAACCGTATTGACTCATTACTATTCAAGTATACAAATGTAATGTGTAATTAAAATCTAATATATCCCTTTAAATTTCCATTCTACGGGAATTTATTTATGAAACCAAAAATACTGACAGCCGTGTGTGAATCGACAAAGTCCTTACATAATTAATTTAGTTCCCATTCAAATGTCTATATTAGTTATATATGAATGCTTGATTTATTAGTAACTTAATTGTTTAAGCTAAGTTATATTTATACATTTATTTAGCTTCACGCTGTATCCCGCATGTAGCAGCGTAGGCAGAGGGAGCCGTAGGTTCAGGAAACTTGTGCTAAGACACTCCGTTCCCCGCTTTCCGCCCTTCGAGGTATTGCGTGTTGAGTGGCGGAACTCAACACCACGCTTTGCCTTGTTGCCAGAGCGAAGAAAATGAAAATAATTAATACTCCCCTCATGGGAATCGAACCCACAAACCGTCGCGTGTACAGGCAGACGCTGTGCCTCTGTGCCACGACGGTCGGAGTTGTATTAGCTATTTTTAACAAATTCTTTCTTAACTTCGTAGAGCAGCGGCATAGCCTGCAAAGGCTGTGGGTTCGATACCTACTTGGAGAAATAAGTCACTGGTATGAAGAAGAAGCGCAAGTTTTTGAGTTTCGTCTATCCAACCAACGAAATGTGTCGAAAATTTTGTGAAAAATGTGAACGGAATGTCTTAACATTAATTTCCTTCTATACTCTGTTAAGTGTATGTACACGGCAAAAAGTGTGAAATATCTTTTTTACTATAGATTTCGTGTCAAAACGTACTGTAATTTTTTTATCGTTCTTTCATTCCTCAGCCCGATCATGGACCTGATTCGCTAGTTCACAAATGCCTCGTTCGCAATTTGCATGCTGGCTCGCTCACTGATTCGGCGTTCATTCTATATCCAATAATCAACTAACGCTCTTGTGTCTATAAGTAGCTTCATTCATTCATTCTTTATATAATCTACATCACACTAAAAGTTATTACATAAGTATACGTAATCCATACGTTATAATAGTTAACACTTCACTAACGTATTTAAGTTATAAAAAAAATTATGATTTGTTTGTAAATTGTTTTTTTTTAAACTGTATTAACCCATTTACTGTGCTATATAATCGACACTATTAAAAACGATATTAACTAAAGAATTTCGATTTGTCATCAAGACGAATTAGTTCTTAAAATAGATAAAATAAGATTAATAAAATAAAATAAATATTAAAAATATTAAAATATTAAAAATATTAAAAATATTAAAAGTAAACCGTATTGTGGAGGATGGAACAAATAATGAATGCGAAGTCATTATTTCACCGCTATAAGCAAATTTTCTGACCAACGAAGAAAAAAGAGAGTACTGGAGTGTACCTGGAACAATCTGAAACAATCTATACAGCTCGTAGATTCAATATGAATGAATGAATGAATAGATAGACACTATTCTAAAACATCCGAATGGGAAAATTGTGAACATCTATTTATCGACCAAAGGAAGGCGTCACGTTCGTGGGGGCGTACTTGCTATGTAGACAAATTGTACCCGATCTTATTCAACTTTCTATCAATTATAGTTGTTTCTGGTGATACATGTTCTTCGTAAAATACGCATATTCTAGACCTGGTTTAAAATCTTTCACCTATTGAAGAATAGACTTACATTATGATATGATCTTTAAATATTAAACAAGTATTTGTAGATAATATTAAACAAGTATTGATAGAGCAAATTTGTGCAAGAAAATATGATGGTGGACTATTGTCATTTAATTGGTTAAGACATTAGGTTCATCAAACACTTCATATCCACATAGCGATCAGTGGGTTCAATGGGTTCACTTTTGACGAGCTAGACTTTCAGGCAAAACAATATCTATAGTGTGATAACAGTATCAGATGTGGTGCACCCGTGTGTAAAATAGCTCTTGAAGCAGTTCAAGCAATGAAATTGAGATGTATTTTGTGTCATACACGTATACAAGGGCCGTGCGACAAGCGCATAAAAAAGTATTTATAGGTGGAAATTGTTTTGCACAATATCACTCATAATCTTTACTATAAAAAGTACAGCTCCAAAAAGTAGCATTATTATATTTTATTTTATTTTTAATTAACAATAGAATTTGTCTGAATACTGCTTAAGTACCAAATAAATAAAGCTATATGACAAAACTATGATTAATTTTGATTTGGCCGTTAATAGGTTAAGAAAATAAGAATATACTATGCAGTAACTTATAGAAATTCAAATACAATTTTAATATGTTTTTATTAAATATTGATCTTCTTTCACATTTCATTCTAAATACACGATTAACTCATCATAATATATCTATAGATACTGAGTTGCTAAAGCCCCCATAACTTTAGGCGAACAAACGTTTATGACAGGTTGTTGACATGGGCATGGTTCCCATAACCTTTGCTGTTGTTGTATGATAAAGCAATGCGGTCTCATCCTTTTCAAGTAAGGATATGTCAGATACTGTATAAGTTATTAAGTCGTTATGTGTGGTAGTATGTGGAGTGAACGATTTACTCGATCAAGTCAGACATAATGCTTAATTTGAAAATGAATGAAGTTATAAATTTTTATATATTCTAAAGTAGAATGAGAATGATTTTTGACATATTTTCAAGTTGGGAAAACTTGCTAAGTTAAATAAAACTTAAATAGATGTTATTTTTTATTCAATTTTTTTTTTATAAAAAAATTATCTTCTATTCCCAAATGATCATTGGCCATGATAATTAATCATTAAGGACATTGTTGCACGAAATAACAGCGTCTTACTATAAAATGTCAACTAAGAGGCATAGTGTTACATTTCAATTTTATCCACTTTCTTTCATGGTAATATAAAACTACGGCGTTAAATTCCACCTCTCTATAAGTCATATCGCAATTCAGACGGAATATCTTGACACTATAATCTCTCTGTATTCTCTGTTATGCGGTAAAAGCGCAAAGTTATGTAAATCTTCCGACACAGACAGACATCTCGTTTGTTTTTGTACGTTAAAAATGCAGTAAAATATATGCTAAAAGTCCTAGTCAGACGAAGATAACGTCAATTAGATGCGACATTTTCTCAGTGTTGCAATCTGACATAATTCATATGAATACGAATGCAAAATGCAGTTGAATGCACCAAAGTATGACAAAATTTAGATATTACAGAAACATATTGTCATATTGTCCTTGTGTTTTATTATTTCTACAGTAAAATATACATTTTATGTATAAATATATAAAGCATATTTATTACCTACAAATAAAAGAAGCCGTCGTGGTCGTCTCACTGTAAACGTGACGGTCTTGGGTTCGATTCCGACTCGAGGAAAGGATTGCTTTCATTTCCTCGCTTTGGGAAAAAGACAAAGCACAGCGTTGAGTTCCACCACTAAACACGCAATGTCTCAAAAATTGATAATAAAAAGGGATATGGAGTGTCTTAACACTAGGTTCCCATTTTCCTCTGCCTAGCCTGCTGTATGGTGGAAATAGAGTGAATACATATCAAAAGCTTATTTATAGCTTTATAGCTTAGCGTGAATATATATATATATATATATATATATATATATATATATATATATATATATATATATATATATATATATATATATATATATATATATATATATATATATATATATATATATATCTTATTCAGAGGGTGTCTGGCCAAATATCTGTCCGATATTGGTACTGGGCATACGGGTACGCGACCCCGGATCCTCGAGCCACCACTGTCATACTCCTTCCCAATCCATGAAAGTGGTGTCCTTACCCCCCCCCCCCTTTTCTACTAATCTTTTCCCCTCTCATCCTTGGCTTTTCCCTCAAAAATGGGTTTTGGAGGTCAGATGGCAATCGCTCCATTAAAAAGCCGCCACCTGCCACACATATGAAAAGGAAAAAGATGTTGCTGGGTACTGCTAGGGCGTCGCCGCTAAACGACGCGCAGGCACATCGCCCTACACCTGTGTTAAATGGGCAAGGGCTACCGTGTCAAGTACGGACACGGCTAAAGAAGAAAGTACCCAGAAGGAAACTCCGCTTTGCAACGTGGAATATTGGCTCTCTAACCGGACGATGCAGGGAACTAACAGATGTACTCATGAGGCGTCGGGTCCAGTGTGCTTTCCTTCAGGAAACCCGCTGGAAGGGCAATAAGTCCCGTATCATCGGACAGGGTTACCAGCTCATATACACTGGGTCTCCTTCCGGTAAAACTGGTGTAGCAGTAGTTTTATCTGAAGAGCTACGGAATGGTCTCCTCGAAGTTGACCGACGCAGCGACCGCCTGATGCGGGTGAAGGTACTGGTTGAGGGGGCTATCGCCAACTTAATCAGTGCTTACGCTCCCCAGGCTGGTTGTAGCGGGGCCGAAAAGGAGTCATTCTGGGAGCAATATGAAGACGTTCTACTCGCTATACCATCTACCGAGGTGATCATAGTTGGGGGAGACCTTAACGGTCACGTGGGTAAGGCTGCGGATACGTATGAACGTGTCCACGGTGGTTTTGGTCACGGTCGCCGCAATATAGAGGGCGAAAATATCCTAAGAACCTGTATTGCATCTGATCTGGCCATCGTGAATACGTTCTTCCAAAAGAGTCCGCAGCATCTTATTACGTATGCGAGTGGACTCCATTCAACCCAAATAGATTACCTATTGACCAGGCGGTGTCATGTTGGCAAGGTAACTAACTGTAAAGTCATTCCTAGTGAAAGCCTCACGGCCCAACATCGTCTTCTTGTCATGGATTATGTCGTTACCCCGATAAAGAAATTAGCCGAGACGCGTAAGTCTAAGATCAAGTGGTGGTTGCTGAATGGACCGATGCAGACCGACTTTCTGGCAGAGGTTAACAGTCAAAATTTAACAACTAACACCGAAACTGCTCAGGATGCTTGGGATCGAGCTCAGTCAGCAATTATTACGGCTGGTAAACATGTTCTTGGCGTTCCTAGGGGAGGACGTATTATGGACAGGGAGACATGGTGGTGGAATGACAAGGTACAGGGGGTGATTCATGATAAGAAGACTGCATTTAAGGAGTGGCAGCGTTCCAACTCTCCTGAAGACAGGCTGGAGTACATAGCAGCAAAACGTGCCAGCAAAAGAGCTGTAGCCAGAGCCCGCAGTGAAAGTTTATTACCTCTATATGATAAACTTGAAACTGTGGAGGGGCAGAAGCTCATCTACAAATTGGCACGTGCTCGGGATAAAGCGACGCAAGATATCACAAAATGTCTTTGCGTCAGAGATTCCCAGGGCAAGCTGCTCTGTAGTCATGCTTCTGTGAAGGAGAGGTGGAGAAGTTACTTCTTGGAGCTGCTGAATACTCAGCACCCGGGTAGTATTCCGTCTGAACCACCTCCTAACCTGGGACTTATTGCTCCAATAACCCTTGATGAAACTCGGAATTGTCTTCGACGCATGAAGAACGGCAAGGCGGTGGGACCTGATGATATCCCGATCGAAGCGTGGAAATCATTGGGCTCTCGTGGTGTGCTCATGCTTACTGATCTTTTTAACCGCATTTTGAACACTGGGACGATGCCACATCAATGGCGGCACAGTTTTATTACCCCTATTTACAAAGGAAGGGGCAGTGTTCAAGATTGCGGTAGTTATAGGGGCATTAAGATTATGAGTCACACCATGAAGCTCTTCGAGCGCGTGATTGCCCTCAGGCTCCGCCGAGAGTGTACTGTCTCTGAGTGTCAATATGGATTTCAGCCAGGATCAGGCACTACGGACGCCATTTTTGCCCTCAGAATTTTGATGGAGGCACACAGGGAAAAGAGGAGAGCTCTGCATGTGGCATTCTTAGACCTGCAGAAGGCCTTTGACTGTGTGCCACGTCAGTGTATCTGGTGGGCACTGCGATCCAAAGGGATCCCTGAATCCTATGTTGCTATTATCAGAGACATGTACAACGACTCTGTTTCTACAGTTAGGACCGCTGTTGGCGATACCAAACCCTTCCCAATTACAGTAGGGGTTCACCAAGGCTCAGCTCTTAGTCCACTTTTGTTTAATGTAGTGCTAGATACTGTCACGGCTCACATCCAGGACCAGCCTCCATGGCTGATGATGTATGCCGATGACATAGTACTCATTGACGATAACCGACTGATGCTGGAGCGTAAAGTGAATACCTGGAAGGGTGCGCTTGAGAACGGTGGTCTTAAACTGAATGTGTCAAAGACCGAGTACATGGCTTGCGGGAACCCAGACTCGAGCACCATCCACATCGGGCCTGAGCCAGCCGTTAAGTCGGAGAAGTTCAGGTACCTTGGATCCATTATGCACGAGTCCGGAGGCATCGACCACGATGTCCGCGCCCGGGTTAGCGCTGCTTGGGCCAAATGGCGGGAGGTCACTGGTGTGGTCTGCGATCGCAGAATACCGCCCAAACTCAAGGGGCTGATATACAAGAGCATGATCCGACCAGTTCTTCTATACGGCAGCGAATGTTGGCCAGCATTATCTCGGCACACTCAGGAGCTTCACGTAACGGAGATGAAGATGCTGAGGTGGATGTGTGGCGTTACTCGGGCTGACCGAATACGCAACACATTCATTCGAGGTAGTCTTGGGGTCCGTGACGTAGCGGATAAGCTCCAAGAGCGTCGTCTGAGATGGTATGGCCACGTTTTGCGCCGGCCTAAGAACTACGTCGGAAGAAAATGCCTTGATATGTCTGTCCCTGGAGTAAGACCCCCCGGACGCCCAAGGAAGCGATGGCTGGACGTCGTGACGCACGACATGAGAGCCAATGGACTAACCACTGAGGATGCTCAAGACCGTGCAAAGTGGAGTAGACTAAGTAGGAAAGCAGACCCTGGCAATAGGCCGGGATAATGCTAAGTGGAAGAAGAAGATATATATATATATATATATATATATATATATATATATATATATATATATATATATATATATATATATATATATATATATATATATATATATATATATATATATATATATATATATATATATATATATATATATATATATATATATATATATATATATATATATATATATATATATATATATATATATATATATATATATATATATATATATATATATATATATATATATATATATATATATATATATATATATATATATATAGCAAAGTAAGTAAAGCTTTTAATTAAGGTATACTCAGTTCATTTGACTTATTTTACGATTTAAATTAATATACCCAGTATTTTACGCTGCAATTTGTGTAAAAGGTTGATGTGGTCGCGTGAAATGAAGCTTTACAGTTTGTGTCGACCACTCGGTTGTGACCTGCATAATTTACTATTCATGAAGAAGTTATAGCACACTCGATATTGGGAAAGTGATAAATTTTCGAAATTTTTTTTTGGAAAAAAAGAGAGTTTTGTCACTATATTTATATAATAACTTGTTACCTACAGAAAAAAAAAATGAAGTATAACAATTATATAAATATATTTTAAAATAAATAAATTTAATCTAAAAAATACAAGGAAGTTATTTTAGTTCGGGTTTTAATATATATGTATACGCTAGTGTATAAGAAGATCAGCAAATATTGACCAATGAAATTAGTTAAAAATCGTACTATAAATAAAGTGACGTTAATGTTGACGTTAACGTTAATGTTACAAAAATAAACAGAATAAGGCCATTGTGGCGTGGTGAATGACTTTTTTTAATTGATCTGATCAGCTGTAGACAAAGTGAACTACATACATGAATACGGTGTGTTTTAATACTAAAAACTATTTTAATATTAGCGGGACAAAGCGTGGAGCTGGCCGAAAATAAATGGAAATTAAGAAAAGACAATAAGAAAGTAATTGAATGTGGTCGGAGGTTTGACTTGTATTAAATAGTAGGTTTTTTTTTTAAGGTCAGAATAAAAAAGGAACGTACCGTACTAGGAGTTTTGTTGAACAATAAGGTATAAATTAATTCTATGAAATATATTTTTGTTTTATGAATGGAATATTAGAAAACGTAATTAATTATTAAGTAGCGAAATTTAAATCCCCGTCTCTTTGAAATCGTTAAAGCACTTTCGCCCTTTTTTTCTCATCTTCTTCTTAGCAATATATCCTTATCAAATGATGCCAAAATTCATATACGCTTGTTACAACTTATTTGTGTTGTTAGCATCTCTGAGGAGAGATTTTAAAAAATTTTCGCTATTAAATATATTAAAGTAATTTTTAAATTAAAGTTAAAATGATGAGTAACCGCACAACGTCTTTTGAGCTCCTCAAACATGTATTCTCCAAAGGAATACTTCATTACTTATGCTTCCCACGCGTGTGTCTAGCCAGTTCGTGAAAATAAAAATTATTTTAAAATTATTTTAAATATAAATAATCTATAGTTATCTATGTAGGTATAAACAGTCATAATTTCATCAATACTGTTAACCATCGAAACACATATAGTGTTAACCATCGAAACACCGATTATCCGACCCTCAGTTATACGGATATGCGATTATCTGGAGTCCACACTATTAATCCGCTAAAATTTACAGACATTTAAAACACGCGTATAAATACAAAGGTATGTAAATAAGCATTGATTTTACTTCAAAAACGGTAATAAGTAACTTGTATAAGGCTTCGAATACATCATACTTTTTGAGTCGTCAATCAGTATGTCCCGCCTATGACTACCTACGGACCTGTAACTCACCATGGGGCCAGTCTACAAATTCACGATCTTCGGTCTACGAATACTTGGGGTTCCAATGGCAATAATTCGTAAGTTACTAAAATCAACACTTTGAAATGGAACTAAGCCGGCTTTGTCTCGAGACCTACCGACATTTGATGGAGCCGACGCGTGTTGGAGCGGTGAACACGCTTAAGTAAACGTAGGTCGCCCTTTAGCACGTTGGATAGACGTTTTAAAGAAGCTAGCTGGCTGCAGATGGATGCCACTTACTCAATATCGGGGGGTTAGCGCTATATATATATATATATATATATATATATATATATATATATATATATATATATATATACATATATATATATATATATATATATATATATATATATATATATATATACATATATATATATATATATATATATATATATATATATATATATATATATATATATATATATATATATATATATATATATATATATATATATATATATATATATATATATATATATATATATATATATATATATATATATATATATATATATATATATATATATATATATATATATATATATATATATATATATATATATATATATATATATATATATATATATATATATATATATTAGGTACATTATATACATTTTTGTTATATGCAATGAGTAAGATCAGTAATTTGCTGATGATAATATGAGGATTTGGAGCCTAAACAAATATTTTTAGGGCATCATACGACATAAAAAAAGACGACGTTATTTCATTTGCCCTACTAGATTACATACGATTTAGTTTATTATTTCTATTCATATTTTGTTCTGTTATTTAATATAGCTCTATTTGAAATGTTTGTTCCTTTTGTGTATTTATGAACTTTTTACGGCTTCATAATATAAGAAATTATACTAAATTAATTAAACTGGAGTTATGGCGTCATGGCGCAGCGGCACAGTGACTATAAACGTAATGGTTGTAGGTTCGACTCTCTCGTTCAGAAATGAAATGTTTCATTTCCCGGTTCTGGTAACAAGACAAAGCACGATGTTGAGTTCTGCCACTTAGTTAGCCATCTTCAAAATTTAGTACCCTCGTTTCCACTAGGTTCCCTCATGACTTTGTTAGATGCGGCATATAGTGTGAAACGATTAGAAATATATACAAATCTCCCAAACACTATAATATAGGCTTCGAAAGTGAAGTATACTGGCATCTATACAATTATAGGCTCACACCCACAATTCCTCAGTAGCTATATTTGTCCAAGGGAGACAACTACTTACATATAGGTGGTCCTTGTACTTGTTTGCTAAGTCTATGGATAAAGCAATTTATTAGGTAGATAATCCCCTCCTCTCCTCTCTATACAGATAAAATATAATATCTAAATCTGTTTAGCCTCTATAGCTCGTAGTTAGATTTTAATTCACAATTATTCACAATCATTGGGCTAAGTTCTAATGACATTACATTATTAATTACTAAGTAATTTTGCTATAAAAAAAATATTAGTTAATAATATTTAATGAATATTACAATCCAGACATAGATCAACTGGAACCTCATTTCAAATTTCGTTTAAAATATTAATCAAATGAAATATACTCAGTATTGAGTTAAGAGACTTTGTGAGCTTAAATGTATTAAATATTTCTTAAGTTCTATGAGAAATTTTTCAATTACAACTAACTCAGTATGCGATTAGCGTTCGAGCCGCACCCTTAAGTATAGTGTTAAGACACTCTATTTTTTGCGCTATAATAGAATTTAAAATAGTGGGTGTACCATGGCGGAACTCAACGCCGCGATTAAAATTATTATTATTTAAATGATAGAACCTGGGTCTTTCTTACCACTTGACATGTATATCATGTTCTATAAAATATTATAATGTCAAAGTGAGGCCATCGTGGCGCAGCAGCACAGCATCTGACCCGACAGTTGTGTATTTGATTCCCATGGATTCGGGGGAATAACCTATTTTCATTTCATCTCTCTAGTAAAAAAGCCGCACGTTGTCTACCAGAGAGTAGAAAGACTACAACTACCAAATTTCCATTCAGACGCTGACCTACTGCCTAGGACCTAAAAAGAGAACTGTGTGTCTAAACACTAGGTCTCTTCTAACTAGCAAGTTGCAGAACAGCCCTAAAAATAAAAAATAAATTAAATCAAGCTAAGCAACAACAGGCGCGTCATAAAAGACGAAAGAGGATTATTTCCCTTACCCGAGCCAAGGTGTAAATTTAATTTACTCGCCCTACCCAGAAAATATTGAACTTATAAATAATTCATACAATATTTAATACAAAGTCCACCTCATCTAGTCATTCTTCTTTCTTGTATATTATATGAAATTATTTTAATTTAAGGCTTTATTTTAAATTAAGGTAAATTCATATTTTTTTAATTAGGTATAAAGTTTTGTAATAAATCACTTAGGAGCTTATTGAAATTTTCAATTCTAATTAACTTTAGTGAACTTTAAGCGATTATCGGTTTTAAGGCTATTATAAAACCGTAAGGATGATGGCGAATTCGTATTTCCTCTTAGACAAGGTGACGTAAAAATTTATTAGAATAACCATAGAGGGTAAATTCTTATTGAATTTTTTTATTAAAAATGCTGTACTCAGAGATGTTAATTAGCGTCAAATTATTACATAAATATTATATTTATACAGATTAAATGTCAGTTAAATTTGACATGTTTGCCAAAAAGTTTGATTGAAATATTTAAAAAATATATAAAAAATGTATGGGATTCGAACCGGCGCCTCATCCACCATCGCTCGTTGTTCAAAATACTGACTGTAGAACACATCAGAAATGTAAATTAAATATAATTCAGGTTATTTGGCTTTAGTAAGAAAAAAATATGAATACTTTAATCTTCGTTACAATCAAAATATATCCAATACAAACAATATTATACATATTTCGTTCAATATTATGTTTCCAAAGAAAGTCTTTATAGAAAGTTAGTATAGAGATAGAGCTTATCCGCCCTAAGCTTTAGGTTTCTAGGATAGATGTATAAAATGGTACGACTATAGATAGACGATACAACGATACTAGTAATATGAGAATACGATTTGCTTTGTATACAGCATATGGTGGGATAGAGAGAATTCAGTGTAAGGTCTCCGTTCTCCGTTCTCGTATATATATATATATATATATATATATATATATATATATATATATATATATATATATATATATATATATATATATATATATATATATATATATATATATATATATATATATATATATATATATATATATATATATATATATATATATATATATATATATATATATATATATATATATATATATAATGCGTCTATTTGAAAACGTGCAAATAGCTCTTAATAAACATATAGCTCTTTTATAACTTCTTTTCCATTATGCATGGTACTGGCTCAAACAAACCAATAAAAAAAATGTCGGTTTGTATATTAAAATGACACTTTTCATTTTCGATTTACTATGTCAGGAACTTAAGTATAAATATGAAGTGGTTAAACCACCTCATATATTTTTTCCTTCCAGTTCAATTTAGTTTTTTTTAATATTTAATGATAAATATAGCTTAATTATTTTTAAATTACTTTTATTTATAGACAATTTAAAATTTCCCATACTGTTGTATTTAATCAAATGGAATATCGTCTCCATAGTCAAATGGAAATGACTAAGTGTAACACATATCATATTTTTAGTTCCCAAAGTATACAGACTACAGGTACAGTGGACTACATCGAAACGATCAACATAATTTAATATAGCCTATAGAATTTTCTGATAAAAGGACTACTTAAGGCAAAAAAAAAATCTTTTACACAAAATACTTTTTAATATTAGTACGTTTAGACACACTCTTCACCTTTATAATATTAATATAGAGTATAGATCAATATAGATTAATTCCTTCCACATAGCAATTAGTATTTAGTATTTTTTTCTTAATAGTTTTTTTCCCCCATAATATACTGACTACCAGAGGAACCTGGTATAAATAAATCCTATACCCCATCTTTCACCCAATTTTGTGACACATTACGTGTTGTGGTGGACTTTAACGCCGCGAAAGACATAGGGGGTTAAAAAACCTTCAACAGTTTTGTATGGTGGGTTACAGCGCGGCGTTGAGATCCGCCACTCAACACGCAATGCCTCGAAAGGCGGTAAGCGGGGAACGGAGTGTCTTAACACTAGGTTCCTTGAGCCTAAGCTAAAAAAGAGCAATATTATTACGTAGACAGGGTTAATTTTATACTAAGTTACAATAGTGTCATTTATCGTTCTATTTAAGTAATTACGTTTCATGGAATAGATTGGTCTATTATAGGTAATAAAATGACGGACAAATTGTGTCGATAGACCAAATAAAGGTATAATCATAAAATGGAAATTATATTATTTCCATTATTGATATTGTCAAGGAATTTCCTCTAGGTAAGTAACTTACTATATAGTAAGTTATTGATTTTATTTCATCACGGCGCTGTGGGACGGCGTCTGACAGTTGTCTGGATAGTTATAGGTTCAAATTCATCTTGTTTTATAATATTTATGTTTGAATTTGTGTAGCATATAAAATTGAACACCATTCATCGTAGCATCGTAGTAAATGGACAAATGTAACAAATACATGTCACTTTCACTAAAATATTCCACTAAATGTCATAAAAAACTGCCTAATTCGAAAGAAAGATAATTTCTATCTACTAGGAAGTCCTTTGACCTTAGGAAGTACAACCTAAGTACTAAATATATTCTTACACCATTTCAGTTCTCGCCTCCACTGTGTACATAACAGTTAAACTTTAAGATTATGAGGTACATACGTATTAAATTTCATCCAACGGTTATATCCTTAGAAGCAACAGCTATTTTGATAACATAATTATTGTTAAAGTTTTTTAAACTTTAGATAACGAATTTATAGTAAATAAAATGTATACAAATAAAAAAAAATAGATTGTTCCCTGAGGATGTTAAAGGCCGAGCAAAGTGGAGTAAGCTTCGTCGGAGGGCATACCCTGGCAAACAAAGCCGGGACTAATGCCGGGACTAAAAAATGTATAATATCACGTTGTATAGCACGGTAAGTAACCGTTATCTGCCTCGGGACAACGGGTCGGGTCGGGTCGGGTCGGGTTTGTCTTGTTACTTGAGCGACGAAATGATGGTAATTAAATTCCCCGAGTGGGAATCGAACTCACAACTGTCGCATTTACAACCTGACGCTGTGCTTAGCTAGCTTACAAAAATAAATAAAACATAAAAAAGTACGAATGAAGCTTTCTTTGTTGTATAGCTTTTAAGTCATGGAATAAGTCTTTTAAGACTATAATTGAATTTGAAGTTTAGTACACCAGACGAGATAGTAAAAATAACACCTTAAGAATTAAATTTTTTTATTGGAGAACTAAAGTCAAAAATGTGGACAAGGATCATAAAGTCTAGGTTAATTAGACTAATTAAGAGAAATAATCAAGTGAAATAATTCAAATGAAACACAATCACAGTTACTTAAATCAATATAATAGAACCCAAAACTACAATCGTGCTTAGAATCAGATGCTGTTCTACTGCGCCACATCGATCCCAAAACACAGCTCACGTAGTCAAAATTACTTCAAAACTGACAGTTTCCGAGTACAATTTCAGTTTAAATTCATTTTTCTAATGCTCTAAATGTCAGAACTCCTTCCTTGGCTTGTGGCCGTTGGATATGTCATCGACATGTTCAAATACTGGAAAGCTGCCAAATAGTGTGTACAGTTTTGTTGGTCTGTTGAATTCTATGTAATGTTCAATTTATTTGTTTTTTTTACATGCCCTATATATAAAGATATGCCGATATTTTAAAGTAATTTTTCTTAAATTTAGTTGAATATGAACGGAAGTTTTTTTTTAATTTTTCGTATGCGTATGCGTTAATAATGATCTCGCATTTTGCACGCTTAATAGTAAAACCTTTTTTGATTTTTGACTTTTACGATTTTTCCAATCCAATATACGCGATCAATCCGTTAAAATTGTAAATTAAAACGTTTAAATATATTATATGTTGATTCCAGTAATCTGTAAAGCTATTTATTGAAGCCGAAACCATCAAGAATTAGATCCCAATCATATTACAACAGCTTCTTTGAAATCTACAGTTCTATTGGTAAAATAAATAAATAAAATGACAAATAGAGATAAATAGAAAAAAATAACATTATGTTAGGTTTTATTACATTGATAAATGCCCCAAATAATATTTATATGTTTCATATATATTTTATGTACAGACAGAAATCACTTAGATACAATTTTATTATATGTATAGATAAATAGATCGATATACTATGAACTATTTCACAAAAAACTAACATAAAAAAGCCCATTTTTCTATTTGAATTTGTTCATTTATATACAACAAAATAAAGCTACAAATAAGCTACACAAATATTTCGTATCTAAGCTTACTATTGTGGTCAATATTTGTATTTAAGCTTTCATTGTTCTCCCATACTCGTATGTCAACAATGCGCGCTGTGACAGTGCTGGCAAATTGAACTTCACTAGTCATTTCACTTCAAAACCGTAAAAATCCATTTCGTATTCAAAAGGGAATATAGCAATTAAAAACGGATTTGAAATCGTTCTAGATCACAATATACATACGTATGTATGTAATTTTAAAAAAAATGTATATTTTGGAAACTCTCGCGCTCCGTAGAATACGAGGAGAGTATGTTGTGTCCATTATGATTTCTTTTTTTTTTTGAGTGAAGTTAAATCTTACTTAAACAAACCATGTCAAAATTTTAACCCAGCGGGATTTGAACCCGCGCCTCATGGAAACTGTCCAAGCCAACCATAAAAATATTAATTAAAAATAGCATTCTAGCGGTTTCCACGAAACGCGGGTATATATATATATATATATATATATATATATATATATATATATATATATATATATATATATATATATATATATATATATATATATATATATATCATCTCAGAGGGTGTCTAGCCAATTATCTGTCCGATATTTGGTTTCCGGCATACGGGTACGCGACCCCGGGACCTCGAGCCACCACTTTCATAACCCGATCCAATCCATGTAAGTGGTGTCCCTCCCCTATATTCCAAGTCTTTCTGCCTCTTATTCCCTTTCCTTTCCTGGTTTCTCCCAGTAATGGGTTTGGAGGTCAGATGGCAATCGCTCCACAAAAAACCACTTCGCCACTCATATGGACCGATTGGTCTTAGTCGGAAGGCAGACCCTGGCAAAAAAAAGCCGGGACTAATGCCAGGAAGAAGAAGAAGATAGATATATATATATATATATATATATATATATATATATATATATATATATATATATATATATATATATATATATATATACATATTTATATAGTCTTAGTGCTAAGACTCTCTGTTCCCCAATTTCCGCCCAATTTTGAAACATTCCGTGTTATTTATCTACATAGCAAAATTCAACGCCACACTTTCTCCTATTATCCGAGCGAGATAATTACATAATTAATTCTCCCCAAATAGGAATCGATCCCACAACCGTCGTACTTACAGTCACGGGCTGCGCCACGACCGCCTCTTTTTCTCCAATAATCAAACGTCAAACATTACAAATAGACAATTACTGTAGGTATAGCATAGATAAGAACACCATATAAATGTGTCAAATAGTATACCTTGACATAAAATATGATCTTTATCGCGGTCTTGACTGGCGCAATAAAACGCAGGCGTATATTATACTACTTCGTTTCCATTGTATGATTATATATCAATATATATATATATATATATATATATATATATATATATATATATATATATATATATATATATATATATATATATATATATATATATATATATATATATATATATATATATATATATATATATATATATATATATATATATATAAATCCGTTTTAATTGGTTTAATTTTTTTTTACTATTCAAGTGGTTTTATGTAATAATGAGAATCGGTATAGTGTTTATTTTCTCTATATTTTCAACACTACCGATTTTATGTTTGGTTCTGATATCAACAAATTGTTGAAATAGGCGAAAAGCAGAGCTCATTTCTTGTTGTTTTGTATAGAAGTTAATTACATATATAGACATCCGCTATATCCGACTATCCGCGGCTATGGATAAAATGGAAGCTAAAATATATATATATATATATATATATATATATATATATATATATATATATATATATATATATATATATATATATATATACATATATATATATATATATATATATATATATATATATATATATATATATATATATATATATATATATATATATATATATATATATATATGTACAAAAATGTATATTTAAACTACAGTTGAAATATACATTTTTGCACAACCATTACCATTCGTACCATTGTGCATTCCATATGACCACAGGAGCTATATTGAAAATATTTACGTACACTAACACAAGGACAATAAATTTACTGACTTCCAATACAATAAAAAAAATCGAATTAATACATACAAAAATATCCATCTGTTCATTCATACCAAATACTAAATTTATAACTTACATATCGTTATACGTTAATCGCGTTACATTTAGATGTTAGGGGTCACCCGGAATTCATTAATTTTATAACGACAGTACCGCAATAACGGGTAACGGATAACGGCTAACGACGATCCGTTCTACCCCGATGTGGAACGCGACTGTCCGATCAATTATACAGGATATTAAGATTGATTTAAACGATTGGACTTGTTGAGTTGTTAAATTAATTATTATTTACACAGTCGTTTGGGAAAATGGCTTATTTTAGCAGTAATTGATCTTTTTGATTTTGTTTCGGCGTACATATCAATTGTTGAAGCCATAGTAAAACAATTGAATAGCGTTTGATTGACGTATATAGGTAGATACGACGTTTTCGATTCTCATTCTTGATTATAGATATACTTATTTAATTCTTTTTACTTTTAATTTTTTTTGGGTAAGTGCGGCGTTGATATAATCCGAACACGCAATGTGAGAAACCTTGAGAAAATGGAGAATGGAGTGTCTTAACATAATGCTCTTACCTTATATGCGTGCTGCAAAATATAAAAAAAATTAAATTACATTTTACATTAACGTAATTTTTTTAAACAGTACGCTTTACTAAACTAGATATCATACTAAGAAAATGTAATACTAAACTATTTGCCATAAATATCCTAAATCATATCTAAGTCTATGTTTATTCAATATCTAATATTAACCCAGAAATTTCTGTAACAGACGAACAAATTAGTGAATGGATCAATGGTCTCTTTTACTAATAGACTTTTAATGACAGATTTTATTTTAGATTATTGATTATTTATTTGTTGACAGTTATTTTTAGACAGGTTGCTTGATCTGATGTACGTATAATAGAGGTGCCATTGCTGCGTGAAATACGCTTTTCGCGCGAAAAACGCTTTTTAATACGTAATGTATGTCATATTGACTTAAAAATATTTGTAATGTATTATTTAAAAATATATTAACTTTCTGCACTACTATACCGTACAAAGTTTAAGTTGAATATAATCATTATTAGATTATATAGTTTCCTAATAACTTGCACTTTTTAGGGTTCCGTGCCTAAAAGGTAAAAACGGGACCCTATTACTAAGCTATACTGTCTCTCCGTCTTTCTTGTCTGCCACCAGGCTATATCTCATAAACCGTCATAGCTAGGAAGCTAGAAGCTAGATAGCTGAAATTTTCATAAGTTATT
Source organism: Dione juno (assembly GCA_037127375.1). Taxonomy (NCBI): domain Eukaryota; kingdom Metazoa; phylum Arthropoda; class Insecta; order Lepidoptera; family Nymphalidae; genus Dione; species Dione juno. The sequence continues at coordinate 4,676,940 of JAXRJS010000092.1, read as the reverse complement.
TATTTCCGTCGCCGCTGTAACAACGTATACTGAAAATATTTCGTCAGCGGAGTAACCGCAATCACGGAAAAGGTACGGAATCCTCGGTGCGTGAGTACTGTTCGTTCATGACCGATATTTTTCTATCGAATAATATCGATAAATCGAAATCTACCAATTATATTCATAGATAAAAAAAGGATAAGCACCTAGGATAAGCAGAAGGAAACTAGAGTTAAGAGACGCCATTCCCCACTTTCTGTTAAATTTTCGGCGGCGTACTACTGAACTCATCGTCACGATTATCCTATTACCAGAGCTAGGAAATGAAAATAAATTATTCCCTCGAGTGAGAATTGAACCTACGACCATGGCGTTTACACTCAATCGCTGTGCTGGTGCGCCACAATGCGTAAAACAAAAAACATATTACAAATAACTTAAAATACGTCCACCTTTATTTAAATGAAGCTTTTAACCATACGTTTTCTCGTTAGACTCGTTTCGATTATGTCTTTTTTATGCCGATCATCGATTGGACATCAAAAAAAAAGTCAAAATGGACAGTCCCTTTATTAAATGTGGATTCTGGTTTAGATTAGGCACACCTGGTGCGGCATGCTTTTAGAATTAGTGATGTGAACGGTCGATATCGATATTATCTTTTTAGTTTAAAATATTTAAATATACTTAGGATCCATAGGAGTGTCTGTCGCTTATTTGTAAATCATAATATTCTATATATGTAAATAAAATTGAAGTATCTGTTTATGATTTTATCATAACTATGTCTTTTCTAGTGTATATGATTACTTACACGGCACTAAAACACAAGCTAATGATTTTAAAATTTTTGTCTGTCTGTCTTACTGTTATGTTGTCCGGGCTCATGTTCGGAACAGGTCTTGGAGCAATATATAGACTACTTTTATCACAGAATTCTCGCGGTATTGAGGTTTACTGGAGGTAAACCAAGTTTACGTGATAAAATATAACTTATAAATATTGAAGATGTCAAAAAAAATCAAAACGGACGCAATTCAGGTTACTAGATAAATGTTCGTGCTGTTCTAGTTCGCTAATATATACTAGATAAAGGTAACTTAGGCTACTTTTATTTAAAAAAAATCATATAACATATCGAAACGAACGCAATTAAGCGCGCCCCGCGTGCCTGTTTATATATATATATATATATATATATATATATATATATATATATATATATATATATATATATATATATATATATATATATATATATATATATATATATATACATATATATATATATACATATATATATATATATATATATATATATATATATATATATATATATATATATATATATATATATATATATATATATATATATATATATATATAGTTATATGACATGTTTACCTCGCATATATAGGGATAGGTACTATGTTATCCACTTTCTGTTAGAATTCGAGAGTCGAAACATTGCGTGTAGAGTGGTGACGTCATCGCTCAGTAAGCTTAAAATAATTAATAAAATTATTTTATTAAGTATATAATAAGTTAAAATATATACATTTTATAAATAATTTTAATATATATTTTCTATAATACATACAAATTTTACTGAGATTACATATAAATATCGATAAAAAAAAACAACATCTCTACAAACAGGATTGGATCGTAAAGGCTAATAGGTGAACTCTTTTCGTTTCGTAAAACTGGCAGTTTCAAAGTTAAATTTAACAGCAAAGGGATCTATAGAATGGCTTTATAATGTTCCGATGCAGGTTATTTTTGTCTATTTTTGAATGTATGGTGTAGTTGAATACAACATGCTTTTATATTGAATAAGTATAAGTGAATGAAATTTTACTAAGCAAGTTTTGATGAAACTTTCTCAAAAAAATTATAGAAACATATCAATATCTGACTATCTATATATTAATACGTGAAGTAAAATCATTCGACCCCTTTTTACGAAAATTGCGCGGACGCAGGAGTATCAAATTTGGCACACTTATAGTTTATGTGTGTGTGTATGTGTGTGTGTGTAGATGAAGTGCAGAACGCTAATAAGTTTCAATAATAATGTTTATAAAGTACACAAAATCAATAAATAAAACATTACACACACTACCATATGTTTAACAATGTAACTTTTGTATAAAATTATATACACGTTGCTATGGCAACGCGTACTTCACGCGTCAACCTCTGGTTATAGATAGATTACTAATAATTGTACTGTATGGCTGTTGTGCTTGTACATACACGTATATACATAACATGCTTATAATAAACTAAATTCTTGACTGTAAACAACAGTTGTGGGATTTATTTTCTCTTGAGGGAATAAACTTTTTTCCCCGCTTTGACAACAAGGAACTTTGACATTAATAAAGAACACCATTGAGCTTTGCCACTGGATAACGTAGTTTCGAGACACTACTTTCTCTCTGCTTACCTGCTATATACACGATACAACATAAAGATATAGTATATAATACATTTTGTATTTACACAAAAATAACCTCAAATAAAATTGTGCAAAAAATCTCAAACAAAAATTAACCGAAACGCCACTTCTAAATACCACAATACGTAACCGAGTTAACAATGCTCCTATTATTTAAAGCGTGGATTTTGAACGCCTCAAAAATGTCCTTCAATGTGTTTCTATAGTGTATTGTGTATTGAATCCTTCAAGCCTTACCGTCAAAGGAAACCACGTATAAAGGTGTATTTGAGTGAAATTCCATTTTAAAACCAACATTTTGACGTTATGGGGTGATTTATGGTGCTATGTGGCATGATTTATGTCGAAATTCCCAGGTACGATTATTAAGATTAAATAAAAAAAATTCTGAACCAAATCTAGTTCAGATTTTTTTTTATTTAATCATAATTAAGTATTTTTTTAACAATATCTTCCTACTAATTTCTAGCGTAATGATACAAATAAAATCTTGATTTGCTAAATTAACATATATATAGCTTACACGAAGTAAAGTTTAGTAAGTAATTTTTTGATTGTTACTTAAACCCCATGCCAAGACTTAAATGCATCGTATTATTTTAACAGGAATTGACCGTTTGAAAAATATTTTTTTTTTACACACAGACTTTAAATACACAACGATACGTATATATATATAAATATATACAATTACACATACATTCACATATACATATATATTATGTTATTCTAAGTAACCTAATAATATTAATAGGCTCAAAAAGTATTACTTACTGAGTACGTAGTAAAAATATAATTGTTTTGTTAACTGATATACTAATTTATATGGAGAGAGAGAGAGAGAGAGAAGTTCACTCCATTCTCCCACATCCATACAGCACATTTTGGGTAAATCGTTCAAACGAAGAATCCTTCGTATATATACACGAGAGGTATACAATTTGAATACCAAAAATCGTACTTATAATAATAAGACTATAAATATAATGGGGCGACGATAACAGATTGCGAATAAAATGAAGCAATCAGTTTCAGGAGCGGCTGTTTCATTAGGAATTAGAATGTAAATTATTTCGACTCAACGTACCCATCAGAATATCATTAGGGATTTAATTTAGGATTCTTTCAAGGAAATACGCTTAGGAAATATTGGAAAAATTAAAATAAATAAATTGAAACAAAAAAAGGGTTTTTTTCAGAGATACAGTTCGTAGTTATAATTTGTTTTTTTTTTTTAGATTTTTTTGGGCGTCTCCTTTGATTCCGCACAAAGCATAATTATTTTATTTACAGCTAAGTAGTTTTTACTTGTGAATTAGCCCCCGACATCATAATGGAATAAAAAGAATTGTGTATGACATGACTCAGAAAAAATGTTCTAGATAAAATACTTACTTATAAATACCCGCGCCTCATGGAAACTGTCCAAGGGTTCAAATCCCGCTGCGTTAAAAATTTTTATATGTTTTCTTTAAAAAATACTTAAGCTTAGTGTTAATACCTTAGTGTGGATTAACACTTTAAAAATCATCAAAATATGTTCTAGATAATTCTGACTGCAGGTACAATGGGCTATATCAAAAAGACAAATCCGAGTTAATATAGCATATAATATAGCCTAACTATGAATAGGCTATATTTTTTTTAATTATACGTAGTGTCGTAGTTCCAGAGATTAGCACATTCAACTAAATAAACTCTTCAGCTTCATAATATTAGCAAAGATTTTAGCTCAGACCGTTTCACAGAAATGAGATCAACTTAAATATTTTTTATTCAATATATATTTAATTTCCAGTGAATTTTCTTGTATTGAAGTTTGAGACAGTATTGTTTAGCAATAACAATACATTCTCAAATCAAAATTTATTTTAGATTTGCTACTAAAAAAATATTTTCTTTACTTTTCTTCAGGGATTTGTTGCTAAATCAACATGATTGTATATAAATTGCTTTGTAAGAAAATTTTTTTCAATATTTATTTATATGTACGATTGTCGTAGATTTGTGATAAATATTAGAAGACTTTTGAGGGTTTAGGTTTTAAGAATTATTACCTACGTGTGTTACCATAATACCAACAGCTTCATACAATAAGTATAAAAATCTTTTTCAGTTTTTCCTTTTGGTCTGTGCTAATATGAGTTTGTATACGAGCTTATATAGTCGTTGACTTTAACGTACGATATCGCCTCCGTAATCTATGAGAATAAAAAATGCAAGAGTACTACTTACTAGTTTTTCTCAATTTCACGCTTTATCCCGTATGTAACAGGATAGTGAGAGAGAATCTAGTGACAAAACACTTTATTCACTTCTTTACGAATGTATTTAAAACTTTATTTGTCTAGGGACATAACTTTATGCCACATTTCGTCTCACTAAAGCGGGGAAATGAAAATAAATTCTCTTCCAAGTGGGTATCGAACCTTTGATCACCGCAGTAACTTTGGGTTGGTTAGTAACAGTAGTACAAATAAAATATATCAAGAGAAATCCGAGGTAATGCTGACCGCAGAATAAGTACGTTTACGTGATATACTGGAGCTTTAAGCTAAACTCAATAGAAGTTTGCGGTGAATGTTTCGTGGAATCTTGTCGTCGCTCATATTCAACTCTAATTTAGTATATAAATATGTTTTCTTTATTTGATTTCTGGGCAAAGTAGTCTTGAATCAAATTAAAAAGCTCTTATTATTTCTTTCGATTTAAGTGACATTTTTCTATGTTAAGTAAAATAAAATATCTCACTATTAGTTCAGACCATTATTTACAAATACTATGAAAGAAAGCTTATTATACTGTTTAAAAATTTTACAAAGCTTTTTTAGAGAATATAATATGTTACCATAAACATAGCGTGATTCGAACCCGTGCATCTAGGATACCGTCTAAGCGTTTTAAGCACTAAGCCATACGTTCTTATCGAGCTAATTTACATACTAACATATATATAGCAATTTATTTGTAATTGTAAGCACCGTAATAAAATATTATAACAATCCAACTGACAGTTGGATTGTTATAATATTTTATTATGGTGCTTACAATACACTTTATTACTACTTTAAAATAACCTGTTATTTGTTTCAAGCGAAGAAATAAAGTGGCTCTGTTTAGTTGTAAATCAAGAAATGTCATTTCCTAGGTTAGAGACTCCATAATCCCCACTTTTCACCCGAATTTAACTGGGGATTAATCCATAATCCGTAATCGATTGCATTGAATTAATTGCAGTGAGACTGTGTCCCACGATGGCAGAAAAAGCCATAAAAATGGTGTACTGTAATTCTATTTCCTTCAATTGAGTCTACGATGAGATCAAAACATGTGACATGGAAGTATTAACTACCGAATGGATAATTTTGCTGAAAATTCATATTGGATCCGCCGTGGCGCAACCGCCTCTGACTGTAAAACGACGGTTCGATTCCCACTTGAGGAAAACCGAATTACTTTTATTCTTCTTTGGTAACAAGAGAAAACGCGGCGTTGAGTTCCACCACTCAGCACACAGCTTTGAAATGTCAATACTGGAAAGCTCTGCGTATCTTGCTATACAGTGTGAAGCTAAAAAATCATATTTGAAAATTTTATCCTGAAGAATTATTAAATTGGAGAACTAATACTAATTAATATTGTACAAGCAAAGTTACGAGTAAAATATCAGTTACTTTATAACTAACTGGAACAACTACACGTATCTTCAATTTACATTTACTATTTACGTTTCATATAACATGTTTTGTTGAGTGCATCGTATTTGATGTTAATTAAGATGGCTTGAGTGGGTTTGTCTACATATATACAAATATAATACGTATACAAGCATATGTATGGTTAGTATAGGTAAATAGACTGGAGTTGGTTTATTTTATGTTACAATTGTTTCTAATTTTCATACAAAAAAGTGTCAAAAAGTTGATCATTGATAAACTAAAGATAGATTTAGTTCAACTAAATTGCCTTTTTTTAACCACACGCTGTATCACATAGCAGAGTAGGCAGAGGGAACCGTAGGCTGAAGGAATCGGCGCATTGCATGTTGCGTGACAGAAGGCAATGCAGCGGTTTTTGTCTTGTTTCTAGAGCGAAAAAAATTAAAATAATTCATATTACTTCAATTCAAAATACCTCATAGGAATCGAGTCCACAAACCGTCGCGGTTACAGGCAGACGCTGTCGCCTCTACGCCACGACGGTCCTCAATTTACACGTATGTTGTACTACAAAGATAGTCAATGATAAATTTTACTATATAATGTAGGTACTGAGTCATATATAAGTCAGTATATTTAGCTTAAGTAAATATTAACGATGGATGCGATGAGTGATGAAGGTATAGTAGGCTCTACTAATTAAAAAAAAAAATAAGGTATAGTAAAAAAGTTATATGATGCAAATGTGAATGATAAGGGAAGAGAAGACTTCAGTCGTATAGAGTATATAGTCGATGTTACTTCAGGAATGCCTCCATAGTTACATATATTGGACGAAGTGAAAAAGGTTTGCAGGGACCATACCATGAGACGCTCCATTTCTACCATCCCCACGAGGAATAAAACGTACAGTTAAGACAAAGTAAGAATAATGTATACATATACAAATTATCTGTGATGAAAAGCCTATATACCTATATACCTAAGGCTTTAGTTTGAAAGGTTTTAGTTATTTTCTTCAATAGGCGTAATCTAAACATTGTAAAGAGTCGAGTGTCAATAATACGAACACTAAGCAAAGTAAATTAGCGATTCTCACATTCACGCTGAGGGACGTGAATTATAAATTACAAGGTACACTAATTATTCAAACGCTTACAAACTTAGAATTTGTTAAAATTAAGCTTATTCCTGGATATTTCTTACTTGTGAAGATCTGTTATCGTCTTAATATATAAAATAAATCATTTATGGGGTCTTAGTATATGTGTATGTAAGAAATTACACAAATTTAAAGTAATTATGAATTTGCAGGAATTAGTATAAAATGAAATTAAAACAGGATATAATATATACCATTGTATTTAATAATTAAATTGTAACATTGAATTTTAAAAGAGCAGCTGTTGAGTTACTTAACGGCTCTTCTCAGCAGAACTGCCTTCCGAGCTGGTGTGATAGATTTATACTTTAACGATTCAAAAACGATATTTTCAAATTTAATTTAAGATTAACACATTTTTCAAAAAGAACAAGCGTACGCCCCGCCACGTATGCTATACAAAATGCCGTTTAGGTGGTCAAAAACATGATCCCTGACAATGATCTGATAACAACTTCCACTACTGAGGTGGCAGAGCATCTCAGGAGTATGATCACTTATAGTTGGAAAGAGGTGTACGTTCAGAGGTCCTCGCGATCTTGAGGATCACCTCAAATCTGGTAGATAAAGTAAAAGGCCAACACACACTATCAACCAAGTGCCCTATGCAAGAGTGGGTTGAAAGAGAGGGAGGGGGAGACCTCAGTTGATCTTTGAGAATACAGTGCTTCTGATACTGGAGGAAGGTAAAAAGCATGAGAAACCCGCAAACCTTATATATGAAGAAGTTGATGTCTGCAAGAGGTATGCATGCTTTGATTTACCCCACTCACAGTTATTCGTACTTTTGATCTCTTAACGTAATTTCTTCTTAGAAAAACTAATAAAAAAAGTTTCTTTCGCAAGTTCTTTTGTATTTTATATAAAAATTCACACAAAATTGGATAAAACGTAATTTTCATCTAAATGAAACATTAAGTTGATTAAGACGTTTTGTAAGATAAATATAAGCCTTATAATAAGAGATGAGATACTTTTACAAATAAAATACTTTAACAATTTTGAAAATTGGATATTTAATCTCATAATAGGCTATTGACATTGTAATATTAAACACGTCTTGGTAAGATAAAGCTTAGCATTGAATTTTGCCACTCATAGCATAGTGTCTCAACTTTAGGAGAAATGCTGAAAACGGAGAGTCGTGTCTCAACTTCTCGCCCAATATAGACATTGTACGTAACTACGAAATTCAAGATTCGCTCTCATTGGTTAGTTCTCTCTATTTGAGTTTAATTTATTGTTGCAAGAGTTTGTTTTTTGTACAGAATTAGGTTCATATGTTTATTTTACGTTGCATTTACTTTAAGAAATTACACTGAAATGTTACTATAGTAGTAAAATTGTATAGAGCTTACAATAATGTATATTGGGGTCGGTAGCGTAGTGGAACAATAACTTAACGCTATAGTGATTGTACTCACTCAGGGGTATGATTATATATATTATTTTATTTTTATTATCCTCGCTCTGGAAGGACAAAGCGTATTCTGAGCTTCGTAACCATAAACTTCGCAAATATTTTGTCTAGAAAAGACGAACTTTAATAAATGGAACTAAACTCCTTTTTTTAAGCAATAACAACTTCTTTAACAATTGTTGATAATTTACGCTCATATCTGTTGTAAAATACGATTATAGTTAACATTATAATTTTTTACAAATGTAAAAAATCCATCGTGTAATTCTTGAAGATATTTCCTCAATTTGTATAATTATATAAAATACAATATATTATCTGTTACTGAGCGACAGAAACATATTAATTATTAACTTGCAATGCACAACTGAAGTTAATAATTAATATGACAATTTAATTACTAAATTTTCATAGTAATTGTATTATTAAATATATCAGATGATAGGATCAAGGTAGGATTTCCTAAAATTCCAATGGAACCGGCAAAAAAAGTGAAATAGTATTACTCATTTGACGATTTATGTCAGACTTTCTATTGGAGATTTTACTGAAAATTTCAATTTCCCTTTCCACACCCTTCATTCCTGCCTTAAGTTTATTCGTTCTTTATATGCTATCCTTCCTCCTAAAGTCGTTTGTGTTTAGAACAGAATAGAAAATAGTCAATTTGCTTCCCATATATTTCGATATATCGTTAAGAAATCGGCCGCTATTGTGATGCTTGGAGAGTACATATAAAAAAGGTTTCCACGTTATCACGTTTAGAAAAAGTACTACTACAGTCAAACAACGAAAAGTCTCATATTTTGGACATGTATGCAGACATGACCGATAAAAACTCTCATAAATTATAATGATGGGAAAAGTTTCTACAAAAAGGAAAGCCAGAGTCAAGCTTCATCTTACCAAAGACTAGACTAGATGCTGCTAGCTAGATGACTGCCGAATTCTGCAAGTTGGAGATGCATAGCAAGAAGAAGAAAAGCTACTGCTTTGGGTCCGCCAAGCAAGTCATAGAATTTCAGGAATTAAGGAAAACCTGAAAAAGAATGTTTTAACACTTGACCTATTATAATTAAGAATTATAATAGAAATATAAGAATTATAATATAACAGAGCTTTTTCTCTTTGTTGAACTTTAAAAAAAAAATATTTGAATATTACACGAATATAATTTAAGCTTTGGTAAAGCTAAAATGCCAACAACACGGTATAAGCTGTTGATTACATATTCTCGCATAGTTTAGTGATCGTTAGTTCAGGATGCTCGAATAAAATGATATTATGGATACCGTGTTGGGTTTAAGCGTTTATGGTGATTATATTATAGGTTATGATTTTTGATTAAAAAACCGTGCCTTGAATTTCAATGGTTTTCTACAAATGCATTCGAATTCTGGATTTAAAGTGCATGTTATGAGGTCGTCAATTGTGAGTTTCATTCCCACACCGGCACTCTTGTAACAAGACAAAGCGCGGCGTTTTGTTCCACCACTCAAAACACAATGTCTCGATAGGCGGAAAGCAGGGGATAGAGTATCTCAAACCCGGTTTTATCTGCTTACTTTACTATAAGCGGGAAAAAGCGTAAAAAACTTATTCAATAATTTAATGACTGATGTAAATAAAATTATTATATAAATTGTTCAAAGTGTGAACTTGTATAATATCATAGTTGATATAAAGTAATATCCAGTAACCGTAATTGATAAACCGTATTGGTACACGTTTTACCTATCGTGTGCTGGAAATGAGTCAGTTTTCAGATAATAATAATAACTGCAGATCGAAGCTCTATTATACCGGAGCTTCCGAACAGAACAGGTTTAATTATTATAACTGATATGTCATATCGTCTGAATGAAACTGACCTAACTACAAAAATTGCATATTTGCAAATTTAAAATTAAGCAAAGTAAAGTGCGGCGTTGAGTTCCGCCACTCAACACGCAATCCCTCAAAAGGTGGAAAGTGGGGAACGCAGTGCCTTAACACTAAGTTCCTACGGTTCCTACGTTTCCCTCTGCCTACCCAACAGGATATATATATATATATATATATATATATATATATATATATATATATATATATATATAATATATATATATATATATATATATATATATATATATATATATATATATATATATATATATATATATAAAGTAAAAATCTTTTACAAAATTCGACTAATTACCTCATATGCTTACACATTACTAACATAATGTCTATATATTTATATACTAACAGACGTGAATTATACGCCGTATCGTCATGACATCCCTTGATTGCCTGTTGATGGGCATCAAAGAGCTATATGTGGTATATGTAAGATTGTTTTTATTTTATAAGTATATATATGTAATTAATAATGTATATGAACATTGGGCAGAAATAGAGTGTCTTAACACTAGGTTCACTCTGCCTACACTGATTACGCTTAGTCGCAATATATATATATATATATATATATATATATATATATATATATATATATATATATATATATATATATATATATATATATATATATATATATATATATAATATTACTAAATTAATTTTATCGACACATTATTAAATTAAAAAAGCGTAATAAACGTTTCTACCATAAACGATATTTAGAAAAAGAAATCTCACCTCACGATGTATGGCACAAGGTAATCTGTTCAAATTGTCTATTACGGGTAATGGTCCAGATAAGGAGATCCATGGAATTAATTAAAGCGACCTTTTTGACCTTGTTATACTTAATACTTATAGCTGATAGTAAAATTCATGTTACAGCTATGATGGGATCCGATTGCTTGAGGATTAATAGTTATACCGCTTTTAGATTCTATTTATATAGTAATTTTATAATAAAGACTAAAGATGTTCTGGTATAAAATTAGGATATTCAAGTGAATACGAATGTGCGAAATTAGGCTGAACCAACCGACGAATTTACCTCAAGAATTATAATATATATATATATATATATATATATATATATATATATATATATATATATATATACATATATATATATATATATATATATATATATATATATATATATATATATATATATATATATATATATATATATATATATATATATATATATATATATATATATATATATATATATATATATATATATATATATATATAAAGTAAAAATCTTTTACAAAATTCGACTAATTACCTCATATGCTTACACATTACTAACATAATGTCTATATATTTATATACTAACAGACGTGAATTATACGCCGTATCGTCATGACATCCCTTGATTGCCTGTTGATGGGCATCAAAGAGCTATATGTGGTATATGTAAGATTGTTTTTATTTTATAAGTATATATATGTAATTAATAATTTATATGAAAATTGGGCAGAAATAGAGTGTCTTAACACTAGGTTCACTCTGCCTACACTGATTACGCTTAGTCGCAATATATATATATATATATATATATATATATATATATATATATATATATATATATATATATATATATATATATATATATATATATATATATATATATATATATATATATATAATATTACTAAATTAATTTTATCGACACATTATTAAATTAAAAAAGCGTAATAAACGTTTCTAGCATAAACGATATTTAGAAAAAGAAATCTCACCTCACGATGTATGGCGCAAGGTAATCTGTTCAAATTGTCTATTACGGGTAATGGTCCAGATAAGGAGATCCATGGAATTAATTAAAGCGACCTTTTTGACCTTGTTATACTTAATACTTATAGCTGATAGTAAAAATTCATGTTACAGCTATGATGGGATCCGATTGCTTGAGGATTAATAGTTATACCGCTTTTAGATTCTATTTATATAGTAATTTTATAATAAAGACTAAAGATGTTCTGGTATAAAATTAGGATATTCAAGTGAATACGAATGTTGCGAAATTAAGCTGAACCAACCGACGAATTTACCTCAAGAATTATAATATATATATATATATATATATATATATATATATATATATATATATATATATATATATATATATATATTTGTATATGTATGTGTTAATTCCACTAACTTCTACACGATAGATATATTCTATATGCATTTTTAACTCCTTCATACTCATACAAGGAATAAAAATGTAAAAAAGCATAAAGCAGAAGATAAAGAGCTCAATGTGTACACATATGTGTGATAAATATTATTTTATTGACTTATTCCGTTATAATACACACACACAAACACACACACACACACACCTTATTAGTGTAAGTACATATATATATATATATATATATATATATATATATATATATATATATATATATATATATATATATATATATATATATATATTAATCATAATAATACAAACAAACAGAGTATAATTCTCGTAGCTCGCGTAGTATCTATCATCTTATCTACGCCTTATTAGTACCGATTTAAGCGCGTGACATGTTACAGTAGCGTCTTTTGTAATGCCAGTTCAGTACTAAAGGTTATCTGAGATGATATCGCTTGACCTTATATTATTCTAGAGTACGTAAGTTATTCAATTAGAACCGACAAAGCCATGTCTTTAAGAGTTCCGTATCTCAATAGTAAGAATAGAATGATTACAGGATCACTTTATTGTCAGTTTGTCTGTATGTCTAGCTACATCACCAAAAAAACCTATTACAAACTTATATATAGTAGGCAGAGGGAACCTAGTGTTAAGACACTCTGTTTCCTACTTTCTGTTTTATGTAACATTGTGTGTTGAGTGGCGGAACTCAACGCCGTGTTTTTTTATAGCCACAGCGAAGAAAATGAAATTAATTCGTTCGCCTCAAGTGTGAACCCACGAACCGTCGCGTTTACATGTAGACGCTGTACTTCTGCGCCACGATGGTCCTCACAAACACAAACAAACTCACTCATCTGTATCTGTTCACTTCGGTTTTATTAGCTTTTGTAAATAGCATTTCTCTTTAACCTACAATAAAGAAATTGATAGACACTTGACCATTATTATTTTAATAAGCAGGTACACAATATGTACATATAAAAGTACATATAAATACTTACAAGATCACATTACATGGCACTGTCGGGAAGTGTTAATAGGGGGTTCGATTTCCATATGGGGAATACAAAACAAGACGTCACATTAGTTCTCCACATTAAATATGAGTATCTTTGATGCTTAAATAATTATTCATATAATAATAATATTATTATTATATTGTACATTATACTATGTTAGATATACATAGTTATATAGTATGATATTTAAGACAAAAAATATAATAAAAAACAAAACAGTAATATATAACAATAACTATTTATTGACGGCGATGATAAATAAAGATAATTTTAAAGCAATATTAACCGCCTTAAATAATAACCGCGGCGTTGAGTTCCGCCACTCGACACACTACGAGTATCTCAAAAAGTGTTTTGAGAAACAGAGAGAGAGAGAGAGAGAAGTTCTCCTGCCTACACTGATAAGCGAGATATAGCGAGAAACTTAAAGAAAAATATTAATTTATATCATTCAAATACTTATTTTAACATCAATTAAATTAGTGTTTACTATTACGTATACTTGAAAATAACTCGCACAAAAGCCTTATATCAAAAATGAAAGCGAAAATCGAATAAAAATATATCGTCATAATCTGACGTTTGATAGAAGAATAGTATAATTGCATAAGCCAAAGGAAAAAAGTACGTTTCATCTTCATTTCAACATTTCCTAATGTAATAATAGTGTTATAATATAAATCAATTTTGTTTATTGTAGCTTTTTGTTGTTGATTATGAAAAGCTTTAATTAAAGCTTTTTAATTTAAATAGCTATCATTTTTTAAATAAATAGTGTTTGGCTTAAACATGATGGTGTGATGCACCATCATGTTTAAGCCAATTGGTGTCTATTTTTTGTTTTTTTTTTTTTATATGAGAAACAAACAGTACAGTAAATAAATGACACATACAAAATAGAAAATAGTACAAATACAAATTGATTGAGGAAATAAGATCACTTCATATTTATTTATTTACTAACTAAGAAAGCAACATCATATCATCAATTATTAGTAGTAAAGTAGTAATAAATAAAAATTATATAATAAAATAAAACCAAAAACAGTTTTCCATTCAGATATTAAGTACAGTGCTAGCTAGCTCTGTACTTACACTAATAAGGTGTGTGTGTGTGTGTGTTTGTGTGTGTGTATTATAACGAAATAAGTCAATAAAATAATATTTATTACACATATGTGTACACATTGAGCTCTTTATCTTCTGCTTTATGCTTTTTTACATTTTTATTCCTTGTAGGAGTATGAAGGAGTTAAAAATGCATATAGAATATATCTATCGTGTAGAAGTTAGTGGAATTAACACATACATATATATATATATATATATATATATATATATATATATATATATATATATATATATATATATATATATATATATATATATATATATATATATATATATATATATATATATATTTATATATATATATATATATATATATATATATATATATATATATATATATATATATATATATATATATATATATATATATATATATATATATATATATATATATATATATATATATATATATATATATATATAACTATACCGAGCCATGGCGGTCTTCATTCAACATGATAACTAACAGTCGACGCTTGCCATTCGATGCGCTTTTTTCGTTTTTTGCTATTATTTTGTTTATTATATTAATTATTTAGTTCTATTTTCTATTATAGGTTTGTGATTGACTTTGCAATAACTATAGTGTGTTTAATCAACGTGTTTTACTACTTATATGTGTATACTATATACACTTTTAAATTAATGTAGAACATACTCAGTGCTAGCTCTGAGTAGACTTATTCATCACCATCCACACAATATGTACAATCAAGAGATATTGATTTTTTTACTGAGGACTATTTAAACGACGACAATTTAGTGCATCTTCCGCGTTTCATTAATTCGATAACAACAATCTCATACCTTTTTTGTGATATAAATTGAATTTGAAACAAATTGAAACCTGTAACCGCCTTTATAATTTACTTTAGATATTTTTTTGATTTATTTCTTAATTTCGAAGCTTTTAAAATAACAATAAAATAAGTTAACAAATTATTTATATTAGAATTAAAATATAAATTTACACAGACATATTTTATAATGCCAATGTTTTAACACGAAGGCTACATTGCCTCGCTTGTTGAATTCTTCTCCGGAACTTTAAATTGCTTTTTTTCGCACCCATCTTCTCGATTTCACTTCGTTAGAAGCTTTACGTCGTCGACGTGTCAAATTAAATAGGCTTTTACTTTTGTAAGACTTATAATACATCCTAATGGTATAGTGGGATATTGTGGGTTCAATTTCATTTTAACTATACAGCGTCTGAGTGGATATTCGCTGGCATGACGAAGTACGGTGGTAAACTCCAATATGAAACTTGTCAAAAAAAGCAGTGTCAAGCTATATATATATATATATATATATATATATATATATATATATATATATATATATATATATATATATATATATATATATATATATATAAATATATATATAAATATATATATATATATATATATATATATATATATATATATATATATATATATATATATATATATATATATATATATATATATATATATATATATATATATATATATATATATATATATATAATCAATATGATAGAAGCCAAAATTATTAATTGTCTGTGCATACTGTTTTCACTATTGCAGTATGGTAAGTTTCCCTTAATATTTACTTCATAAACAAAAACGGAATTTTAATAAAATTTAATAAAAAATATTTAGAGTAAATCTAAAAACATCGATAAATCGAACAAAGGCACAAACGGTGGGCTAGTATAGAATGAATATTCTATATGAAACATTACAATGAACTGATATTATACAAGTGCAAGTATTTTCCACATAACCAAAGCTACCTTTTATATCTTTTATACATTGTTTTGCAAATGCGAACACATTATGTGACTTCCCCCAGCCATATGTCTTACTAATTGACGTTATCAGACCGACTGTTACTTTTTTATTATTTTTCATACTAAGAAAATACGAGATTTATGCCACACTTCCCTACAAAATACTTATTGTACGTAAATAAGTATATCTTTTAATGTATACATTACATCAGTTGAATGTATAAGTTGTTTTTGTGAATTCAACTGTCACAGTCTATTTGTATTATAAATATTTGTTTTTTTTATTTATTTATTTAAACTTTATTGCACACACATAAAAAAAGAAAACACACACACAAAAAAAAAAAATTATAAATAAATCATTTATTTAAACAAGTTTCTTACAATTCACTAGTGATTGGAGCCTCCTTTTAAGCATGATGTTGCCTGAACCAGAAGAATCCGCTCCTCCATTACCATAAAAATAATAGAAAAGAACAGAATAAAACAGATAGATATAAAATGTATGTGCAAAGGCGGTCTTATTGCTTCAAGCAATCTCTTACAGACAACCTTTGGCAAATGCAGGACTCGTTGATACAGGAATAGGCGAATTAGGCACGGTGCAAATTAAAATAAAATAAAAAAAAGTAATAAAAATAATAATATAAAAAGAACAAAATATAATATAAAATAAAACAAATATATTTTACAATATAATATAAATGCATTCAATAATAAAATATGCTAAATATATACTATAAAATTATATAATTATATACAAAACATACATACATACACTACAAAATATATATATTTAACAAACATATACAAATATATATGTATATAATATAATTGATATTATAAGATATTAAAAATTATATATATTTTACTCTAAATTTCCATAGTGCGGCGTTAAGTTGCGCCATTTTGTTTTAAAAGTGACTAAATAATTGAGAACGAAATGTATTAACAATAGAAGAAGACCTATTTGTCATAGAAAAATATTTTCTTGCTATACAAGGTAAGTAAATATATTCTTATTGTAACTTTCAAGATATTGAATGAAACCCAAAGCTTACTTTGCCTTAACATTCTGTCAAGATAAAGATCGAGATATAAAAACTTAAATATAGAATGATTTGAAAAAAATTTAAATATAGAATGATTTTTGATTTTACAACTTGTCACCACATTCGTGTGACTTGGTTGATTTGTGTCCGTGGTATATTGTAGTGTGCTTCTAATCCAAAAGAGTTTCTAATATCGAAACATGTTAACCAGGTTAAAATAGTTTCATATGATTTTCTTAAGCACCTCGCTTAGTTTAGTCACCAGAGAAAGACAAAGTGCGAGGTTGACTTCTGTTACCCAAGACTCAAAATCTAGTAATATGGGGAAAAAGTAGGGAACGAAGTGTCTTAACACTACGCTATACTCTCTGCCTACAGTGCTAGCATGACGTTATTTATGTATATTTAGTTTAAAAAATGTAATAAAAAAAACATAATTACAGAGGCATAGCGTCTGTCTGTAAAAGCGACGGTTTGTGGATTTGATTATCAAGATTAAGAATTATTTTCGTTTTCTTCGCTCTGCTAACAAAGCAAAGCGCGGCGCTTCCACCACTCAACACGAAATGCCTTGAAAGGCGGAAAGTTGAGAACGGAGTGTCTTAACACTACGTTCCTTCTGCCTACAGCTCCTCTGTATACGAAGCTGGTGAAGCTAGAAAAATAAATGACACAAAATTACTTTCTCGAAATAAGAACCGAAGCCACTACAATTCCGCTTACAATCAAATACTACCTACCCACTGTGCCACTATAGTGGCACACAAAAAAACGGTTATTAACGGTATAACCGTTTTTTTTACGGAATACGGTATAACGGTATAACTTTAACTACAAACGGTAACCGCACGGAAATCGAATCCCAACTCTTTCCAAGTACCATTCAGTTAAGGGCCTTTTTAAACACCTTTGCGTAAATATTCAATGGCACTCGTATTTCAAGGGTAGAGTTGCCACATTTAAGCATAAGAAGTTCTTATATCGAAAAACTACTTGACTCAAGTGTATAGAAAATTAGGGCTAGAATATTTAATACGTGAAGAAAAGCTCAAAGGTATATTTATATTGATATTGTAAGTAAAATATTTTTGCAAATTTAATAATCTTTAAGGGCTTATAAAGTATATTATATTAAAATGTGTGCAGTGGGATAGCATCAGACTATGGATTCGATTCTCCGTTAGAGCAATTAATAATAAATTTGTTCATGCTCTAAAAAGGCATCGATGTGGCGTGATTAATTGATTTTTTTTGTATTTAGTATAGATCATAAATATAAATATGATTTATTTGTACATTATTGTTACAATCATATTCAATATACTTTTTGTATTAATATATTCGTTGGAAGGCGCATCTTTTCCTAGGCGGTCACTGAAAACCATCGTTGGTAGCGTTGGTACTGACTACCGATTGAGTTTTATAGCTCATGAACCAAATTTTATGTCTGCCTTATGAGTGACCTTTCTTTTTTTATTGCGCACTGCTGTACACTTCTTGTTAATAGACCTTGTTATATATATATATATATATATATATATATATATATATATATATATATATATATATATATATATATATATATATATATATATATGTGTATAGGAGCATCATAACTTAGAATAAGACTGTTTGTGTGTTTATTGTTGTATTATTGTTTATTTGTATAGCAATATGTACTTCAAATAAAGCATTTACTTAGTTTTTTTGCTTACTTACATACGTAATGTCTTAAATTCAGGCGAAAAATAGAAGATCATATGAAAATAGAGGAGAATATCCTCTCCATACCCCGAATCTAGGGGCCCTAAGCTAAAAAAAAATGTATATTTCCAACTAGTTCCTAAATTTACGTACCGAAAGGTCGTATTATACTCACAGGTTACGATTAAAAAGTAAAAAACTAAAACCATAACATATGCAACCTACTTAAACTTTTTGCATTAAATATGTATATTTAATTTGGGTAAATATAGAGAGAGAGAGAGAGAGAGACGTCCGGATAGTGGAGATGTCAATGCGTAATGTAATAGTACCAAATATGAACAAGACCTATATACATATAACTCTATTTTCTTAGTCCCTCTAGGACTGTCATTAGTTTATTTCTTATTGTGCTTAATTAGGGACAAAGGGGGGAGCCTGGATAAAGGAGGGGGTAATAACGGATTTTTTTTTTTAGGCAAAGTCACAAGTTCGAGTCGTATCTTTGCTCTACATACAATACGATGGATACTTGCACAGTGCATCCATGGAATGCTAGGGAATTTCTTTACTTCTCTTTTAGTCATCAATTAACAATTTCATATATTTCTAGGTACCTCTTAACTGTACTCACCTCTACAGAGGGCAATAAAACATTGACTAATTCATTAATTTAATTGTATTATTCTCCAAAGATCTATTTCGAAAACTAATTATGTAAATGTAATCAACTGTTTCATTACAATTTGGGGTAATTTTATTGTAGAGGAAATTAATTGATTTGTGAAATATAAGCGATATTACAGGCTTATTTTTTTTAATTTTTGATTTTTTATATCAACCAGGACATAAAGAACAGAAATTTAGGAAAAAATTATGTTTTTTTTTTAATTATATAAAAATGTTTAAATTATATAAAGATTTATTTTGTGCTCACTCATAAAC
Source organism: Dione juno (assembly GCA_037127375.1). Taxonomy (NCBI): domain Eukaryota; kingdom Metazoa; phylum Arthropoda; class Insecta; order Lepidoptera; family Nymphalidae; genus Dione; species Dione juno. The sequence continues at coordinate 4,656,562 of JAXRJS010000092.1, read as the reverse complement.
ATCTCACCTATTCAACGATAGCGGTAATAAATACAATTGCTCGGGGTGGGCGGAGAGAATCTGGTATGGAATCAGGAATCAGAGAGAATCAAGTTTCCGCTCATATTTCTTTGTGTTAAGTGACGTAAGTTGATGCTTCTCTATGTCATATCACAAATATAAAGTTTAAATTTTTTAATCTTCGAGTTCAACATATGGCCTCCCTCTATCATTATCATATTATATTTTTTTTAGAACACTTGTCATTAGTTTATGTTGAATATCTAATTTGTCTTAGTAGGAAAGTTGAAGTTTTAGCCCCTTTAATAAAATAATTATTTTATATAAAATATTTTATTAGATTAAAATAAAATAAGCTTTTATTATAAGTAAACTTTGATATAATGCAAAAGTCAAAACTGCATTTGATTCGGTACAGCCGAAATCATAGTTTGACATTTGTAAGTGTCCCCCAAAATGATTATTATACAACAAATGTAAGAGAAGTGTATATATATATATATATATATATATATATATATATATATATATATATATATATATATATATATATATATATATATATATATATATATATATATATATATATATATATATATATATATATATATATATATATATAGACAAAAAATAATGATTCACGCTAGATAGTCGTAATATTTAAATTAGAGTATCGACTTTAACGATTTTTTTGCGGATACTGAAAATTTTACATTTTGCCACTTACCGGTAGAGAAGCAAAAAGCTTGTTTTCTCAAATCTAAGAAATTTGAAAATTCTCACTCAGGTCGATCATATATCATTAAAGTATATCACAACTTCGGTTAAATTTCTATAAGCAAAAATCAAACTCGAATTTATTATTCGGCACGATTTTAAAATCGTATGCTACTTGTACCAACAAAATTCGTTATATAACCAAAATGGGACCAAATCATGCAATTTTAGTTCAATCCGTCGTAAATGTCTAGTTTATATACAGTACCAGAATTTTATCCGTAAAATTTAACCAATCATTATAAATTAGTAAATGGTATTGGTAAATCAGATGAAGGCTTTTTAAAATAAAAATAAGATGGAAATTGAAAAACAAATGAAAGGCAATAACAGCTTAACGCGTTTTCCCGCATATCATAAAGCAATACCACCCACTATTATAAATATATTTTTTTTATTTCCTATCCCAAAGTTTTTAATTTTTTTTACTGTACTTATATTTGTTAATCAGTAGTATACAGTAAAGTGTAATAAATAAATATAAAAAACACCAATTGTTAAGACAGTCCGTTTTCCCCTTACCGTATAAATTTCAAGAAATTGTGTTGTTGGTTCGCGTAACTAAACACCGCGTTCGGTATACAAGAGTAGGATAACGAATTAATCACTCCCTCACTCCCCCAAATGGGAGTCGAACCCGTAACCACCGAGTTTACAGTAAGACAATGTTAAGACAAACAAATTGACACTCAGATTTATTAATATACATTTGGAAATTAATAATACAAATTATATTTACTCTATCGAGTTCGTGTAATGATATAAATAAATACCGTCGACGAGGCTCTCACTTGACGATCATAAATACGAGTAAACCGATGGACGTCTGCCTGAGGTTTTTAATAGCTTTTTCTTTATGAAAGTAGATTAAATTTATATAATTTTAGTTATTTGTATTGTATCGAAATTTTATGTCAGAATTATTGAATAACTAGCTTTTAACTGCAGCTTCGCTTATAAAGCTTGTAAAGCTCGTGGTCAAAGGAAAATAACAAAGAATCGTGTATAACGCATGACGTGACGTGTTCTAAACATCCAACGAAACTGACCACAGTTACTATGGGTGGCTTTGAAGCGGATACGTGATATAGAATTTCTTGATAAATGGTAAAAATAAAAAGAATTTTCAATTCAATTTTCAGCACTATTTTTTAGTACAGTACTATTCTATAAATCCTTGATAAATAATAATATTTTTTGGCACTTAAATGTGTATACATGCGTATACATTCCTTATTTTTCTTCTATTTGGTTAGTTAGTTTTTTAGTACTTCACGCTGTATTCTGTATCAAGCAAGGTAGGATGTATAAAGCAAGCAAGGTAGGCAAATGGATGATCGTGAAACTTAATTCCCCACTTTTCGCCCAAAGAATTTTCAAAAGCTCAAAGTTATTTAGAATTTCGTCGAAATGTCAACCCAAATAGTTTAACGTGCGAGAAAAAAGCGTAGGTTGGTGACGATATATTTTTATGAGCCACCAGAAACCATGTGGGAAATCGTTAGCTGCACAAGCCCGAAGATACATGTAGGTTTACGATCGGAAAGCTTTTACTGTAATTGTCACTAGTAGGAGTATGCAACGTGACATAAACTTGGGGTGTAAATGGTAAAAAGTTGGCTAAGCGCGAGCCAGACTCTCGCTCTAAGGGATCCGTATCAATTTTATGATTGCAGGTCAATGAGTTTACAAATAGTTATTACAAATGTAGGTTTGAATTGGTTTATTTTAATATCTTTTTTTGCCCGTTTTTGTGCTTATATTTCTTTCTAAATTGTTTGATTTTAGTTCAACGGGAAGTATAGGTTAAGAATTTCATATAAAATGCGGTAAAACAAAGGATAAAAGCTCTTGTCTTTTGATTACGGTGACTTACAAGTTTTACATAGATACTTCCACGCAATCTTTAGAGAAATGTACAACAAAATAATTCAAAATATGAAAAGTATTTTTTAAATTGAAATCTTTACCATTTTTATTTTATTGAAGATGTTTTTTTACAGATAGTAAGACAAAATCAGCATCAGGACTACCGGCCATCTAGAATAGCGGCTGCGGCGGCATATATATTGTTATTTTTATGAATATATTTTTAATAGTATCAAAACCCTCCGTTCTCCACTCTCCAGCTATTCCATTAACTTGAAATGTGGAAATTGACACCGCATTTTGTATTGCGTTGTCAGCGACGGAGTTGTTAAGTATGATAGTTGCTGTTTTAAAATAAGAAGGAATCTATTCACTCTATGTTGGGTGGCGGATATCAACGCTGTACTTTATATTGCCAGAGTGGGTAAATGGCAATACCTCAACCCCAAGTGGGAATCAAACCTACAACTATCGCGCTTTTCTGTAAGACACCGTCGCAAGCGTTCTATTAATAATATATTAAACATTATATTACAATTCCGCATATAGGTACACAAAATTGAACGTATTTAGGATTTTTATTTTATTAACGATATCAATATTTGTTTTAAAATGGCAAAAATATTAAATAAACTATTACTTTGATAGTTATCTCTAACCTTATATATTATATATAAATTTCTAAACGTGTATGATGAAAATTAATTAATTAACTAACTGATCGTTGTCTGTGATGACGTGGTGTGATTTGTAAATTTTTTGTATGTCTGTCTGTCTGTGCATTTGTGCACACTTATCTTAGAAATGGATTTACCAATTCTAATGCAGTTTCACTATTGTATTATGGTAAAGTTTTTTTTTAATAATTACAGTTTATTTCATTCGAATCGATTCACAAATAAAAAACTAATATCAATTTAAATTATATTGTACGACAAAATTGCTACAAAATAATTGGTTTATTTGTTCAGTTAGTTTACATAATATATTAATATTTTAATAAATAAACTAGAAACCAAGACCATCTTTGACTAGACTCGTCAAGAATAATATAATTGCTAAACGCTAAATTGGCACCAACAAGCGCTTGTATGAAACAATTAACATCCCAATACTATCATAAATTGTCATCATATCAATTGAGACTTCTCCACTTGGGAGTGGTGTCAAAGAACAATTAATTTTGATTCATACGCCAGACGATGCAAGTTAATTTTTCAGTTAAAGATACTAACTAATTGATATATGTAAAGCTTAGAGCTTGTTTTTAGCTTTATGTAGTACCTCAAATGCAAAAACAGAAATACTTATATAATTAATATATTTTCTTATTTTAAACTAACAGATATATAATCAAGAGATATATATATATCTATATATATATATATATATATATATATATATATATATATATATATATATATATATATATATATATATATATATATATATATATATATTTATATATATATATATATATATATATATATATATATATATATATATATATATATATATATATATATATATATATATATATATATATATATATATATATATATATATATATAGAGAGAGGAGAGAAGAGAGAATTATTTTCTTTTATTATCCTTGCTCAGTAAAAGGACAAAGCGACAAAGCAAAGATCTACTACTTAACACAAAGTGTCTCGAAAGTCGGATACAGGAAAAGAAGAAAGACATATCCTGCTATATGCGGTATATATATATATATATATATATACCGCATATAGCAGGATATGTCTTTCTTCTTTTCCTGTATCCGACTTTCGAGACACTTTGTGTTAAGTAGTAGATCTTTGCTTTGTCGCTTTGTCCTTTTACTGAGCAAGGATAATAAAAGAAAATAATTCTCTCCTCTCTAAAAATAATTAATTTGGACCTAACAGTATTGGCATAGATAAAATCACATCATATTGTTGTGTTGAATATATAATTTTACTATTGATTACCTATATTACCTTTCCGATACCTCCACTTTAAAGACCGGCAACGCACCTGTAGCACCTCTAGCCTTACATAGAGTCGTGAGTGACGGTGATCACTTACCATCTGGTGACCTGATTGCCTTATCTATACTATAAAAAATATTATTACGAACTACAATTTTCCATAATTTCCCGCACATAGTAGGGTAGGAGGCAGAGATGACACCTGAGTGGGAATCGATCTCGTAACTGTCGCTTTTCCACTTAAATGCTATGCATCGGCATAGCATCGAGTTTCAACTTATTACTTCAAGTGAACAAAATATTTTGAATATAATATAAATATAGTATTAAAAATGATTTAAAATAATACTAATTAGCTTTCCCGCTTTGGAAGGACGACGTTTGAAGGTAAGTTCCGGTACATTCAATATGCACTTTCTCGAATTCCGCGTGAAAAAAGAGAATGGAGTGATTTTACACTATGTTCTATTCAATTTCCAAGAAACTAAAGATTTTTTTTTAAATTTAATTAAAATTATTATATTAAAGAATTAAAAGTAAACTGTAATTACGTGAAAATGTTACTAATGTTCAAAATGAAACAGAATAATACGAGGATAGCGTGTTGAATTGTAATTGTTTGTAGCTTTCAAGATTATATCGACGATTTAAATTGAATTCTAAAGAAAGTTTAAATAGAACTTTTTTTATTAATATGTATCAAAGCATTCAAAAGCTTAAATAACGAACGTAATAATTTATTTTAATTTGCTTTTACTTATTGAAAATAACATTTATTTGTCTATATATACGTCTATATAATAATAAATAGAAGCCTTAGTTCTAGGTAAGAATTCATTTAAAATTAACGTAAAGATTGAGTTTTTATGATCAATATTAATTCTAATAATAATTCTGTATTAATAGCAATATAAATAATATTAATGATAAAAAAACAATATTATAAAATAAAAAGGGTACGGAACAAGTGTATGTAGTGTAAATTATACTTCAATAAAAAAAGGAAAAAAGAAAAAAAAATATATATATATATATATATATATATATATATATATATATATATATATATATATATATATATATATATATATATATATATATATGTATATATATATATATATATATATATATATATATATATATATATATATATATATATATATATATATATATATATATATATATATATATATATATATATATATATATATATATATATATATATATATATATTTAGAGGTAGGTGGGACTTTGTGTTATGATCTAAGTATAATCTTTTGCCAATAGAGAATATTATCTATACATTAATATATCATTTTTAAAATGGAATGGAATGGAATTTTTAATTATCATTTTTAAGTGGAATCCCCACTCGGGGAGGATTAATTAAATATTTTCATTTTCTTCGCTCTGGCAACACGGTAAAGCGCGGCGTTGAGTTACTTCACTCAACCTACCCTGTTACTTGCGGGAGACAGTGTCAAGCTGTAATAATAATAACAACGGTTTTTAAGTTTTATACTACCCAAAACAAAGAAAACCACTTTCAGTAAACATATAAAAAAAAACTTCTACCTTAGTTTACTATTTTAAGATTTCCGTATTAAGTTTCAATTTCACAGTCATTTTAGCAAAAACCTAGCTGTCATACTATCGGTACTATACGGGCGAAAATATGAAATGTGTGTACCGAGAGTGTTTCTAAGTTATATAGCGAAAATCAATTTGGAGAGCGCCGACTCATGAAATTGCACACTGTCGAGTTGTATACTGGACATTGGTTTATTTAGTATCTGTAGTTCTATAAACAGAATGTAACAAATATGTGCGAGTTTGTTATTGGATATGAAAATATGGCCATTTGAAATAATTATATGATCATCTGTACTATATATCAGATTTAATTCCTTGATTGAACGTTAGAGCTTACAAAATATTCTTATTAAAAGCTTTCGTGAAGCTTGAAACATTATCTTGTTACCAACGCCATGGTAATGGGTTCGAAGTATTCGACGAAATGAATGCTCTTCATTTCCTCACTTTGTCATAACAAAGTGTGTGTGTGTGTGTGTGTGTGTGTGTCTGTGTGTGTGTGTGTGTGTGTGTGTGTCACTCAAAATAGAATTTTAGTATATGCGAAATAAAAAAGCCGAAAACTAAATAAATCCTCTGCTAGGTGTCGGCATGGTAAAGAAATAATGCTTTATAGAGGAAATAAATATGATTCAAATCCGCAAGACTCTAAATTAGTTATTCTTCTGGTCAGTCTTATAAATTATATATGTACCTACTCTAATCAGAACGAAATAAATTAAAACGAAATATAAATAAAAAAAACATAGTGATGTGTCACTATTATTCTTACTCATTATTCTTACTCATTATAAAATATAATAAATTTATACCTATATTTAAAGGAAAGGTTCTTGAGGGGCGGCCGCGAACCGGATGACGCTTAGTGGGTAGATCTCTAAGCAGTATTGACGATCTGCTCAATATTACTAGACGCCGCTTAATGGCTTTCGCTTGCTGGAAATTATGATGAAAAAAACTTCGAAATATATAATTCTATACAATAACGAAATATTCCATACATTTTAACCAAAGAGACAAACAGACTGACAAAAACTTAAAAAGTCAAATATTCATATTATACATTAGTCTATTAGTGTTTTAACATCTCTCTACATCAATATTTCGTAAATTTTTTGTATGTACAGGCACATTTTTTTGTTATTTTATTATAATATAGAAGATAATAATAATAATAAAAGCAATTGAAGGAATCCATTTTAAAAACAGATTTTCAACATTTATTACAAAACATAGTATTTAAATGAACCTTTTAGTTTTAGTTAGCTCACTGTGGAGTGAGATTCTAATTGGTCAATTTAGTATTAAGCTCACAATATATTTATTGAAGTAGAAGGGGAACTAATAGACTTAAATTAACTAACCTAAAGCTGAGTAGATTTATTTTACACAGTATAGTATATTAATATGGATACGCGAAATTGTGAATTTGACATTTCGTAGAGAATAAATTATTTGATTTGCCTCGCTCTGGTAATAAAATCAAAACGCGGCGTTTAGTACCGCGATGTTTCGAAAGGCGGAAAGTGGCATACGGAGTGTCTTATCTCTAGTTATCTCTACCTACACTGCTATAGAAAAAATGTATTAAAATTAATATTATTTAATACCTGTAATAGCATACCAAGTTTGATCACGATCAAGAATTATGTTCCTTACGTCGAGTGGTGATTATTTCTCTTGATAAACATAGTGCGTCGTTATATTCCGCTTTTAAAAACGCAATGACAAGTTGAATTTGGGCGAAAAGTAGAGAAAATTCTTCTTTCTATCTATCTATCTATGCTATGCTACGCTTTATATTAAAGCGAATAAAAAACAAATTAAACTACAAATGTATGTATATTAGTTCACATTATTTTAATAACTTTAATAACTTTTACTTATGAGGTTATAACTTCCCTGATCTTTGTATCCCGCAATGCGCGGAAGATTCGTTAAGATAAACAAAAAATTCCATATCAAATTTTCCATAGCATTCTTCATAATAGACATACTTTAATGATTAATTATGTATTGATAAAGAAATACACAAAGCAATCCAGGCCGTCGCGTCATGGCGGAGCGTCTCACTGAAAAAGCGACGGTTTTGAGTTCGATTCCCACTCTAACCCACCTATTCCCTTCACTCTTACAATATTGTACGTTTCTAAACAGTAATGAATGATTTTTTTAAGTTTGTGTTTATTTATTACTAGCGACCTGCTCGTGGCTTCGCCGCTTAAGTAAACTGAATTGACACATTGTACACGTTCAATATACTCGTTTTTACTATAATATCAATATTTTTTCTCAAATAAAAGTAGCCTAAGTGGCTCCTTATTACATCAGCTACCTATAAGTGAAAGTCCCGTCAAAATTGATCCAGTCGTTTCAGAGATTAGATAGAACAAACAGACAGACAGACAAAAATTGTAAAAATATTATTTTGGTATATTTCGTATATACCGTAGTAAAAAGCGGTTATTTTAATATTACAAACATACACTCTAATTTTATTTATTAGTATAAATAACTAAACTTTTAATCATCGCGCTCGTCTTCTATTTAACAACACAGCCTCTATTTTATAGGAAATGATCTGAAAACAACCGACACTATCAAAATACAATTGTTAGTCTCAAAGTGAACTCCGTTATTATTCAACGGATCTCCTCGTTATAAATGTTAAGCAGTACGAGTACAGTTAAAATGGATTATTTCGGCGAGACCCGGATCGAGTTCAGAATTTATAGTTGTTTGGTGGCAGACGTCTTATAAATTGAATTCGACATTAGCGTTTGTCGAGCGGTCAATTAGCTCAGTTTATTTTAAGACGAATTTCATTTATCTATTACTATTTTTCTATTTCTTTATAAAAAAAAATTGCTTCACGCTATTTCCCATAGATAGCATGGTAGATAATTAGTAGCATGGTAGAGAATTCCTTCCGATCCTAGCTAAGAACACTTGTTAAGACACTCCACTTTGTTTCACGTTGCCCAACTTTGGAGACAATTCATATCAAGTGGTGAAACTCAACGCTGCTATTTATCTTCCTACCAGAGCGAAGAAATTATATTATTTATGAGAATCGAACCTACAACCGTCGCGTTTACAGTTAGACGATGACGCTACGCCATCACGGCCCATACCTATATTAAAGAAAAGTATATATAAGTTTATTTATTTTTGAATTTCCCATATATTTTCCACAAGAAACACTATAAAGTTTGAACATAACCGTAACATACTGCGGTGTGGCGGCGTTGAAATATTAGTATCATAAAGTAGGTGTGTCTGTTTTATTATTGGTACAGTACCACTAGAGTACAGATAGTCTATCATACTTCTAGATAATCATTTTTTACTAAGACTTAAGAAAGGTTATAGAATTGTAGTTTTTATGATTGTTTTCAAATATTGTATACAAATATAAATTTTCTAGACATTTTGTATGTATTATATAAAGATATATTATATTTAATTTATATTGGAATTTATATTCTTAAGGCACGGATCATAAGATTATAAACATTTTCCTTTTGAAATTCTGTTCCTTGCCACTTGAATTAAATAGACGGTTACTTCTGCATTGAAAAAAACATTGAAAAGTGTTTATACACACAAAGATCGTAAGTTCGATTCCGATTTCAGGCAGTGTCTATATTTGTTTTATGATGTTCAGCGTTGGGTTACGCATTTGATTATACTAAGAAGGAAAAACAAAAGATTATATCACAAGGTACTTTGTGTTTAAAAAAAATCATCTACAATAAATTTAACACCAAGGTTGCATTGTATCGTAAACAAAGTAAAATATCGTTGCCACTTACTTGAACGATCTAAATATATTTACTTAGGTCTACCCCGAAATTTATACGGTCACCGGCACCCACGGGCCCTTTCACTCGTTATACGTTTTATTAAGAAATTGCGAAAACGTGTCATAATTTTTTGAAGTGAAATATTTGTTTAGGGACCTTAGAGTACACCAATATACTTTTAATTATCTTTAAATTTGTATAATAAAGCTAGCTGGTATAAATTGGACAAATTAACTGAAATATTCAGTAGAAAAGCTTTTTGTTGAGTAAAATTATAGCGGAAGTCAGCGCCTCTTAGATACTTGGGCGATGTAAATTTACTTTTGTCTTCACGATTTATGGTGTATATAGCAGGGTAGGGAGAGAGAACTGTAGACAGAAGGAACCTATTGTTAAGACACTACGTTCCCCACTTTCCATTGAGGTATTAACTATTTAGTGGCGGAACTTAACGCTGCGCTTTGCCTTGTCGCCATTGGGAATCGAACCCACAAACCATTGCGCTTACAGGCACAATGACAGACGCTGTGTCTCTGTGCAACGAAGGTCCTCTGCGTCACGGTGGCCTCCAAATACTTTCTAAGTATATTATAATTTTACAATAACTTAAATTGTTAACCCATTTGTTTAAGATTATTAAATATTTTGGATCCAAATTTCTAAGTGAACATATATTTTTATCCTTTTATTATTTCAATATAAGTTAATTTATAGAGGATTTTGAAGGCAGCGTTAATAAGAGAGTTTCTAATTTGATTAGATACAGGATAGGGTTTCGGACAGTCTTGGCGTATGACAATAATGTGCCTTTATAAGGCTACTTAAGCCTACCCCTGGACCGCAAGACGCAGACACCGCTCCAATCTCCTCTACCTTCAACGCAACGCATGAAAAGCCTATAGCATAAAGCCAGTAATTACTATTTTCGCCTAATCTGTAGAAATTACCGCCGTAGCGCTATATAGCGTCAGTCTGCAAACACAACGGCTTGGGTTATATTCCCTCGGGTGTGCAGTAATAAGGACAATAGTGGTCAGGTAATCATCAGGTCAGGCAATCAGCGGGACAACCGTAATCTCCTCCGTGAAAATGTCATGTCTCAGAAGGAGGCTGCTGAGCGAGATTGGGAGAGGACCAATCCTTCTCCTCACAGCTTAGCTAAGCTTCCCGGACCATGGATGAGTACACTGAGGAATCTGCTGAAATAAAGAAGTCATCTCCGTTTGTGAGAGTAAGAAGGGACAATTTCCCAAAGAGAGCTTCGTGAAGGTGCAGGTCATCTGGAGGAGCTCAGGAGGATCATTTTTCCGGGTCGGTAACTGCAGGGGTGAGTGGAAATCCCACATATCCTGGTCTCCGCTAGGACTTGGTATCTTATAAAGATTTCCCCTGCGTCACCAAAAAAAAATGATTTCCACTCGGGTGAATGAACTGTTTTCATTTTCCTCACTCCGGAAACAAGACGCAGCGCGGTGTTGAGCTCCGCCCCAACATCTTACAATGTCTCGAAAGGTGGAAAGCGGGCAACTGAGTGTCGTAGTACTGGGCCCCCTTTGTCACACGTCATTACGTCATATCAGCAGTCATAGTTAATAAAACCTCGCACAAGGTTTTTTCTTTCTTTTTATATCCTTTTTAAAATAAATACTTGGCTCTACTTATCAAGTACATACATATAAAGCTTTCTCACGTGACCTGAATATTTAATGTGTAATGTGGGAACTTACCGCATTCACGCCGACGAGTGTTAAAGTAAACTCTCCTTGCTCTTTATTAACTGTTATTTTTAGATAGTAGATGAGATAATATAATAAAATGAAGCGGTGAGTAAATAAAAAAAAATTTGGATTCATTCCATTTTAAGGCTCGTTGTTTTAATAAAACACAGCGTTAAATTCTGCATTCTAAATAATTACGTTCCGCTAAAAAAAAAGCGAAGTGGAGACCAAAGTGATCATAATGATGATGATTGACAGCAATTATATATGTTTATATATTTAAATTAATGTGTATATATACATAAAAGCTTGCCAAGACGAGCCAAGCGAAGCACAAGTCTCGGCAAGGAGGGTGTTGTAAAATATTTTTTTGCCCCTGTGTACTGCATGTTTACTATTCTATTTGAAAATTCCTATAGTAAATTCCTATAGTAATTCCTAAAGTGTAGAGTTTGTGGAATTAGGGCTTTTAGAATTACAATGTTGGCTCTACTTTAATATTATAAGTTTTTAACAGTGCGAGCCATCGTCTTAGTAATATTTTATATGAAAATGTTTTTGGTGGGAAAAGTTATTCAAATTTATACAACGAAAAAAAAATGTTATTAATTAAAGTCCTTTGCTGAAAAACTCATCGAGTCCGTTAATTATAGCGTTCCGAGCGTGCCAGTTCACGTGCCGCATCATTTCATCAATGTTGTATGGAGAACGTAGTAATTTGAATTTATCGATTTTTCAATATTTTTTATGGGAACTGTATTGAATTAATTTATTTTTATACAGACAGACAGACAATCATTCTGCTACGTGACTTTTTTTTCTGCTATCGATATATTAACTGAATTTTTTTCAAATCTTTATGACATGAAGACACCACTTTGTTTTCTGTAGACATTGCTTGTTGAGTAGCGGAATTCAATAATTAAAGCTTTTTGAGTGGAAATTAACAACGGCCAAGCTTTCAATCAGACGCTGTTCCACTGCGCCATTACCGCTTTATCCATATGTTTTATTTAAAAAAAAACACGAATTATTGGATTCATAGATTTAGGGGTAAAAGTTTTATAATCTGCTTGACGAAGGACAGTGAAGTTAAATTAGTTTCGCTGGATGACAGGAGATAGATATTAGGTTGGATGACACACTTTATTTGGATAATTCCTTAGCTTTAATAAATAAATATGAAAAAATCCACTGTGAGACTAACTACTACGTAATTAATAAAAACAGCTTGCATTTTATCAATTTATTCTAGAGAATACCTATAAATAATCCAAGTTCAAGTTAAAATTTCATATAAAATTCAACAAATAAAGAAAACTTCAATTCTTAAATAAGCCTTAATATAAGTTCTGTATTTAAGCTTAAAAGTATTTACAGGTTCAAGTGTTTAAGTGTTAGAAAATGAAACAAATATTAGAAGGTTGACGTTGATATTTTATCTATTTATCCTACAGACACTCTACTTGCCACCTAATTTTATGAAACATTGTTGATTGGCGGAACTCAACGCCGAGCTTTGTCTTGTTGAACCAGAATGAATTAAATGAAAATAATTCATACCCCCGAGTGGGAATCGAACTCATAACCATCTCGTTCACAGTCAGAATCATATTATCATATCACGTTATCATTTCCTCTATTAGCTTCATAGCAGTATATTAGTGTCCTAATTACCATAATAGTTAATTAATTCAGTAATTAATTAAACTATAATTAATTTATATAAAAGTTATAATGTAATATTATATTATTTAAGCCACAAACACTGAGTGTGTATTGCCATTTAGGCCAATACTCTTTATTGTATGTAAAACAATAAAATAGATTCAAATTTGACACAAATCTGATATAAAATTGAAATGGGGCCGATATTTAAGTAATTAAAACATATTAATCAACTTAGAACGGAAGTTGTAGCGCAGTGGCGTAATGTCTGACTGTAATCGCAGCGATTGCGGGTTCGATTACCGCTGGAGGGAATTAACTATTTTCATTTCATCGCTACGGTGAGGAAACAAAGGCGGCGTCCAGTTCCGCCATTCACGACGCAATGTTTCGGATATTGGGCGGAACGTGTGGATGTGTTTAAACATTAATATTTCTTTCCTGAATCGGTGTAGGCAACAGCTCTCATGCCATCATGTTCTTCACTTCTTATAGTTACCAGCCGTCAGTGGTCAACCCACATAGCAGCACAGCATCTTCCACACTAGGATTTATTTATTTAAAAAAAAATATTATTTGTGATAGACAAAAACTATTTTATAAAATGGTGACTAATTGTTTTTTAACAAAACTGGACGTTAAATATTTGTTTGTTCTGTAAGTTTTCACAGTGATGTCCTTTATAATACATATTTTATATTTAACCCGATATATTTACTTAAATTTCTTAAGTTCGCGCGTTAGTTACAGTAAGCAAAGATAACGTGAAGTAAGATAATTTCCCGCTATTTGTCTTCAGACATTGCTTGTTGAATGGCGGAGCTTAACGCCGCGCTGTATATACTGGAATATTATTGATATATATATATATATATATATATATATATATATATATATATATATATATATATATATATATATATATATATATATATATATATATATATATATATATATATATATATATATATATATATATATATATATATATACATATATATATATATATATATATATATATATATATATATATATATATATATATATATATATATATATATATATATATATATATATAATCTTATATATTTATAATAAATGTGGAAAACCACGTCAAAAGTTAGTATCTTTTGACCTAAAATTAAAAGCATTCCATGATTTTCCATAATAAATCGCGAATAGAATGAAGCAATCAGCTTCAGGCGTGGCCATTTCATTAGTATTAGAATATTAATTATTCTGACTAGATTTAGCCATCACAATAGAATTTTGAGAATATTCATTTACTACAATATATTTGTTTTGTTTTTAAATAGGTAATGTTTAGGATAATTGAGTGTTATTTATGAGTTGTTTTCTTCATATTTTCAAATTAGGTTACATAAATAATGTAGTCGTACAGAAGCTTTTTCGGTGCAGTGGTCCAGCGTCTGACTGTAACGCTGACTGACTGACTGACTGACTGACGTGACGGCACTGAATCAAGATGTAGAAAAGAGAGAAGATAATGCTTGTCGTTGAATTTCGCTACTTAAAACGCAATATATTTACAATTAGACTAAAAGAAGGGAACGGAGTTTTTTGACATTAAGTGTCAAACTGACTGCTATATACGGAACGAAGCAAAAAATGTTAATAATATAGTCATAGTAGGGTAGGTCAAATTTAAAACATCGCTTGTTAGTTTGGGAAACCTAAAGTAAGGAAATGAAAACTGTTAAACATTCACTACTATCCAGCGTAGGGTATTATTAAAATAAATTGTTATCTATATTATTATTCAAATAAATTGTTATTCGAATAAAATTTTATTCGTCACATATTTATTCGCGAATAATTTCGTTTACTAATAATTTATTCGTTTATTTTTAGGTTTTTATTGAACTATATCGTAATATTTTCATTTGCGTCATGGCAGTTGCCGTCATTTTTTACTTTTTTGTTAAATTGTATGTTAAAGACACTTATCACTTATAAGATGAATTGGTGTTATAGGTATTACGGCAACAAAATGCCTCATTTATAGAATTTAACTATTTGAAAAACATAGCTGATGTGTTTTTGTTGTGTTTTATTATTTTAAATTTCTCTTTAGAAAAATATATTTATAAAATACCATATAGCATTTTTTTATAACACCGCTATGATACAATTAAAGACTAGTAATGGAAACGAATAATAAGAACTACTCACAATTGTAAATATTTTATAATTAAGTACATATTAATATTTTATTTAAAACTATTATTTAATGTTTAATTTTTATTCATTAAACACTAACGAAAAATAATTTATCCGTTATTGGAATATTTTTTATTTGGATAAATTATTTATAATACTTTTATAACTATACAAATAAATTATTCGTTCGAATAAATGTTGCGAGACTCTGCTACTATCACGTATACAGTCCAATGGCACAGTAAAGAAATATTGTGCCATGAAACCATATATTATATTACATTTAATATAACGGAATTCGAACCCACTCCTCATATATCTTATCTCTCGATATAAGAGGTGCGGGTTCAAATTTCAAATATTCCTACGTTTTTTTCTTGAAATATTTTGGAGTTTACATATCCAGTTATAGAATAAACATTTATAAATATTAAAAAAGTTAAAGTTAATCTTTCTAACATGTATCATAAGCTACAACAAAATAATTTAAGCATGTCTTCAAGTACTACAATTTATGCAAATTTGAACATCTATATAAAGACTGTAATTTTGGCCACGCCATCAGGCAACACTTTTAGAGCACATTTCTGTTTAACCAAATTAACTACAGCAGCCTATCATTACATCGTCTCATAATGTTCCTACTTAATAAAATACGCCATCACTATCAAGCTGAAGCCCCTTATAATTTACCATAGAATGCTCTGTCGAGACGCCTTAGGCTTGTACACACTGAAATTTTAATACTATAACATAATATATAGTATTTATATTTTTTTGTAAATCGTACTGAAAATACTTTCTCCTACTTCTATTTTGCCAAATATTGCAGGAATGTATGGGACATAGGAGGGTAGGGTAGGAGAACATAGTGTCAAAACACTACGTCCTCTGCTAGTAGCAGAATTCAACACCTCTCATAATCTTACAAGAGCGAAGAAATGAAAATAATTAATTTTATTGGGAATAGTTTGAAGATTTGTATGAATCTAAAAATGAGCTCCTATTAATATATAGCTCATACTGGACGATCAACGTAACATAACGCTCGAGGTAAAGATCAAATTATACACTAAATAGAATTTGTGATAAAAGTCGCCTATCTGTTGGCGAGCTTAGAACAAAGGGCCATAGGTAATAAAATCATAAGTAATACATATATAAGGAGATTCCTTTTTACAATATTGAAACCAATATGTACCTTTTTGTACTTGTCCCTTTTTTATTTTTACCTTCGTTCATTTTTTATATATAGTAGGGTAGCTAAAGGGATTTTAGACATACATATTAAGTAGTAATTTATTGATATTATTATAAAGATGAAACTTCAAAATTAAAAATGTAGATATTGAGGACGCTATGGAAAAAATTATAATTAAAAAAATATTTTCCTGGCTTGAGTTTATAATTTAAATGTCTTATTTTTGTAGCATCACGCTGTATTCCGCATATAGCAAAATAGTCAGAGGGAGGAGGGAACCTAGTGTTAATACACTCCATTCTCTGCTTTCCACCTTTCGAGACATTGCGTGTTGAGTTGAGTTGAGCGTTGAGTGACTCAAAGCCGCGCTTAGTCCCGTTACCAGAACGAGGAAATGAAAATAAGTAATTCTCCCCAAGTGGAAATCGAAACCACAACCGAAAACATTAGAACTATTTTCTATTGAGTGGCGGAACTCAACGCTGCTCTATCAAGCTTGATGTAAAAAATATACAAAGGATATGATTTTTGTGCATTTGGATCGTATACACAATCATGGCGTTTACAATCCACTCTGCCATGATGCATGACTTCAAAATGACCTCTAAAATTGCTAAATAAATCTAAATAAGAAATTCGACTTAGTATACTTATACAATATCAAAAAGCTCTAGTTAAATCTATACCTAAAGTACTAAAGCCTTATATAACCCCTTTTAAATACGTTATTTGATAAAATCTTAACCACGTTAAACAAATAAAATCACACTATACCGGTACGTCCCCATACATTCATATACATTCTTCAAGTACTATGTACTATATTGTAAATTCAATGGAACAGCAGTTCTGAGTAGAGTATTAACACCGTTTAACGGCCCTTCTAAATTTGTACACACGTTTTTTGTGTGCGCGTTTATTGACCAAGAACTAAGGGTTGGGTTGGGTTAACTTATGGGATTTTACAGTATTTTTAAAATAAAGTATTGATTTTTTGGCAGATATTATTTTTGGGAAAATTTACAATTTGTTATTGACTATATATAACGCTGTTGAGATGCTTGGTTGTATTCGCGATAATTTTGGGTTCCATATCTAAATAAATTTATTTTAGGATTCCGTATCACAAATTAATAAGTATGTCTGTCCGTCTGTCAACATAGTTTTTGCAAGAACGCGTGGACATGAGGATATTAAAAATTTCGTTGATCCGTAACTACGTAATTCAGAAGGAGTCAAAACCTTATAGTACATAATATAAAGAAAATTGGAAATTTATAGGCACATAAAAACCATTACAAATTTATATCTATAGTGTATTTCAATCTATATTTATAATTTATCATGTTTGTATTTGCCGTTGATATTAAATAAAATTGGCATTAATTAAAATAATCTTGACTAGTTGACATTAATTAAAATTATCTTATACATAAAAGGTAACGTGCTAGGACTTTTTCCACGTTCCGATCGTTTGTTGACACCTTAAGTATAACATACTAGTAAGCAGTGCTGCATATTTCACGAGAGCGGACGAAGCCCTGATCCGGAGATGGAGTGGATGGAGATGGGTCACCGATGGCAGGACTGGCGACAGTGGAGGTCGCAGACTAGGAGGTAGGAGATGGCGGTACGCGCATCTCCATCTTCCCTGGCCCTAGAGGAGCTACTGCAGGAAGGTCATGATGATCTTTTTGCAAGTCATCGAGGCTGCGGGCATCCCGGAAGAAATCCTAGGGCTCCCTGAAGGCGATGATGGCCTTCCACCGTGGCGCTGTAGTGGCATGCGCAAACGATTCTGCAGCATCTCATATAACTGGAGAGAGTTTCAGCAAAAAAAAAAAGAAAGAGGCTTCCAACCCAAAACCATCCTGTGTCTTTTACATCCAAACTTATCCATTACTATTTAAAAACAGAAAACACATTATTTGTGACCTTGTTTTAAGCTTTTGCTCTATCCTGCAAATAATACAGGGCAAGAAGACAGTATACAGTCACAAAATACTCTAGTAATGACGGTACGTATGGAAGTTTAAATAAATGAATTCCACTAATTTAATATCGAAAGGTCCACCGTTATCCTACAGTGCCACGATTACTAACAATGCAAAGCCAAAATTCATCTATTTAAGTAAAATAGAGATCCTTTCTCCTAAATTTACGAGGTCACAACTGATATAATTCTTCTTCGTTCCCTAAGGAGTGAGAACGTATAAATAGCTATTTGGAGTACCATAAAACGAATTAAGGTAGTGCAAACCGCAATAAAAGTCAACTTCATTCGCTTCAGGTGTGATTTGGGATAAATTAGAATATTAACTTGGATGTATTATAGATTTATCGATGATTCTTAAATTAATCTGATTAAATCGGCCGTCGTGGCGCATCGGCACAGCTTGTAACTGTAAAGATTATGGTCGTGGGTTCGAGTCCCACTGGGGGTGAATAGGTCATTTTTTTTGACTCTGGTGACAAAACAAAGAGCAGTACTGAGTTCCGCCACTCAATACGCTATATATAAAGGCGATAAACGGAGTGGCATTACACTAGGTTCCCTCTACCTACCCTGCTACGCGGCAAATAGCGAGAAGCTACTTTTTTACTAAACGAACAATGAGACAGTATTTGAGTGTAAGCGTAATGGTTGTGGGTTCAGTTCCCATTGGAGATATTTATTTTTTTCAATTTTCCGCACAAAAAAGGCAGTTTGGCCTTGAGTTCCGTATAATCTGTAGTCCGTTCCGAGTGGATTGACAATGAGATTACTCCGCCTACTGTGCAATATGCGGAAGAAAGTGTGAAGATAATTTTATTTCTTTATTTATTTGAAATAGTACAGGTTCAATTCTTGGTAAGCTCAAAATTGAATATTACTTTTTTAAATCCTTAGCTAGAGTGCAGATATATTTTTTTTGCATTCATAATAAAATAACTAAAAAATACGACTATTCAAACTGAAAGCACGGTTCACGCTTTTTAGGTTTCGTTCGTTGCGGATTTTTTTGGAGATTTTCATGTAAATTATAGCATGGCGTTCTATGATAGGTCTTTTGTGAACGGCGTGAATATTGCGGCAGTTGTATTTCGTGTGTAAAAACTGTATTCGGACCAAACATTGACGAGGTCAACATTTCTTATGTCATGTAGTAATAAAGTGAAAAAAGCTATAAAAAAAATAATAAAAAAAATTAGTTTCATAAGAAGGAACCGTAGGAACCTGGTGTTGAGACACTCCGTTCCCCGCTTTCCGCCTTTCGAGGGGTTGCGTGTTCAGTGGCAGAACTCAACGCCGCGCTTTGCCTTATTACCAGAGCAAAGAAAATGAAAATCATTCATATTTCCCCGAGCGGGAGTCGAACCCACACACCGCGTTTCCAGGCTAGAAAAAGCTATGATATGCAATATTTAAGTTATTCATATAATCGAATCTGGATGGAGAAAAATAATGTTGTATTCTTTTAATATTATTTATGTGTACAGGAAAACGATAGTAATTGGCCATCGTAGCGTGACTTACTCAGAATAATATTTATAATAAAATAATAAGATTAAGTTCCATTTCCGCTCTGACATACGAAACGCGGCCTTAGTAATTTGGATCCCCAAGGCCACAACTATCGTGTTTATACTCAGGAACAGTCCTACTACGCCACAAAGGCCTTCTTTCACGTTGTTTTTCACTCACATAAGGGCATCTTCCACTTTATTTCACTGAAATTTTGTGTTATATATGATAGATACCGCTATACCGGATAGACAACTTTGACGGATTCCAAAAGGTGTCGCGTTCGAATGCTTTTATCGATATTACTCGATAATCGATTTCAAATTCCCAACAAAACTTCACATCCCTACAATTGAAATAGAAGCTGTTTAGTTAGATTTATAATTTCCGTCAATTTAACAATTCCTTAGAGGCAATTTCAAAGTTATTACCCAAACTTTGTGAAAGCATAAAAATATTTTACGGTCATACCGAGTTTAGGGCAATCGTAAATAAAAACGTCCTTCAAAGTTACTAGCGTTTTTGGTGCAATTTATTGTTCCTTTCTCTTGTTACTTGGATATGTGCTCTTTTTATTGTAACATATTTACCGCACCCTGCGCATAAAGGAAAGTGATTCATAAGTATTGGTTCTTATATTATTTCGTAGTGATATATCACTATTTTGTGGTTAAAACATGTATATCCCAATAAAAAATTTAGATTTCACTTAATGAGAATACATATTTATCTTAATTTTTCCACATAAAGGTATCATCATATTTTTAACTTATTTTTATTTTTACAACAAAGCCAAGATAAAGGTCTTACCTGTGGAGTACGGTACTCTTATTCCACCTACCTCTTTCCAATAGAAAGAAAAACACTGTAAAATCTATATCGATATCTATATCGATATCTATCGATATCTCTATCGAAATATCGCTTCATTTGCCATTTCTCTGTCACTAGAGTTTGCAGTACTTAAAACGCATCAATATATTATTAAGTTATATTTTGGACCTATTCTTTCCTTGAAGGCCATGACATCAAATTTTGATAAAAAATTGTATAGATGAACTTTATTTGTAGTTCATCTCTAGTTGTACAGATATATTATAAGTAATCTGCGTAGCTTTTCATACTTGTTAAATCGGTTTTTTTGGAAGAGAATTCATTACATTGCAATTTTTTAATAAAAGTTGTTTTGTATATGTACACAATAAAAAAAATAACACAGTCGGGCTCAATGCTAAAGAACTTTCTCTTCGTCAGCATTCATTCTCATTCCCAGCCACCCTTTGTATGTTGAAGAACAAGTATTTAGGTCGTACATAATATGACCTGATCAAAAAAGAGCTATATATATATATATATATATATATATATATATATATATATATATATATATATATATATATATATATATATATATATATACATTACGATGTAATAAACAGGAAAACAAACACATTAATTGCTCTCCCTAAAAACCTATTGAATGGCTATAATTATCTCTAGCAAACACTAGGCGTCAGCTGCCAATCAGCATCTATTGGGAATCAATCAATCACCAAAGGAATAAGCTTGAGGAAAAACGCGCTTCGTTATCGAAGTGTAGTCTTAAGTTCCTTTATGGGAGAAAGAAATTCTATAGTACGTTAGTTATAATAGAGACTATCTTTTTACTCGTATATATAATTTTGCAATTCATGAAATATTTTTGGGGTGATTTATTTTGATGTATAGTGTGTATAGTGTGAAAAAAAATGTATAGTGTGATTAAGTGTACGCGATAGACTTGTAAAGACTGAGCTTTTTTTCCTTCTTTTCTTAAAGATTATTCGTTAACTTCCACATATAACAGGCTAGGCAGAGGAAACCTAGTGTTAAGACAATACGTTTCTCAATTTTCAAGACTCAACATGCTTTATATTCTTTCCAGAGTAAAGAAACTCAAATAATTCGTTACCCTCTGGTTCCCATCTGGGAATTGAACCTACAAGCGTCTACAGTTTACAGTTCGACGCTGTGTTGTTGCGTTAACACACGACAAACTTATCATTACATTTCGCAAGATATTTGAGAAAACTAGAGATAATGTCCAATTTGGAACATGGAATTGGATATTTTTTGACTTTACACTGTATTCCGCATATAGTAGGGTAGACAAAGGCAAGCTAGTATTAAGACAATCTGTTCGTCGGTTTTCACCTCTCATGACATACCGTGTTGTGTTCTCTAGTGGGCATCGAACCCACAACCGTGACGTTTATTACGCTGTGTCGCTACGCCACGATGGTCCCGATAGTATAGCAATGTTTTAATATCGGGTATATCAGCTGCAATTTTACTCCTATTAAGATGTTCATTATATAAATAATATATCAGTATATTTGTAGAAATACGAAATTTCAAAGTTTATTTTTTTTATTTTTTTTGTTATACTTACACTTGTTCTATATTCAGTAAAGTAGATTGTATGTACACTCCACCACGTGGTCTAAAATTCAAATCTTCTTTTTTTTAATGAATTTAGTTTATTTACTTTAAAAGGGTTTTAAACACATCAGTTTGAATATAAGTGAACTCAATTTCAGATATATGGTATTATCGCGTCAATCACAACTATACAAAGCTAAATACTTCACTTATACCAGAGGTGTTAACTTGTCAACGTCATAATCTCCACGAATACTGAACGTTTGAACCTAAAATAATTAATTTATTAAAATAATAAATTCTATTTGTATCGTTTGTTTTACATCTTACGATATGAATATATATATATATATATATATATATATATATATATATATATATATATATATATATATATATATATATATATATATATATATATATATATATATATATATATATATATATATAAATATATATATATATATATATATATATATATATATATATATATATATATATATATATATATATATATATATATATATATATATATGTATATATATACATAGTATATGCCATACAGATACAGCAGCGAACCTACTAACATTATGTACAGTCAGACACATTTCTATTAAGTCATGAGAAATTATCTAAGATCTGCGTCTTATATACAAACATTTCTCTACGTGCAACATTTTAGAGCTTACTTCAGAATATTCTATTAGAACTAATTCCATAACTATTACGTTTATATATATACGTACTATATTAGCTGCATATAGCTTTGCAAGTAGATGAAAATATATTTCAATTTACAGCACAATGTACTCTCTCGAGTAATTGCTCTCCCCAAGGTCCTTTGATCTCAACTAAGAGAGCCAAACGAAATTGCAACATCAAAAACGTGTATAACAAAAGACGTAATTAGCTATCAATTACAAGATTTTAAAGGTGTATTTAAATAGACAAACGATAAATTGCTCCGATTTTTTTTAATTATACACGTGTAGGAAATTTATGAGTTCAAACCCAATATGACTCATGGGTATTTCTGGCATTGGGTTCTATTTAGTATCTTAACATTTAACTTCTAAGAATTGGCGCAAAACTTTAAACGGTTTAATATAATCTTTGCTCATCCCGGATCAATAATATATGTTGTCCGTTACCCGCTGTCCGCTATCCTCACGATATTCTTAATTCCACACTGTAATTCATTTAAACAACACACACTGCTTACACACGGTCCGCATTGGCAAAGTGCACCGTTGTGGTATATTTTAATATCCGACAATTTAAAATCGACAAAAAAAATAAGAACGGACTGACGTAATGTGTGCTTATGTCAGATCATGTGTCAAAATATATGAAGCTGTCATCCGTCACCCATAGTCCGCCGTCCACAATCTGTTTGAAAACATATCACTATAAGAATTATATATTTTTTCTATATAAATCTTAGAAATGTAACAGGATATGAATCGACACTCTCTTGATGTTACATTGGAACGATTTATCCGACGCTGTGGAATTCCTTTACGGTTGCTACAACTTTTATTGCTCGGAAGATTTTTACAAAGCTTCGCTATCCAAAGGCTGTTACTAAGAATGGTCATTTGCCGAGAGAGGTTATTTACTCAATTTTGTTGTACTTTAGCTGGTTGTTCTAGAAACTAAAACTAATAGTATCAACTAAATTTTATAGAACATGGTTACACCGGTTGAATCGAAGTATACTCTTTTATATAGTTATTAAAATATTTACTATTTTATTTTGGATTTAAGGCAGCTATGACTCCCACTAAGTACTTACTGCGCCTACAGCAACTATATTGAACTAAAGCACACCTGAGTTTGAGCTTTCTACCTTTGAAACACTATTTATGGGTACTCCACCCCTGCTGTAGGTATTATCTTAGCTTGTCATATACAGAACAATATAATCTTGAAGCTCCTTTGTTATTAAAACGTTTGCTTTCTCACAGAATATGCGTATAGCTATAGTAAAATGGGGTTTAGAATCGACTTTTTTTAAATATATAAAAAAATATAAAATGGTTTTCGTATTAATAGTGAAATAAAATATATAAATACAGAGTAGCCATTTTGTTTCTCCGCCATATCAATTGCAGAGAGCTACTGGAGAGATCCTAATCATATGTTACTTAGTTATTGATTATAATTCTTCGCAATATTAGAAAGTTTGCGTACTACGAGTACATTTCAGAACCCAATGCGTTTCCATATATTTCATTTTAAGAAATATATAATATAGCACTTAACAAAAAGCATTCCACTCTTGCCAATTTATTTAATTGGTCTCAGTAATAATCTTTAGGTAGTAGAAAATCTCCCTACAGAGAGGCTATAAATATAAATAAATTTTAAGAAGAATATGAAAATTTCAACTTTGCTCGATGAGAACGTATGGCTTAGTGGTCGGGCTGCCTGGAAGGTTTCCAAGAGAATCAGGTTCAAAGCCAACTAGGTTAAAAAATATTTATACTTTTGCACTGTGATAAAGTGTTGAGTTCCACTTCCAGTTTAAAAGCAATATTTTGCAAAAAAAAAAGGAGTTTTGTAGACATTATATTATTTCTGTATATACTGCTATGATTTCCATGCGGTTAGTCAGAAGCAATTGCAGCATGATAAAACTAAAAAAAAACCTATTTAATTCACTTTATGACGCGCTCAAAATTGAATGTTAACAGTTCAGTAAAAAAATTACTCAATAAACGTTTCTAGAGCTTCTGGTTAAAGTGAAATTAGATATCATTATAAAAGGGTGGAATAGTAGTTCTTTGTATTTATTATCTTAGAATAACCGTTTAAAAAGTTGATATTTTTTCAGATTCAATTTGAGACTACGTGCTCAGTAACGGAACTGACCGCCGTATTTTTACCAGAGAGGAATGAAAATAATTAAAATATAATCGCCTCCTCCATTCTTCTAGAGAAATGGAAGAAATTCATAATAGTCATAAACAATATATATATATATATATATATATATATATATATATATATATATATATATATATATATATATATATATATATATATATATATATATATATATATATATATATATATATATATATATATATATATATATATATTGTTTATGACTATTAAGATAATAAATACAAAGAACGACTATTCCACCCTTTCATAATGATATCTAATTTCACTTTAACCAGAAGCTCTAGAAACGTTTATTGAGTAATTTTTTTACTGAACTGTTAACATTCAATTTTGAGCGCGTCATAAAGTGAATTAAATAGGTTTTTTTTTAGTTTTATCATGCTGCAATTGCTTCTGACTAACCGCATGGAAATCATAGCAGTATATACAGAAATAATATAATGTCTACAAAACTCCTTTTTCTTTTTCAAAATATTGCTTTTAAACTGGAAGTGGAACTCAACACTTTATCACAGTGCAAAAGTATAAATATTTTTTAACCTAGTTGGCTTTGAACCTGATTCTCTTGGAAACCTTCCAGGCAGCCCGACCACTAAGCCATACGTTCTCATCGAGCAAAGTTGAAATTTTCATATTCTTCTTAAAATTTATTTAGCCTCTAGCTCTCTGTAGGGAGATTTTTTACTACCTAAAGATTAATACTGAGACCAATTAAATAAATTGGCAAGAGAGAATGCTTTTAGTTCAGTGCTATATTATATATTTCTTAAAATGAAATATATGGAAACGCATTGGGTTCTGAAATGTACTCGTAGTACGCAAACTTTCTAATATTGCGAAGAATTATAATCAATAACTAAGTAACATATGATTAGAATCTCTCCAGTAGCTCTCTGCAATTGATATGGCGGAGAAACAAAATGGCTACTGTGTATTTATATATTTTATTTTACTATGAATACGAAAAACATTTTATACTTTTTTATATATTTAAAAAAAGTCGATTCTAAACCCCATTTTACTATAGCTATACGCATATTCTATGAGAAAACAAACGTTTTAATAACAAAGGAGCTTTAAGATTATATTGTTCTGTATATGACAAGCTAAGATACGACCTACAGCAGGGGTGGAGTACCCATAAATAGTGTTTCAAAGGTAGAAAGCTCAAACTCAGGTGTGCTTTCGTTCAATATAGTTGCTGTAGGCGCAGTAAGTACTTAGTGGGAGTCATAGCTGCCTTAAATCCAAAATAAAATAGTAAATATTTTAATAACTATATAAAAGAGTATACTTCGATTCAACCGGTGTAACCATGTTTTATTAAATTTAGTTGATACTATTAGTTTTAGTTTCTAGAACAACCAGCTAAAGTACCGCAAAATTCAGTAAATAACCTCTCTCGGCAAATGACCATTCTTAGTAACAGCCCTTGGATAGCGAAGCTTTGTAAAAATCTTCCGAGCAATAAAAGTTGTAGCAACCGTAAAGGAATTCCACAGCGTCGGATAAATCGTTCCAATGTAACATCAAGAGAGTGTCGATTCATATCCTGTTACATTTCTAAGATTTATATAGAAAAAATATATAATTCTTATAGTGATATGTTTTCAAACAGATTGTGGACGGCGGACTATGGGTGACGGATGACAGCTTCATATATTTTGACACATGATCTGACATAAGCACACATTACGTCAGTCCGTTCTTATTTTTTTTGTCGATTTTAAATTATTGGATATTAAAATATACCACAACGGTGCACTTTGCCAATGCGGACCGTGTGTAAGCAGTGTGTGTTGTTTAAATGAATTACAGTGTGGAATTAAGAATATCGTGAGGATAGCGGACAGCGGGTAACGGACAACATATATTATTGATCCGGGATGAGCAAAGATTATATTAAACCGTTTAAAGTTTACTCATTCATAAAATTTTACTCATTCATTCGTATATATATATATATATATATATATATATATATATATATATATATATATATATATATTTTTTTTATTTTTTTTATTTTTTTTTTGTTTAGTTAGTTTGACAATTTCTGCTGGTATTCGGAGTTCATTAGATGGTCAATTTTAGTTTTATTTATTTGTTTATTTACATAATTTGAAGATATTGACGTGAAATTGTAACGTATCTGAAATAAAATTGCAAGAGTTTCTATTAGAAGAAATTCTTATGAGAGGTGTATCAATTACAAAATTTATAGCAAAATAGTAACTGATCGCTGTCTGTACGTGGAAAATATATAAAAAAGAACTAATTTTTTGAAGTATGGGGGCATTTATCAATATAACCGAATCAGAATTTCTTTTAAAATGTTGACTATTTATCTGTGTGTTTGTGCGCAATAATCTCAGCAACGGCTTAACCGATTCAAGAGCAGTTTTCACTATTTACTATTACGGTATATAATTTTAAGTCATTTTGTACGACAAAATTTGCTACAAAATTGTCTGAACTTTCAAATTTACTTTCCCGAGTAAATATATTTGCGGGCGCACCTACTAGAGAATAGAAACAAAAAGGCATATTTCTAAACGAACTGATTTTCCTCTAAATTTTGTACTTACTAAGCAACGTTATTAATTTAGTAAATTAACTTTACCTTCATCTTCGCCCTTGTTGATTATATAGCATATAGTAGCTAGTAGTAGACATTTTAGAGGCCCGAGGCAATTCTTACAGGTACTTCGCAGGAACAAGGGGCAGGTACATCGAATCAAACAACGTGAAGTATTATAGCTAAAACTTTCCAAGACAAATTATTATTTAATTATTATTTAATAAAAGTTATAAGCTATAATAAAGCAGCTTTATTATAGCTTATAACTTTTATTCGAAGAAGAAGAAGAAGAATATTAATATTATTTATTCGAAGTAGTAGTTCTTGAGATTAACACGTTCAACCAAACAAAATTTTCTGCTTTATAATATTAATCGCTATAGCTATTTATACCTTTGAGGTCAAAGTAAATGGATTGGTCTCTTACACAGTATTTAGAAGAAGCTTTTAAAGTTGCTTATAAATTTTAATCTGCAGGAGGCTAGTTTACGATACAGACATTAAAATGTATTTTAAACGAGTCAAAAAAATTTGCCAAAATAGTTTATGATTGTAATTTAAATTGCTTAAATATAATAAATAAATAAATATATTGTGTATAGTAATTTCGTCTACTTAAAGTATATGGTTTTTCTTTTCACAAATACTTGGTACTGAATTT
This sequence comes from Dione juno, assembly GCA_037127375.1. Lineage (NCBI taxonomy): Eukaryota > Metazoa > Arthropoda > Insecta > Lepidoptera > Nymphalidae > Dione > Dione juno. Next base: position 4,627,699 of record JAXRJS010000092.1, on the reverse strand, counting down.
GTTATTATTATTCTATATATTATGGATATATGCCCCTTCTATTTTGTCAATTGTTGGTCCTCAGTGGACTGCATCTTTTTGTAATTCTGTAGTAGTTCAGCAGTCGAGATTTGAGATTTCCTAAAAAAAAAAAATTTCTGTAACTAGTGAAATCAATTTTTCATACATTAATTATTTCGATGTGATAAGATAAGGAGGCTGTCAAGTTCTGATATATACTCGTAGTATCCAAATTACGCCCAAATATAGATATTTAGATTGTGCTGTTAATGTGGAGAATATATTTAATTGCTATTATGTTTATTGATTCATTTAAAAAAATGACTTTTCTAGTATATTTGTAACATTAATTTGATACTCATGTGCCTAACAGTCCATTTATCTGATCTACTTCCCACGACTCGCACAATAAGAACACAGCAATAACGTATAAATTATAATATTTTACAATATATAATTTAGTAGTAAATCTAAGTCAGCAAATAACCTTACTCCTATAGAGAAGACATGGCGTGGAGCCAGACGAGATGTTGAGAGTACTTTCGTATTGGAAAACTACTCGAATGCTGAAATTATGCAAATATTTTAATATTATTCGGTCCTTTACAGGTTTCTACTATGAAGCGCAATAAATTAATGATAAATCGTCTCTTGAATAATGTTTTATTTTATAGCGTATGAATGATATAAAAATTACAATATCGACTAAGTGATAATGGAGACAGACACCACCTATGAGTATAACTCGGACTTGGGATAAAATTTTATTTAGATATATATGTATATACGTCACACTCTATCCTGTATACAGCGGGTTGGAGAGTGAACTTAGTGTCATAACACTATGTTCTATACTTTCTATTCGAATTTGAAAAATTGCGTGTTGTATGATGGTAGTCAACTTGATACACAAAAGACAATGGTATTTGCCATTGTGGGAAAAAAAAAACATTTTTCCAACTGGGTATCGAACCCACAACCGTTTACAGTTAGATACTGTCACATAGCGCCTCGACGTCGTTCTCTTTCTAAATAAAATCAAATAATATAAATAGTACAGTAATGTCAGGAACTACGGACCAGCAATAGTAATAGTTAAATATTTTTTTTATTGGATATTTCATATACGAAGAAATATAGGCTATATACAAGTTAATCGGTTTAATGTAGCTGCGGTATTTAAAGCACGCAGGCGAAACCACATTGAAAAGCTAGTTTTTTAAAAATATTATTCCATCCAAACAGCTTACATCACGGAATTTCACTACGGAACCATTAAATAGATACGATATTATTCCATACAAAAGCCTTATCTCTCGTGAGGTGTTGTTTTAGTTATCCATGCAACAATATTGCCGAACTTACTCCACCAGGCTACTTGAAAGCTCGTTTTGATATGATAATGTCAGAATTATTGCATATATTTGTGTGTAAAGCTTGGCTTTGAATATTTCAATAGTTTTACCGTAAATATAACTTTATGTAGATTGTCTTATAAAGATTTTTTTTTTGGGACATTATAAAATAAAAAATGTATGTTCTTATCCTTTAAGTTTGAATTGGTTAAATTTAGTTTGGTCTTAAGTAGAAAATGATGCTACGAAAGGGATGGGGGAAGGCGTATTGCTGCCGGTAACAGAATTAACGGTGTTTTAGCTGCATTGTTAGGACGGTAGAACATCAGTGTAGCTGCACATTCGGCCGTACATAAAGCAGTTCTGTTGCCGACGCTGTTATTTAGCTATCAAACGTTGGTATTGCAGAAGAAGAATGAAAAAAGATGAATGCTGTGGAGATGCGATCTCTTTGTAGATCGTAGAAATAATAAAATGGTAAGCACCAGCGAGAATGTCACAGTGAGAATGAAGAAGAATGTACTTAGATGTGTTGGGCACGTCAAGAGATTGAGTCATGAAAGAAAGATGTATGAAGCAAAATTGAGTGGTAAGAGAGGTACGGAGAGTTCCGGTTGAGGACCGAGAAAGAAAGCATGAGGACTTCCAGAGAGCATGTATGAAGAGGTTAATGACAGTGGACGTGGCGAAAGAGATATGCAGGGACAGAGCGTTTGACGCTCCGTTTTCGCTGACTTCTCCGCAGCTACGTATATATGACTTAAGAAATTCCACAGTCCTTTTGCATCATTTCCACATATCCAATTCCACATTCCTCTTGCATCATATCACGTATATTCTGGAATTACCATGTTTCACAATCGTATTTTCATTCATAATTTCTTTTTATAAAAATTTGATTTTTTTTACAAATCAATTATTATTAATATATTATTAATAGTTGTCGTACTGTCGCGGCACACCTTGTATATATTTTTACATTTAATATCTATTGTTACACACTAAACAAACCTTATTTGCTATTTCCTTTGCTTAACAGTTGCTTGGATATTGTAAATTTTCTTATCGTGTTTTTGTACCTCTCGGTACAATAAAATAAATATTATTATTACTAGTCGAGTGGCGGAACCAAGCGCCGATTCAATATTAATATAATTCAGTCATTTATTTATATTATAACGATTTCATATCTCACAATACACATGGTTAGATTAGATTATACGCATTCAGTATAACTGGGCCAATGCTCTTTGACCCGATAGAGCTAGCGCAATTTATCCAGTTTTCGGAAGCTGCGTTGAGGGGATTAACCTGAGGATATAACATTACTTAAATTCTAAGTTAACTAAAGGATTCTTTTATACGAATTGTTTCTGTGAGAAAGCATATTTATATGTATATTCTTTCGCTCGCTGTGCGTATTTTTGGAGAAAATTTCAATTTTTTTTAAATCTAGTGATAAGACACTTCGTTCTTAAATTCTTTAATCAATTTTGAGTCATTGCTTGAATTGCTGAACTCAACGCCACGCCTAATTTAAGTAGATGAAGAGAGAAGAAGGAAATAAAGAAGAATAAAAAAAAATAAAAATAAAAAAAAGTTTGCATAGTAACGCTATCCCAATAAGCTACTAGTCCTATTAATATAAAATTACTATCTTTAATATTGGAAAAAAAACGAGGTTTCTCACTCAAATATCAGGGTAAACCTAGAGGTAAGATACTGTGTTCCCGTAAAATTATCGAGACGAAACGAAAGTAATTCATTCCTCCTAGTGGGAATCGAACCAATACCCCTTGCGTTTTCAGACGCTGTACCTCTTTGACACGCAGCCTCTTTAATATACGGCTTTTAATATACTACGATGAAACTAATATTATATTAATTATTAATTATATCTACTTAAGGTGATATACGTGTGATTAAATGGTTACTTGGCAAGTTTATCTAATTACTAACAATAACTTGGTTTAATATGCATTTATCATAAATATACTGAGACAGTCCTGGTGTAGCAAAATAGCGTGTTACCATAAGCGCAATAGTTGTGGGTTCGATATCCACCCGAAGGAATTGTTATATTACAATTACTTTCGATTCCACACTCTGAGGGACAAAAAAACAATTTTTGATACTCAATTATATGAAAATTGATGGGAAAGTGAGGATCAAAGTGTCCAAACACTGAGCTTTCTCTGCCTATGGAGCTATATAGGTAAAAATTCAAGTCTTAAAGAATTGTAATAAATTTTATAGAACAATTTTGTGCCTCACATTCTTGTAAGGTAAGCTTATTAAACCTAGGTAAATACAGATGCGCTGTACTTTCTTTTTAACTATTTATATAAAAAATACGAGATTTTGTCATCTGTATATTATTTAGTCATAAGCATGCTTTATATAATCTTTTAAATAAAATCCGTCATGCTGTAGTAAGTACGTGGTGTCAAATTGTTAGGCTATGGACTTACACTCTTCTTCTTCTTGGCATTAGTCCCTAGTTAGTTAATTTAATTAGTCTAGGCTTTTGCCAGGGTCTGCCTTCCGACTGAGCCTATTCCACTTTGCACGGTCTTTAACATCCTCAGTGGACAATTTATTGGCTCTCATGTCTTGTGTCACGACATCCAGCCATCGCTTCCTTGGGCGTCCGGGTGGTCTAACTCCAGGGACAGATATGACAAGGCACTTCGTTCCGACATAGTTCTTAGATCGGCGCATAGCATGGCCATACCATCTCAGGCGACGCTTTTGGAGCTTATCCACTACGTCACGGACCCCAAGACTACCTCGAATGAATGTGTTGCGTATGCGGTCGGACCGCGTCACGCCACACATCCATCTCAGCATTTTCATCTCCGTGACGTGAAGTTCCTGAGTGTGCCGAGATAATGTTGGCCAACATTCGCTGCCGTATATAAGAACAGGTCGGATAATGCTCTTGTATATCAGTCCCTTGAGCTTGGGCGGTATTCTGCTATCGCAGACCACACCAGTGACCTCCCGCCATTTGGCCCAGGCAGCGTTTATACGGGCATGGATGTCGTCGTCGATGCCTCCAGACTCATGCATAACGGCTCCAAGGTACCTGAACTTCTCCGACTTAACGGCTGGCTCAGGCCCGATATGGATGGTGCTCGAGTCCGGGTTCCCGCAAGCCATGTACTCGGTCTTCGACACATTCAGTTTGAGATCACCGTTCTCAAGCGCACCCTTCCAGGCGTTCACTTTACGCTCCAGCATCAGTCGGTTCTCGTCGATGAGTACTATGTCATCGGCATACATCATCAGCCACGGAGGCTGGCATTGGATGTGAGCCAAAACAGTATCCAGCACTACATTGAATAAGAACGGACTAAAAGCTGAGCCCTGGTGAACCCCTACTGTAATCGGGAAGGGCTTGGTGTCGCCAACAGCGGTCCTAACCACTGAAGCGGAGTCGTTGTACATATCTCTGATAACCTCAATATAGGCTTCAGGGATCCCCTTGGATCGCAATGCCCACCAGATACATCAAAGTTCTGAGCAGCCTCCATGATAAGCCTCCATCAAAGTTCTGAGGGCAAAAATGGCGTCCATAGTGCCTGATCCGTAAGTGTAAGCACACCAAGAGAGCCCAACGATTTCCTCGCCTCGATTGGGATGTCGTCAGGTCCTACCGCTTTTCCGTTCTTCATGCGTCGAAGACAATTACGAGTTTCGCCACGGGTTATTTGAGCAACAAGTCCGAGGTTAGGAGATAATTCAGGAGGAAGACTACAAGACTGCTGAGTGTTCAGCAGCTCTTTAAAGTAGCTTCTCCATCTCTCCTTCACAGAGGCATGACTACAAAGCAACGTGCCCCGAGAATCTCTGACGCAAAGACATTTTGTAATATCCTGCGTCGCTTTATCTCGAGCACGAGCCAGTTTGTATATGAGCTTCTGCCCCTCCACAGTTTCAAGTTTATCGTACAATGGCGACAAACTTTCTCTGCGGGCTCTGGCTACAGCTCTTTTGCTGGCAGCCCGTTTCGCTACTATGTACTCCAGTCTATCTTCAGGAGAGTTGGAATGCTGCCACTCTTTAAACGCAGCCTTCTTTTCCTGAATCACCCCCTGCACCTGGTCATTCCACCACCATGTCTCCCTGTCGATGACACGCCCACCATAACACCAAGAACTCGCTTGCCCGCCGCAATGATTGCTGAATGAGCTCGATCCCATGCAGTCTGAGCGGTCTCGGTGTTAGTCAGTAGATTTTGACTCTCCACCTCCGCCAAGAAGTCGGTCTGCATCGGCCCATTCAACAACCACCACTTAATCCTAGGCTTGCGTTTCTCAGCTACTTTCTTTTTCGGAGTAACATATAGTCCATGACAAGTAGACGATGTTGGGCCGTCAGGCTTTCGCCGGGAATGACCTTACAGTCGGTCACCCTGCCTATATGACACCGTCTAGTCAGCAAATAATCAATTTGAGTTTAGTGGGACCCGTTCTTATACGTTATAAGGCCCTGAGGTTTCTTATGGAAGAAAGTGTTCACGATAGCCAGATCAGACGCAATGCAGGTTCTTAGAATATTTTCTCCCTCTGCATTGCGAAGACCATATCCAAAACCCCCGTGAACACGTTCATACACCTCAGCGACCCTACCCACGTGGCCGTTCAAGTCCCCCCCAACTAAGACTGATTCAGTAGACGGTATAGCGAGTAGGACCTCATCATACTGCTCCCAGTAGGTCTCCTTTTCAGCCGCGCTACAACCCCCCTGGGGAGCATAAGCACTGATTAAGTTTGTGATAACGCCCTCGATCAGTACCTTTATGAAACCCATTCTGAAGCTCTTCAGAAAGCGCTACCGCCACACCGCTATGGACTTACACTGAAAACGTAAAACAAAAAAACAGTAAAAAACAGTGGTAATAAGTAAATACATTTAGATAACAACAAACAAGCATTAATAAATATTCATATCATATAATGTTTCCCATGGAAGATAACATACTGACATATTCATATTGTAATGAGAAAGATTGATGCTATGCTGTTCCCGAAGAAACGTAGTATCTCAAGTCGTAGCAATTTCACAAAGTCACTGTTAGCACAGCTTGACATTATTTTTTTTTTGGTAAAAATGAGATTTTTTTGACGGAAAACCTCTCGTTAAATATAATTTGTTATTCCTTAATTGTAAGAACTAGGTCCAGTGAACCTTTTTTTCCCAAAACTTTTTAAGTATGTTTGAAAAGTGGCGATAATTAATCTCTATTTAGTAGGAAAGGTCGCAAAATGTAATTTAAAATAAAATCATAAGTATTTAGTAGCAGATTGCAATTTTCGATTTTTATTTTTCTTTTAAATCTAGTATTGGTTATAGTTATATAAATATTTTTTAGCTACATGCTGTATTTCTCCCATAGCAGGGTAGACAGAGGAAACCATAGAGAGAAGGAACCTAGTGTTACGACACTCCGTTCCCCACTTTCCACGAGGCATTGCGTGTTGAGTGGCGGAACTGAACGCCGCGCTTTGCCTTGTTGCCAGAGCTTACAGGCAGAAACTGTGCCTCTGTGCCACGACAGTCCTCTTTTTAAAGTTTCACTTATTTTATTCAACTTATTTTAAAGTTGTTAGTCAATTTTAAAAATTGCATATTCCCATTTACATAAGCTTTAATATACAGGACTCGGAAATACAATTATTTGAAATCGGGGTTGAGTTCCGCTTTAACATGCAATATCTCGGTTCGGGCAAAAACGAGAGAAAGTAGTGTCTTGACACTAGGTCCTCTCTGCCATCCCTTTTACTGGTGCAATAAAACGTAAAGTAAAAGGTGAAAATAAATGAAAAATAAAATAAGATTCGCACATAGCATATTTCGAATTTCGCATTCGTCATATTTCGAATTTCACTTTAAGTGCATAAAAATGAAAACTTACATAAACCCATTAGTTCACTTGAAACTTCAAGTGTATTCTATTCTATTAGTAACAATTGTAATAAAAATAAAAATCAAGAAGAAGAGCCTACATAGTATCAATCACATAACCGTTCAGACTATCGAGCGACCCTTTTCCACTTGTTCTCATACTCATTTGCATATAAATGTGCTCTGCTGTAGGCCGACTTTGATGGTAGGCCTTTTAAAATAATATCCAGATATTTCAAGTATGTGTTAAACAAAGAAATAAGATTTTCTTTTGTTTTCTACATAATCATGGTGTATTGGAACATCTGACCGTTAACGTTTATGATATGGTATTAATAGGTTCGATTCCCTTTCGAAGGAATTAATAATTTTTATAGAGTTTCGTCACTTCACATGCTCAAAGTCGGGTGGAGAGCATTCAACCTTGTATCTTAACACTAGGTTCTTAATTTTTTTATATCTCAATTTATAAAATTTAAATGATATTTAAAGTCATAGTTCATTATCTACACAAATCAGAGAAATCTTTATTAAAATAACTAAATTTAGCATGTTTTTATAGTATATTTTTGTAAGATGTACAATTTATCCCCTAGTGGGACGGCCCCAGCATACCTCTTTAGCCTCGTTCACTGTCTTTAACCTCTTCATATAGATCCTCCGGGGAGTTCCAATAGTTTTTACGTGACCTTCCTCCGTTGTCGCAGATCGCATCGCTACAGCATTCTCTCTTCATTCTTTAATTTTTTTTGTATATATCCACGTCATATCTCGCAGTGATGTCGCGTGGTCAAAAAAATATATTAAATCTTAGAAATTAGTCTACAACAGTATGTAGTAACGTCGATTGTGAAAGCGACAGTTGCGGGTCTGATTTGCATTCTCACATTGGTAACAAAATAAAGTGAAAAATTACAACTTTTCTGCTACATATATGAGATAGAGCGTATAGTTGAAGAAAATGATTGTATTGAACATTTAAAAATTATAATGGACGCTTGCGACATTACCTAATATAAATGTGAACCGTAGGCAAAAGGAAATAGCTTAGTCTAATTTTAAGACAAACTCTTCCCCACTTTTCACCTTTCGAGGCATCGAGTGTTGAGTGTCAGAACTCAACGTCACACTTTGCCTTGTTGCCAGAGCGAAGAAAATTTAAATAATTCATTCACCCCGAGTGGGAATCGAACCCACAAGCCGTCGCGTTTACGGGCAGACGCAATGCATTTGCATCACGACAGTTCTATATTTAAAAAAAAATCTAAATTATTATTGTATGTTTCAAGATAGATAGATACATACATATAAAGTGTAGATAATTTGGTACGAAAATGTAATTTCAGTTTTTTCGAGCTTTAGACGATTGATGTTAGGTCCTTTCTTGTGGATTGTCGAATCATCTCATATATCTAGATCAAGACATGCCTATCATAAGCTTAGATCATTTGTAACTAGATTTTCCTACGCTATTAGACTTTTTGTTTGAGCGTAAACTTTGCTAGTAACAAAAAATATTGTCGATTTGTCGAAATTAGCCTATATATATATTTAGAATATACACACTTAAAAATGCTAATTAGCGTTTAAATAGAATAAAATTTAAAAAAAAAGTATTTGCTAAAATAAATATCAAAAAAAGGGAAAATATTTTTTTAGATATTAGTTTGCAAGAACTCCTCGGGTTATAACTATATATGTTATAACGGGCTATAACGCTAGCCAAGGTATCCTATTTTGAGGAATTCATATGGATGGCCTACCAGCTTGACTGTTCCGTCTTAACATCTTGTTAGCGGTCACTTGAAAGCCAGCTCGTTTATGTTTTGTATCAAATTTAATTTTGTTTACATATACACTTGTTTACATACACCAAAAGATATGATGTCATTATTATTTACTAGAGCGTCGCTAGCAGATTATTTTTAAAGATTTATTTTAGGTAAAGAAACTTACCAAATTAAAATAACTTAAACCCCCCAGCGGGCACAAACCCGCAATTGTCAACCTTACAAGCAAATACTGTGCCGCTGCGGCCTCGAAAATAGATTCACATTGATTTATCTCAAAAGCACAATATAAAATTATGTTTATCTTTCTATACAGTTATCTTTGTTACTTATTATTTTTTAACGTTAGGTTAGGTTAATAGGAGAACATGGGTTGGTTTCTTGAATTTCTTCCGAGTTCTTTACCCAATTAATCAATACGTTCACGTAGTCACGGACAAATTCCTATATATTTTCTTGCTTTGTAAAAAATTTGAATACGAAATTTTACGCTGTGACAGTAAATTAGACGTACTTGAATATAAATTATGATTATAAGTTCGAAATTTAATCTTCAGAAAGCTTCTAATTAAAATATGTTCTATAAAATAAGGTTTTGGTAGTATTTTTTTTTGACGGGAAGTGTAAATTGTTAATATATTTATAATGTGGAACCCTTATAGGATAATTTATTGTCCATCTGTCTGTCTGTATATGTAAAAAACATTCCTCGAGAACTCATTGAGATATGGAGATGAAGAGAGAAGATATAGAGATCTACAATCTCTCAGAACACAAAAGAAAGTTAGGCTGTTTCAGTCAGTCAGTACGGTAGTACTGAAGTGCTACCAGCGAAAAAGTGAGAACCTATAGTATAAATAAAGTACGTTTTATTCACACTTAAGTGCATCCACTTACAAACTTAAATTTGACAACTTTTATATGCTATAATTCCATATATATATATATATATATATATATATATATATATATATATATATATATATATATATAGATATATATATATATATATATATATATATATATATATATATATATATATATATATATATATATATATATATATATATATATATATATATATATATATATATATATATATATATATATATATATAATATATATATATATATATATATATATATATATATATATATATATATATATATATATATATTATATATATAAATATTAGTTTTTGTTTAAGATACTTAATGTATTCTATAAATACTCTTTTAAAATAAATTGTTTGTTCTACAAGGTCAAAGATTAAAAATGTTTATTTTGTTTTATCAAAATTATCTATGTGTAAATACCGCTTGTAATTATTAAGGGTGACCATATTATTTATTTATTAATAGTAATCGTGCCGTATCGTAAAAAATTGGAAACCTACATAATTATAACAAAGAAAGCAAAGGCCATCTAGCGGCCATTACGTTCTCAATTTGCGTGTTCGGTGGCGTAACTCAACGCCGAGCTTTATCTTCTTACCACAGCGAAAAACATCAATATAAGGTATTCTTCTCGAGTGAAATTTGAAGTAATTAAATAATAAATGATAATTTTATAAGCTGATCTTAATTTTATTAGAAGCCCCGAAATTTGCACAGTATATAGAGATAACCCAATTAAAAACACAATTTTTTATTTTCCACTTCTGAAGTAAAGTCAAATACATAAGAAAAAAAAAATTTTAAACTTTTGGCATCGGCATATACTTATTTTAAATGAAATGTTTAGGTAATTATAATACTTTAAACGACTTATTATTATATAATATTATATTTACACAAAATAAAATTTATTTTAATCCCCAAATCATATTTATCCTTGTCAATATACTTCAAACTATTATATATAGTATATTTTATACAGGTCTTGCCAGATATTATTTGTTTATATTTGATAGATACATAATCTAGTTCGTCCGTAAAAATGAGTTTTATTAATAAAACGGTATTAATAACGGGTGCTGCCTCAGGTATTGGAGAAGCTATAGCAAATAATTTTGCCAAGGAATCTGCATCTCTGTCTTTATTTGATATTAACAAGGAAAACTTAGACAAAGTAGCTGAAAATTGTGAAAAGCTAAGCAAAGTTAAAGTACTCCAAACTGTGGTTGATGTATCTATTGATAGTGATTTAAAAGAAGCAGTTAGCGCAACTGTTGAAAGATTTGGCAAAATTGACATCATATTGAACTGTGCGGGCATTTTTAATGTAACTTCTATAGCTGATTCGAATGTTTTAAATATATATGATAGAGTATTAAATGTGAATCTTAGAGCTATGGTAGCTATCACAAATTTCGCTCTACCGACTTTAATAGCCACCAAAGGCTGCATTATCAATATTTCAAGCGTCATGTCAAAATTGGTGTGTAAAAATGCAATTGGATATAATGTTTCAAAAGCAGGAGTGACTCATTTGACGAAATGTTTGGCTTTGGATCTAGCAGAGTTTGATATAAGAGTTAACTGTATTTTGCCGGGAGTTGTGAGAAGTAATATTTTGAAAAATCTCGTCACTGACGACGTAGAAGAATATATGATGTCAAAAACTATCAACAGTAGCGCTTTAAAGCGAGACGTGAAAGCTGAAGAAATAGCTCATCTAGCATTGTATCTGGCGAGTGATAAAGCTCGTAATGTAACTGGTGCAGAATTTACAATCGATAGTGGTTTGACAATATCTTCTAATATTCCGAACATGTAATAATTTTTTCTTGTATTGCTATTCCATACTATGGAAAGAACAATATTGTTGAAAATGTTAGAAAATTTGAACTTTCAAGCGTTTCGCTTTAAACAATATATTTTACTAGATAATGTTCAAGAGCCAGGTTAATGGCACAGTGTCATTGAGAATCATTGATGATGTTATCTTTTTTATGTTTTGTGTAAATAACAATTTTGTGTATGTGTAATATTATAACGTTAAATATAGTATAAACTTTCAATTTTTTATTTAAGTTTTCATATTTTAGCTGTTTTTGCTTGTTTGTATGTTTTTATTTTATTTAGTTTTATTTGATTTTTAGCAATATATTTACACCTTTACCTTTTTTGATTTATTACCCAAGCTTTTTTTTACTTTTTAATTAATTGAGTACGTTTTATTAGAAATACACTATATATTGATCAGAAATCTAGACTAAGAATGACACGTTCGTTTCTTACTTAATGAATTGAAAAATATACATGTGTGTCTGTTTATATATCAGGTAGAGATATTCACAGTAATTTTTTATTTCTTCATTAGATAAAAAGTATGTTCGAAGCTTGATGAAGCTTACAACATAGTAAAAACTTATGTTATACATTCATACAATTTATTTGTCTGTCAGTGTCTGACTATAAAGGCGATGGTCGTAGGTTCAACATAGTAAAGATATAGTAGAGCTTCATGGATGACGTCATAAAGTCTTATAGCAGGTGACAGGTCTTGAATAATAATGGAAATTATTACATAGTGGTGACACTATGGCCAGCGAAAAGTCTTGATTTGCAAACTCCATTGAATCCGATGAACCAACTAAAACAATCTCAAAACATCAACAGCAGTTGATTGACGTTGAAAAGTTGAAAAGACGATATAAATTCTAGCAGAACATGTGATTTGTTAGATTAAGACCATTTCAGACTTCATGAGAGTGTATATAATAGAAGGAGCTCATACTCGATCTTGACTCGACTAGAATCTGTAGCTGGTTTTTTTTTGTTCATGACTTTTTGTAAATAAAATTATCAAAGTAAACTGTGTTTTAATGTAAATTAACTGCTGGTTTAATAATTTCATCAAAATAGCTCAAAATTAACAGTAGAAGTTTGTTTTACAACTTTTTACCCCAATCATTGAGTTGTTCGTTGCATTAATTATGGTGTTTTCACATTAACCTCCGTAATACACCAAAAATATTAAGGGCCTGTTATATTATTTTGATTACTATACATATTATATGACATTACTTCTTAATATTTAAGTAATATCTGTTTACAAGTAAGATAACACCGTCGTGGCGCAGAGGTATAGCCTCTGCCTGTAAGCGCGACGATTTGTGGATTCGATTCCCACTCGGAGAGAATTAATGATTTCCATTTTCTTCGCTCTGGTAACAAGGCAAAGCGCGGCGTTAAGTTCCGCAACTCTACACGCAAGGCCTCAAAATGCGGAAAGCGGGAAACGGAATGTCTTAACACTAGGTTCCTACGGTTCCCTCTGCCTACCCTGCCCTGTGCGGGATACAGCGTGAAGCTAATTTAAAGCGTAAAGGAAATAGTTACGATAGTTATTTGTAAAGTAATTAACTGTCGGTATATGATGGTATTATTTAATTTATTGACGTCAATTATGTTATTAACTGCGGTTTCTTAATTGCTACTTAATATATTTACTTTTAAACTAAGCTATCAATGAATATAACACAATTAGTACTAAAGATGCAGTCTACATTTTAATTATCAATTAAAGAATATTTATTTCAAAGACTAGATTGTATGGACGGTTGTGGATTGGATTCCCAGCCGGTAAAGTGAGTTAATTTCATTTCCTCGCTCTAGCAAGAAAAAGGGCGATATTAAGTTCCTCCATTCAACACGCAATGTCTAAAATTGAAAGCAATGCGCAAAGTATCTTGACATTAGGTTTCCTCTGCCTATCGTGGAATACGCAGAAAAATGTATATTTGTTTTAAATATAGCACAGTAGACACAAAAAATATAGTTTTAAGACTCTCTATATTCCGCTCAATTTCAACATATGGCGTATTAAATGGATAAATCTAATACTGTGCTTTAATTTATCACACCGGTAACGATTTATTTATCCCATAGTAATGATAGAAGTTCCTTCAAGTTCATCCATCATTCGTAGTTTTACATTCGATAACATTATTCCTCATCATCGTGCTGTTATTTATATTGGAAGTAATAAAATACATAATACAAGAAAATTTGGAAAACACTACGGATTTTAGTGTGGTTGTCACTAATTGACAGAATGATTGGAGAAAAACGAGAAACTCCTTTCCAGAATTTCGACACATGGTGTGCGGCGGTGGTGGTGGCGGAACTTAACACCGCGCTTCTCTTCCTACAAGTATGAGAAAATGTAAAAAATATATTCCCCCGGATGAAAGTTGAATTCACAACGCTGCGTCACGATGGCTTATTATTCACCTGAGTAAAATTTAAATTCTTTGTATTCAACCAGTCTCGTTCCAAATTTGAATTCCATCATAAGTTCATCATATTTTTCATCCAGTACTCAAATATATCGAACCCGCTACCTTCGTGCAGAGATTACGTTTGATATTATATATATATATATATATATATATATATATATATATATATATATATATATATATATATATATATATATAAATATATATATATATATATATATATATATATATATATATATATATATATATATATATATATATATATATATATATATATATATATATATATATATATATATATATACATGCGATTTACAATATGACCAACCGCACTCTAATCTCAACTACTTTAGAGCACTGTTAAAGGGAAGGTCGAAATTCCATTTGCTCACGGCCTCTGTTCAAATTTATGCTAACATAAATGTGTCACAGATCTCTGTTGTAAATTACTCTGGGATAGAAAGGAAAGGGAAATTCGTTGATACGTATTTCTTTTGTATATGATAGAAAAGTGGTTTTGTGTTAGATAAAATTACACATATGTATATATATATATATATATATATATATATATATATATATATATATATATATATATACATATATATATATATATATATATATATATATATATATATATATATATATATATATATATATATATATATATATATATATATATATATATATATATATATATAAACTGAAACTAACTACTACGTACTGCTTAGAAAGCTCATTGTAAAATTCTTTATTTAAACAATATTACAAATTGCAATACAAACGTGTACACGATAAGTATGGATTAAAACATTTAATGCAGTACAAATGACGTTAAATGACGCTATTTTCACCTGTGTAAGCTTATAGAGTTAAAAAAAACAACACGAACATAATTTTTTAGGTGTAATATTTTGTTAATTGAAGCTTAGGACGTTAACATTTGTCATATCTTCTCAAAGGAATTTACTTCCTAAGGTCTAAGGGATTTTTTTAGAAATTTCCAGGGTAACGGGAAAATACCATATTCACATATATAACTACTTTAGGTACTTTCATAGTATTATGTCTTATGGCATTATACTTTGAGGTAATGCAGCCGCGATCAATACAGTTTTTGTCCTGCAGAAGCAAGTTGTTCGCTCAATCTATAACTTAAGCCCTAAAGAATCTTAAAGAGACAAATTTAAGGAAATTAATATATTGACAGTTTCGTCTCAATATATCCTCGAAAATGTTTTATATGTAAAAAAAATCATGATTTTACCAAAAATTGGCAATGTATACAATATTAATACAAGCAATAGGTTGAAACTTACCGTGCATATGACTAGATTGCATCGAGTCCGCAATTCCTTCATGGGACAGAGTGTACGCTTTTACAATAGGATCCCAGAAAACGTCCGAGAATGTTCCATATCACAATTTAAACAAATAGTGAAACGACGTTTGTGTGTTAAAGGTTATTTTACCTAATTAATGATTTTGTAAATTATCATTTGGGAATGAAATGCTCGCTCCAGTCTATCTCAAGCGTATCATTGTCAACAATGAATAATTGTATAATAATACTATATAAGAAAAAAAAAAGCCCCGATGAGTTTCTTGCGCCGGTTCTTCTCAGGTCTGAGGCATTATCTTTAGTGAACCGGCGGTAATGTCTTTGACGTTCAAAAAATTAATCTTGTATTCTTACTTTGAATAAAATTATTTGAATTTGAATTTAACCATACCATAATTACCATATTCACATATAACGTGCACGTTTCAAATGGCGGTCAATAAAAATAGAATATTTAAAAACGAGATATGATAAAACCGTAGCTAAACTAATCACAATAATGAACTACGTAAGAATATTAACAAGTCAACTTACACATAGCTTTAAAGCTTTATAATTTTTTCTTATCTACGAAATTGGTTAGTACCTCGCCTTGACTTCAAAGCTATCATCATACAATGAATGAGATGGATGAAATGAAGATAAAAATATAAAAAAGGAGAAATAAAACAACTGAAAAACAGAGTGTTTTTACACTTATTATTATTAAAAAAAAATATTATTATTATTAAATATCTAAATCTATAAATCACTAAATATGACCGCATCTCGTATATACAAAATGAGCTAGCTACACATCTTTATGAAAATTTGTAATTCGGGTCAGTTCAATATATAGTGGATTAAGTCCTGAAAGTCTCAGCTCCAATTTGGGAAATTGGGTATGTGTGTCTCTCCCTGTCCACTTTGATTTCTATTCAATCGTGTCGAATTCCTGTTACGCGGGATTATGAGAGTGAATGCCTAAACAAAGCACCTTTGTATTTGCTCGATACAATTGCCGTCACATACAATTGTCTATGGGTATTTTGATGATTTGTTATTATTGATTTCCTTAGAAAGCCAAATCGAAATGAAAATATTTGAAATATTATAAAATTTTTGATTTCATGGAATGTACTCGTAGCAACATGGACATGAAGCTTGACGTCATGTACCCATAAATAGACATTAAGACTTTATACTATATATATATATATATATATATATATATATATATATATATATATATATATATATATATATATATATATATATATATATATATATATATATAGCGTAGTATATTATCAATAAATAGATATATAAATTATGAAATGAAATAAAAAATAATGTTCTCTCACAATAGTAAGAATAAAATTTTAAAAATATTTTACATAACTTCATTATGAACGTAATGACAACAAAAACTATATTCCGATTTACAATTAGGGAAAGTTTCGTCTACGTTTAATTTCTAAGCTTTAAGTTTAAATTTCAACTTATTAAAAAATTATTGCCAGCATATATTGGCAATCAATATTTGTACTGGCAACTCGTAAGAAAGCATTACTTTGCTATTACGTAAAATTGTACACAAGTAAAATTATTTGGAGCCAGAGTCTCGTATATCTGTGCATTTTATGTTGGTATAAAACTTTAGTTCAGGTTTCCGAATAAAATTTTCAACTTGTTCCACGCCATTACACGTTTCTTTCACGGTGTTTCATTTAAGTGCACGTTGCACGTTCAAAGATTGATATTTTTTCTTAGAAAATCGCAGATCGCTTTTAGTGTATTGTTTTCAAATATTATATAGCCATGTTATGCTGTATGCTTTATCTTTTTTAAACTTTGTTAGTATGATATTTCTTACGAAAGTTAATTCTTTATCATTTTGTTAATTTTTAGTTATAGTTAGTTAGTAGTTAGTAGTAATAGTAGTTAGTTTGTATATAGTTTTAAAACAATGTCACTTTATTTATCCTTATTTACTTATTATTGTTTTATTGATTTCCGTCTTTACGCATTATCCCACAGCAGGAATCGAACCCACAACGATGACAAATTACAGTCAAATTCTATCCCGCTGTTTCGAGATGTCTCTATATATATATATATATATATATATATAT